>VWZV01009996.1:406236-444589 GCA_013397155.1 Irena cyanogastra | reverse complement strand
ATTCCTTGTGCTTTCTGGTGTTTACTCGTTGTGGTGGATGCTGTTCATTCCTTGTGCTCTCTGGTGTTCATTCCTTGTGAGGGAAGCTGATGTTCATTCCTTGTGCTGGAAGCTGTTCATTCCTTGTGCTCTCTGGTGTTCATTCCTTGTGAGGGAAGCTGGTGTTCATTCCTTGTGCTCTCTGGAATGAACACGCTGGCAAGCAGGGAAGTGTTGCTTTGGACCCCCAATTTTGGAAGGAAGGCACCGTGTAGAGAAGCACTCTGACTGCAGTGCTGCCCAGCTTGCCAGTGCAATTTCAACAGGTAAATGAATTTCTCTCTGGAATAATAACCTCATTAATTTCAGACCCTTGCTGAGCAAAAAATTGCATTGGTTGTTGGATTTTTCTCACGGGTTTCTGCCGTGCTAACCGGTTTCATGGCTCAGGTAACTGCACCTGGTGCTTTGGGTGCAACAGGAGGTACAATACCAAACCCTACAAAGAGTTAGCCACCACATTCTCTTCTCTCCAGTCCAGCTGGCACTAGAATCTGTTTTTAAAGTAAGCATCATCTTGGAGAGCCTGAATTCTGCAAATTAATTCAGGGGCCCGTGTCAGCGAGGTGGGGTACTTTGGTGGTAAATACAGCTTGGTGGGAAAGACCTCATTATGGTACCTAGGAAAAGGCAGTCCAACAAATATCTGCTCCCTACTGCTTCCCCCACTAATATTTTAGCTGTGAATAGTCAAAAAGATGCAATAAATAATAATAATAACAATAACAACATCGTATACAATAAATGTATTATTAATATATAATAGAACAAAATAGAAAAATAATTCTATATAATACATAATTATGTAAATATTATTAATATATTATTATAATGTTATAGTGTTATGTAATGAGTATAATACAATAAATAACAAATAATTAATATAACAAAGTTAAAAATTCTAACAAAATTAAGTTCTGACGCAGTAAAATCTTGTTAGTAAGTGCATTCACAGGGACAGTTTTTTCCACCGGAGACCAGGACATATTCACATGGAGTCTGATTTCTGAACCACTCCAAAACTCCCCGGGCAAGGAACTGATTTGCACCCTGGAGGATGCTTCTGGTCTTTCTCACCTGTGCAGGGAGCTGAAGTTCAAGGCACTGGTAGAAGTTTTCACACAGTTCAGTGTATAAATGCAAATTTAGTTTACAGTTCAGTAAACAAAAGCAATACCTCTAAAGTCACTATTTTCTTAAGGTTTGGGCTTTGTTTTTCTGTTACTGACGGTACATCTGATCAAAGCTGTGGGCATTTAGGACAAACAAATTCACAGTGATGTCTACTGGTTTTTCTTTTCCGTGTGGAGAGCAAAACTAATAAAACCTGTTTAATTTTATTGTTACTTTCAGGCACCGATTTTTGAATGCCTGTTGTGCCAGTTTGTCCAGTTAAGTCTCAGAACAGCATTATTTTGGATGCTTTAAAGTAGCTGGAGCTGGGTTTCACTAGCCTGATAATTTGAGATGTAAGTGGACTATTATTCTGACATAACTCCTAAATACCTCAAAATTTCTAGCTGAAGCTAAGCTCTAGCCATGATCAAAGTGGTACATCAATGGAATGAGTTGAAGTTTTGTGGAATTGGGATGGGATTTTCGGTGGCACTAATCCAGATGCTGTGCTATTCAAGTGTTGAGCAAATCAAATTATGGTAACTCTGCAGAGAAATAATTGCTATTCCAAAGTAGGCAATGGGTTGCCTTTTGTATTTAAGTTATTCTGTTACAAATTAGAGCTTCTAACTGCTAAGTATGCATAAAGCAAATTTCCATTACCTCTTGTTTTTCTCTATTCTGCTTAAGAAAAAAAGGCACCAAAAACCAAATGACCAGACTCCCATGATGGGTCACATGTAGTTGATAAGATCAAATTACCAAATACAGCTTGCAGATAACCAACTGAACTAAATTTTTAGCATCTTTGGCTATAGGGGGGGAAAAAAATTTTATGTGTAGTTGTTTAGTGTGATATCACATCAGTTCCTGACTCGATAGATTCTGGGAAGATGAGCTCAGGGTTTTGTTTGAGTTTAAGAAGCTGTCACTAGGTTTGGTTCTGCAGTTTCCAGCCTCCATCCAAGCTCTCCTGAATGCACCTTATTGTGTGTATAAACAAATACTCTGGGCTGGAATCTGTAGGATTCCTTGCCCTTGAACAAAATCAGCTGGTGAGCTCAGGTGAGAGCCTGGCCCACCTGTGAGACCTGCTCTTCCATGGCCCCTGTGCCCGTCCACATATAAGGCACAGGATGTAAAACATCTGACTCCAAAGCCCCCTAAATCCATTTTCCCCAAGGTTTAAGCACACTTTAATATCACAGAGTGATCTAACAAATACCTTGTGTATATTTGAATCTTGCTTTCCTCACCAGGTAAGTTTTTAGGCAGCACTGTGCTCCCTCCTGGCTTTTTGGCCACGCTGCTGCAGAGCGTGGCGTGTGACTGTGGATGTGTGGCTGCTCCTGTGGAGAGAGAGATGCATGCTGATATCTGCAGTAAGGGATGTGAGGCTTTTAACCTTGTGACTGTGACGAGCTCTTTGTGTCTGCTCTAGGGTGGACCCCATCCCATATGACACTCCAAAGCCAGCGGGCCACACGCGCTTTGTCTGCGTCTCAGACACGCACTCCAGAACAGATGGCATCCAGATGCCCTACGGGGACATCCTCCTGCACACGGGCGATTTCACCGAGCTGGGACTGCCCTCTGAGGTTAAGAAGTTTAATGACTGGTTAGGTAAGGAATTACTGCCTTTTGGTGACCCCAATTAACCCCTCCTGTCCCAGCGTCAGTCACTGCCTCCTAATTGAATTAGGGCACTGGGAAATCTCCCCGCGCCCTCCCTCCGCTTGTCCTCCTGTGCTGTGCTCTTTCCAGCCTCGCTGTGATTCTGGTAATTAAGACAAATTCAGAGGCTTTGCTGCGTTTCTGCAGCAAGGATTGACAACAAGAACTGTGCAGCCCCCTGGAGAGCTGAGGAGGTGGTGGCACCTCATGCAGAGGATGCAGTGTCCCATCAGTTGGTGCTGGGGGTTTTGTGTCCTCAGCCAGAACTGCTGCTCACTGTGTTCTGGGTTTGCTGTAACTTACAGCAGAGCTGGAATTTTACAACATACTTGGAAATGATGGAAGTCCTCCTTCCCTTTCACAGAATCAATAATACTGTTTGGAAGAGTATTATTATAAATATATAATAATATTATATATATGTATATATATATACACACACACATATATATAATATCTGTATCTGTAATGTTATAGATATATAATTATAGCTATAGCTATAATATTAATATGTAATAATATTATATATTAGAGTATATATAATATATAATGGGCAATATATATTATACAATATGTAATAATATGTAATTATTATATAATATTAATATATTATTATTTACTATTAATTATACTATGTTATATGCTATATTTTTTGAGATTTTTTTGGGGAGTGATATTCACGTGTTTGCCCCTTTGAACAGGAGTACTGGCATTTTAACTTTGATCACAGGCTTTCAGCATCTCCTTGGTAGAATACCTTTCCTATTCTGCTGTATTTGACAGCAGTGCCCTGACAGCATGTTGCTGGAATTGAGGGCAATTAAACAGCAACAGCAGAAAACCAAAATGAAGGGGGGGAACATGTGTGGGAGGCTCCTGTTTTAAATGCCACTGGCAGGCTGGTTGTGCACTGCCACGGCACCTCTTCCTCTAGAAATACCCAGAGCTGAAGGTGACTTGAGCAGCTGATTTTCAAAAAAACATTAGAATGAACTTACAGCATTATATAAAAAATCTTTTGAAGAACAGCTTTGTCATCAGGTTTTACTGCACTCTCTCTTGCCTGCTGTGTGATGGCAGCATCTCTACATATTTTATCTTATGTAGTATCTCTACATAATTTTATTGCATTGGAGTTCCTTGGCTGACCCTTCAAGAGATATGTAAGGAATATTTGGTTTTACAAAAGGAATTTTTAAATAGAAGAACTTCTGCATTGTCTCTCTTGTCATCCTTCTTTGCGTTTTCTTCATCCTCTTCTTTTTACCTGACCTCCTCTGATTTCCACAACCCTATTTGAATCAGTGTTTTTCCTTCCTTTTTATTGGGAGTGGGGCTTTCGAACCATCCCACTGCAACTTAGCTGTGCTGTTCTTATTTGTAGAAAGTGATGCTGGATCTGATGGGCTCAGAACAATCCTTTTTCTGGGTGTGTAATTGCAGCCCCAGAGCAGGAATTGCCTCTTGGAGAGCACAGATCTCCCTGGGTGCATTGCTGAGAGCAGTGTCTGGCCACCTGAGTTCCTCTTTGGCCCCTGAGTAATTTCACAAATGCTCTTTAGCCTGTGGCCAGTGCTTGGCGTTTGAAAGCACTCAGGGCTGCAAAAAGCCAGCCCAAATAATCTGCCAGGGTGCCTTCACCTTCCCTGGAGAATCCTGCAGTGCTGGCAGCCACTTGGCATTCCTGGCATCTGGCAGGGGCTTCATGGTGTTATTATTTTAGCACACAGGTCCTTGGCTTAACATTCCCAACAGAAGAATTATAACCCTTGGGCTAGGCGGTGTTCCAGCCTCAATAATTTACCAGGGGCTTTTCTTGGCATGTGTGCATAGTTCTTGTAGAAGACAGTGTAGTGTTTATCTGAGAAAGCAGATTTTGCAGGCAGTTTCACTGAAACTGGAAGCTTTCACTGTGTGAGGGCTTCCTGGCTTTGGCCTCAGACTTTCCTATTTCAGGTAGAAGGAGAATTTTTTTTTTTTTACATGCAGAGAGTCCACTTGCATTTTCTCATATATATATATATGTGTGTGTGTATATGTATGTATGTATATATACATGTATACACACACATTTATATATGACAATACCAGTCATTATATATATATTTTCATATATATTGTCATATATATATATAATCAATATATTTACAGTCATATATAGATACATACGACAATACCAGTCATTATGTATATATTGTCATATATATATAAAATCAATATATGTACTGTCATATATAGATACATATGACAATACCAGTTATTAGGCTCCTGGCACAGGGCAAGACAGCAAACTGATTCACCTGTGGGGATGTTGGTGAATACTTGCTTCAGTGCATCCTCACCAGGAATCAAAACACTCAAGTCAGGCATGTCCTTTTGCCTCTCTTTTCAAACTGCTCTCTGCGAAGTGTGTTAATTGTGTTATTATTTACTGTGTGCGTTGTGAAAATTTAATACCTTCAAGGATGTGCAGTAGTTAAAAAAAAATACATGCCAGTGGCAGGCAGGAGCAAGCAGGATTCCTTTTGCTTCTTTTTTCACTGTAGTTGGTAGGAACCTTATTCCAGAGCTGCTCACTGGGAATCAAATACATCAAATACAAGGTGGTCCTTATTGAAAAATGTTTTCCTGTCCTTCGTGGCTCTGGTTTTCTCCACTGGCAACCATGCTGTGAAGCTGCAATGAAGACAAGGAGCTGTATTTTATGTCATGAGGGAGAGAAGCCAGATCAAAGCTGGGTTTCATTCTGCAGCTTATCTTAGCCACTCTGTGGTAAAAACCAGAGTCTTGCCTCCATTAGAATTATGTCATGGCATAGCTAAAACACAATAAGTGTCCATTACTTTTCATGGCAGTAAAGCCAAGGGGAAGGTGAGAGATGATTATTCTGAGCTCCTGCCTTGCTCACCCTTCACTGGGTGTTACATATTCCAGTTATACAGGGCTGAGAGCACTGCTTAAAGCTCTGCTGCTTTGTATTTTTTGAGTCTTGCATCCCTTTGCAACAACTGGGGTCCTTCACCTGGGGAAAGTGTTGGGCATCCTGTCTGTCCCTTCCATCAGCACTCATCCTTCTTCCTTGTCTCCACAGCCAAGCCATGGAGCTTGCCTTGCTACTCCCTTTCTTCCAAGTTCTCAGCCCTTCCAGCAACTTTTGCTGGTGAAATGCTTTTTCCCTTTGCTGTTACATTTTCATTATTGGCTTTGCATGCAAGTCATCTGGGCTTATACATTGAATAACCTTTGTGGTCACTCAGTGATTACATACACTGGCTGAGGTAATTTATTCACTTTGTTTTGGTGTGAACATGTCCCTCGGGTCTTGTAACTGCTCTAAGCACTTGACCTTAGGGACTGGTAAATGCTTTAAACACAGTTATTTTAAATTTATAATTGTTTTCATTAAAAATCTCTTCTACGAACTTAACTGATTTTGCAGTAAACACAGCATTATGTGCTGAGGAAGAACTGAGATGTAACTCTGTGCCAAATGTATTTTTCACTGAGTGTTTCAGCTTACTACTGTTATCTCTGTTCATATTTTCCCCATCCATTCTCATTCAGTCATATATGTGAAATGAAATAGAAGAATATCTAATTATAGCTCTGGCTTCATAGTGCAATATTTCCTGTTCTGGGTGATGGGAAGTGATTGAGTAACTCATAAGAGCTGAAGAGAAAGCAAAGATAAATTCAGGCAGATAGATCTTTAATGAGTTGATGTGTTTGTTTTGCCCAGTTACTGTGGGCCTGATTGTGCATACCCCCGCTTGTGTGAATAATTTGAGTTCAGTTTAGAAGTTTGTCTCAAATAGCCCATTTTGTACTTTTCTGTTTAGTGGTTATATCATACTGTGTTCATTGTTTGCTTCTGGTTTGTTTGTTTTTCCCCCCTGCAAAGTTTCTGTTATAAAGAATATTACTGCACGAGCTTGGCAAAATCTTGCAGTGGTAGACTTGGATAAATTCAGTAGGTGACCTTACTGCTAGTTATTGTCTGTGGAGCTGAAAGTTGAATTTAGCTAGGTTTTTCCTGAATTCTTCTAGGATTTAGCACCTTTGTTTAATGTTTTTTAAGTCTTGCTTTTGTTCTGAGTGTTTATTTCTTTAAATTTCTTTGGGATAATGACTGTAAAAACTTGGTGAATGCTTTAGTGACCAAATACATATGGGTTTGTACTGGAGCAAATATTTCTTTACCTGTAATATGTGCTTGCCTCTATTGTTGCTAGAGGTAAGAAAAAAAATCAGCTTTTTTTTTTCTGTGCTGTGGTTCCTTGATCCTGTTAACTTGAAGTGAGAAGAGAAGAATGATTTTATATTTTAATGCAGAGGTTTTCTTGTTATGCTCTGCATATGTGGGTGTGGTCCTCAGCAAAGTGTTGTCAATTATTTTAAAGTTCATTTTTGTGTGGCTATTAGTAATTGAAAATAGCAGCATCCCCTTGGAATTGCTGGTTTTTATGTGGAATAGAAGACAAAATGTAAATGTGGTGTTGCTCTCGGAACTATGGACAGGCACTTGGTTCCAGTCTACACTAAAATTTATGCATTAGTGCTGTGGAAATTTGAAATTATATTCGAAACTGTTAAGCCAGGCATCTGCCAGAATGTGTTTGATATTGAAGATAGCATAATTCAATTTGAAAAAAAAAAAAAGAACTGTACCAGAATAGTATAATAGTGAGATCAAGCTCTTTTCTTATCACTGTTTAAAAATGCAGGGTCACATTCCACTTTTATCCTTTCTCAATCTCTCTGGTCTGCCTTAGATACCTGGCTTCATCTCCTCTCCAGGCATGGCTCATGGAGGGTTTAGAGCAAGTGTGCTCCTTTTACTAATGCACACCGAGACAGTTCCAGTGTGGTGAAGTGTTTGTTCCTGAGGGCTTTTGCTCTGGTAAAGTTTATTTCTGGTGTGAGTTGTTTTGGCATCTGACATCACACTGTTTTGTATAAAAACCAAACCAGTAAGTTCTAAATTTCTCCAGATTCAGAGGGGTATTAGCTCAAAGTGTTCTGGGCTAATTTAGAACCAGAAGGAAGCTTGGGAATATTTTAAAGTTAAATTATGGCAATAAAAACAAATCCCTTCCTTTTTTATAAATTGATTTATTTCTGATTTGTGTTTTTACCATCTGGAGCATATTTTGAACTCTATATTGCTCTACTTGTTATAGCTGGAATGAATAATTGACTAAACATAAAATACCATTTTGATGAACAAAACTGAGCGCTTGAAAAAAACCTTCATTCATTGCGAGTGAAAGGAAATGCTGAGGTGGCTTTAATGCTCTAAGTATGTGTGAGTTTTGCACAGCTGTTCTGGGAGAGAGGGAAGCAGCTCCCTGGAAAATCTATTAATCCACTTTTGGAAACAGCTCTGTCTTCAATGATGGCCCTGGTGAGAAGCTTCAGACACTGGGGTGGGATGGAGATACTTTATTTAGAGGTTGAGCTGGTGCTGAGGACTTGTGTGTTTTTTACTGATTTACATATCTCACTCTGTCTTTACCATAGAGTTTTAAAAAACTTCTTCCTAGTTTAGTTAGGTTTATTGTCATATTACTACTTAAGAATATTTCCTTTGCTTTTGGTCTAACTCAAAGTGTGTTTAATGTCATCCTAAAATTCCCATTTGTACTTAGTTTTCAATTCCCATATGGCTTGCCTGGATTAGTAATCAGTACTCAGCTTTTATTTGCATCTACCTTTTTATGACATGTTATTACTAATTTTTATCTTTGTTTTTTCTTCTCAGAACAAGAAATACAAAAATAGTTTGAATGTTTCATTGCATTGTATTTATAAAGTAGTGAGAAAACACAACCATATTGATTTTTGGTAATAGGCTGAATTGTTTTTCTTGATGTAGCAATCTATAGTGGAATGTGAAAACAAAAGTAGGAAAAAAGTACAAAAATTCTCCTTTTATGCCAGGGTTAGAGCTGCTTCTTTATATTTATCCTCTGCTCTGGGTCAGATATTAGATGCTTTGTGGGAAACAGAACCCCAGAAGTGTAACTTAGAAGGTAAAATAGAAGCCATTGGATAAAATGAATGTTGAGGTAGTAAAATTTCCACAGACTGAAATGGAATTTATGCCTGAGAAGCAGTGTAAGATCATTTGTATCTGATCATTTCTCTCTTGTTCTGCTCTTGTTATTCCTGGCAATTCTTCATAAAGAGATTTCACAAAAATCCATTTTTGCCATCTCCTAATGGTCTATAGAGAAACGGAGGGTTTTAAAACTGTGTTCACTGCTAAAGTGTAAAATTCCCTTTACGAATTGCCACGGTCAGTCAAAGCAAATATAAAGGTGTTATTTGACAGCCATTAGAAAACTTGGCTCAGGTAAAATGTGCTTTCAAAGTGAATAATGTTCTGGAGTGAGTGGCTCTTTATAAGTTTAAACTAATATATTCATTTGGTCATTTCGAATGAAAGAAAGGAGCCGGTGAGCACTGCAAAGCATTGCACAATTCCTGAATGGATTTTCAATCACAATAATTGCTTGGTCATTTCTTGGATCTGCTTCCTTGGGCTGCTAATGTTGTCTTAGAAGGGGGGAGGGGATAATCAGTTTTCTTATAACAAGCTATAACCAAACCAAATTTATAAAAAACCCCAAATAATTCTTCCTTTCAACTCCCCCTTTCCCGCAAATCCACTTTGAAACAGGAAAGAGATTTATGGTTGTTGTATTGACCAGGCATGGAACAACTAATCCCACTCCAACAGAAACTTTTATAGGCATTTTCATCAGATTCTTCCTCCAGTACTGCTGCCACAGCCACAAATTGTAACGAGAATTATTTCAGTGGAGAGCAGTCGAAGGATGCATTCTTTGTACACCATCAGTTAATTCCTTCACTTGCAAATTTAATGTTGCATCAAAAACACAAAGTGCGAACATACTTCTCCCCTACTTTTTCACACCGTGCACACCATATTAACAATAGCTAATTAAAATGAGGCCTCCTGTTAGCAGAGCATCCCGTTCCAGGCTGGGAAGAACAATGGTTTCGGGGTGGAGGAGTTGCTTTGAGCACAGAGGGGCTGGGGCAGGGGAGAAAGCACTGTGGATTTTAGTATAATGTGAAGTGTTCAAAGAAATTTTATTTCATCATAAAGATTAGCAGGCTGTGTAATTCAATTTAAAGCTGGTTGGCGGTGTTCTGTCTATTACAAAGCCTTTTTCTTTTTATTTTTTTTTTATTGCCACTATTTTTTTATGTTGTATGTGGCTACAAAACTGAGTAGACAGCAGGAACAACCTCTGGGTTTTGTACTTCCCACCCGCCTTCCTCTTTTCTGTTCTACGTGTTAGGAAATGTGGTAGATTACCTTAAACTGAGCTACAAAACAGCCTCTCAGTGAAATACCATCCTGGATTTTTTTGGCTTGTATAAAACAATTATTTTTTTGTGGCCCAGCAGCCACTGAGAGTGAGGACCTGCTAAAAATGTTCAGTCGAGAGGATCGAATCGAGCTTAAAACTCAAATGTTAGCATTTATTCACACTGCTTGTGGACATTACTGTGCTGGAGAAAAGCAACATGCAGCAATTTATGGTAATGCAAGACTGGCAGACCTTTATCTTACAGTAATTGCCCATACTAGGGGGTTAATAAATGTTCCAAGAATTATTGACTTCTTTTTTTCTTAAAGAAAAAACGGAGAGCTGCTTATTGCTGGCTATAACCAGCCTGCGTAGCTTGTTAATGAACCCTCTTGTTGCAGGGGGCTGAGTGTTTGAGCTTGGTAATTCCTGCATGGAAAGGATGTGCCTTGGCACACAAGGGCTGTGGAAGGAGGACCTGTCTGCCATCCACACAGTCACACCTGCTAGGAGACTTTCAAACCTATTCTTGTTTGTAAAACTAAATATTGCTGTATTTAGGGAGGAGATTGGTTTTGGAGGGCGGGTGTTATGTTTGTGGGCATCACTGGTGGGGAGAAAAAGAAGAGGAGAATCCCTTTTCCCAGAGCTAAGGGAACTTTTGTTTTCTCTGTCCTGCTCTGTGCTGGGCATGGCAGTGAGTGGTGGCACCTGCTCTGTAGGGTGGCTTCAAGAGCCACAGGCAGCACCTTCAGCCCTGGCACGAGGCTGGGAGTGATGCCTTGGGAGTGATGGCTTGGGAAGGCTGACCTAGGAGTGAGACTAGGCTGGGTTAAAGAATAAAAGCAGGGATTTATTAAAAGGATTTCCTCCATGGACACACCTTGGGCAGCACAAGAGCCCAGCCAGGGCTGCACCCAAGATGAACCAAAATGGTCCCAAAATGCAGCCCGGGCACGGGCTCTGTCACTGGGATCAGTTCTGCTCCATTTGCACCTTGGAGTTCATTGTCCCATTCCAGCTTTAGCTTCTGCACTCCCATCCTGCTTGTTTTTCTCTCTGCAGCCCACGTTGTTTGTGCTCTTGGGCTGAGATTTGGATCATTTGTCCTTGGTCCCCAGCTGGAGCAGGAAATGTTTTGTCTCCCTGCTCTGTGCAGAGCTCACCATGCCCTGATGTGAAGCCCAGACCCACACACTAAAGCAGCACAGAATGTGAAAAATAGAAAAGCCAGAACCTGAGGCATCAGGAGGCCCCTCTGTGCTCCTCAGCCCGTGACACCAGGCTGGGCTCAGTGCTGGGCTCACAGGAGGCTGCATTGTGGTGGCCCTGCCGCAGCTTTGGGAAGGGAGTTCCTCAGGACTTGTGGTGGCCTTGAGGCTCAGGTCACATCAGTGCCTCACTTCACTGAGCTGTTCTGGTCTCTTTTCTCGTCCTGCACCCCAGCTGAGAGGTGATAGTCACCAAACCCTCTCTGGCTGCTGATGGTGCCTTTAGTGGGGAAGGAACAAAGCAGCTCACCAGCGTGTGGAGAGAGGCCATGGCAAGCCAACACAGGGAGAACAAAATAACATCAAACTGGGGGTGGGATGGAGACTACAAAGAAGAAGGTCACAAATGAGAGCACAGGGATATAATGTACTGGACCTGCTCTTTTTCACCTGCTTTTTCCAGAGCTTTGTCTCTTCTCGAGTTAATAGAATTAAGAAATGAGAGCTCAGGAACACTCTGTACTTTGAATTTCCTGTAATTTTTGGTAAGTGAACCATAAAGACCTGAGACTTATGTGCATCTATTCTGATGAACCAGAAGCTTTCACGTTACAGGGCAGGCTGGGTATCAGAATGCAGTAGCTCCTTTTCTCTTGAGTGTTGCCATTACATTTTTTTGGACTACCAAAGGGTTCTAAGTTTAAAACAGAGCTGCAAATGATAAAAAATTACCCACGTGTCCTTACTTTTCCCTGAGCTGCTCTCTCCCATATGTCACTCTGAAGGCTCCCTGCTTCCTCAGCAGCACTTGGCATTTTCCTTCATTGCTGAGAGATGAGCAGAAAAGCTGCAAGGCAGACACGGAGTTTGCTGCAGCTTTGTGCAGGAGATGCCTCCTGAGCATGGCAGGGAAGGAATTTGCTCCTCCTCTGTCCCAAGTTTCAGTGGTCACTGGGAATAAAATGGTGCAGCTGTAGCCATACTTGTGGTCCTGGATGAAGGTCCTGGACTGGTGTACCCTTGTAAAATCCCACGAGAAGTAACCCCATGAGGGCAACAAGGCTGGTGAGGGGCTGGAACACAAACCCTGTGAGGAGCCCCTGAGGGAGCTGGGGGTGCTCAGCCTGGAGAAAAGGAGACTCAGGGGTGAACTTACTGCTCTACAAGTCCCTCAAAGGTGGCTGCACTCAGGTGGGGTTGGGCTCCTTCTCCAGGCAGCACTGACAGAACCAGAGGACACAGCCTCAAGCTGCCCCAAGGGAAATACAGGTTGGATAGCAGGAAAAAGTTTTTTACAGAAAGAGTGATAAAGCTCTGGAATGGCTGCCCAGGGAGGTGCTGCAGTCCCCATCCCTGGCTGTGTTTAACAAAGCCTGGATGTGGCACTGGGGGCCAGGGGTGAGTTGAGGTGTTGGGGCTGGGTTGGACTTGAGGACCTTGAAGGTCTCTTCCAACCTGGTGGTTCTGGGATTCTGTGAATTCTGTGATCCACACTGTACAGAAAGGCACTCCCCATTTGCTGTCTCCTTGCTATAAATTATAATTTACATGCTCTGCTGTGGTGGGCACCCAGGCTGCACAGGGACAGGGGAGGGGAGCAGACAGCCCTGCTCTGGTGTTGGAAGGGGTCAGGCACTGCAGTGAGTTACCAGAGTGTGTCCAGCTAGAGTGGCAGCAATGCAGCTCTTCATAAACTGCTGCTTCCCTGAGACCAGCTGTGAAAACAGTGATGCTTGCCTGCGAGGTGACAGGGCAAAACCTTGGCAGAAAGGAGAATAAATAAGGAATAAATTGTTACCTTTGTGCAAGTGACTGAAATAGCTGCTCTCTGAATGCTCTGTGCTAATGACCAGCTCTGATTAACTGTAGTTCTTGTGTTATTCAGCAGAACTTTGCCTGCATGTTGTGGCTTTTTACAGCAGGTTTCTCATCCCATTTTTTGTTTTCAAGGCTAGAAAAGATGGCTAAAATGGGTAAGTCAAGAGAGACCCTGCAGAAAGCACACTAGGTGGAAAATTGCATGCTCCAACAATTAGCCATAGCATTTAATTACAGACAAATATTTATTGGTGGACCAGAATTCCCAGTGTCCTTCTCTGCACTAAGGTACAGCTGCTGCATCACAGAGATTTCACCCGGTGAAAATATTGCTGTAAATTCAAATGCACACAAATAAGTACCATGACTCTCACACGTTCATTTTGAAAACATTTCACTCTCAGGTTAGTGGCTTACAGTTATCCTTATTGAGGAGCAGAGAGGGCAGCAGCAGAGGGCCTAGCTCCTTGTAGCAGGGGCAGGAAAGATCAAGGGTTTTACCTGGATTCTGTCGCAAATAAAAGCATGCAAACTCTGTATTGCAGAATGGAGTTTACATTGCATACACTGTTTTTCAGTTTTTCTGTTTTGTCCTTTGGAAGGACAATTAGGAGGCATCTCAGTTTTCTGCAATGAAATTCAAAGATTTGGGCTCTTAAAAAAACTTCATTGTGGATTTGAATGGTCTGTTGTGAGGTCCTGGGATGCTGTAGCACAAATTACAACCAGTACACTGGAAATTGAAATTCTGCAAAGCCAGTAGAAAAGAGGTGGCAAGAAACAGTGGCAGGGGTGAGGCAGAGAACTCAGGAATCACTGGTGCCAATGTCCATGGTTACCAATTCAAGCTTCCTTTTAGTGTTTGGTGTTTGTGCTTGAACTCACAAGGGAGGGATCTGTGCCTTCCTGCTCAGGGAATTCTGGAATTCCCTCCTGCTCAGGGAATTCTGGATGGCCAGGAAGAAATCCTGCATAAGAGGAATTCAGCTCCTTGTAATAACATGATACAGCTGGAGTGATTTGGTTTTCTCTCTTGGTAGATGAGAAGCCTCTCTGTGAGCTGGGTTATTAAAATGGGGCTCGGAAGATTCCTGGTATCCAAGTTCATCTTGGAAGACTGGAATGGAATAATAAATAAATAATGGAATGTTTAGCTCTATTTGGAATAATAAATTTAAATACGGGGTTCAGAAAACAGTGCTGGAGGTTCCTAAAGACCTGCCTGAATCTCTCAGCTGACTGTAATTTCTGTTTGCACTGTCTGTGCAGTTTCTCTTTGTGTTTTATCCTCCATAAACAGTTCAGAAAAGGCCCATGGCAGTGGTTCTGGAACACAGAACTATCTACATTGCACTCTGGAAGTGGAGTTGAGCTCAAGCTTTTGATTTCTGCCCTTCTAGCTTAGAAAAGGAAGAAACAAATCCCAACAAGCATCAGTGTTGCCATGTGAAAATATGTTTAAAACTACCTTTGAATATCAAACTTGCTTCTTCTACTTTAATGTTTACAAATAAAAGCACAAGCCTTGATCACAGGGCAGAATCTCAAAAGCAGCTAATTGCTTTAGCACACTGGAGAATGTTACATTCTCAGAGTTATTAAAGAGCTGTTGTCCTGCTTCCAGGCACTAGTTCATGCTTCTAAAGCCTTTGGGATATTTAAAAAACATTTTATCTTATTTCTTCCCTTTAATTTTATTTTCCTTGTGATTATTCTTGCTATCCCTGCTTTTATCTTTGCTCTTATCATTATGGATATTTATCCACATAACACTGGTACTGATAGTAGGTTAATTATGAACCTCAGTATGTTTTGTAGTTTACCAACAAAATACTCAGAAACCATAATTTTAAAGGAAGGATTTCAGTTCCAGGTATAAAATCAAGAAATTATGTAGAATATAATGTATCATAGAAAGAGAATAGTTTTTAGGAGCTTCTTGTTTGTGTATTTTGAAATTTTTCTCTTCGTAAGAAGTGCTCTGAATACCTCCCTGGGATACAGCAAAAAGGAGATATTTGAAGGGATTTTTTTTTTCAGGAATACTGACTGTGCTCTACCAGGCCACAAGACAGAAGAAGGTGATTTCCTACTGCTTTGTGCATTTGTAAGTCTCAGAGACTTTCTTCTGAAAATGAGAAAACAGATAATAGGAACTAGCTGAAAGGCTTGGGAAACAGGAAGATGTTTTGGAGATCATACGTTTCCCTGGTTGGTGGATTTATTTGTTGATGCTGAGATAGGTGGGTAGGCACTGGGAGGATCCTGGCAGGGCGGTGTGTTGGTCAGTGCTGTGGGCAGAAAGGGAAGTTCTGCTGCTTCGTTAAAGGTCTCTGTCAATAAGGCAGAAGAATATGGGGCAGAATCTAGATCTGGGTCCTGCACTCATAATTCTTGTTTCCTTCACTAAGTAGTGAAGAAATGATATCAAACCTTGTTTCTCTTTTAAATAAAGATTTCACTTTTTCTGGGAAATCTTGTCCTTAGGTTTCCCTGGCTTTCTGCAGCGTGAAAACCCATGTACATTAAAACACCAAGACATTGTCTGTGATAATTATGATTAGCTTAATTACTTTCTGTATAATTGTTTCTCGAGATGACCTCCTTTTTGGTGGCTTTTACTCATTTATTTTAGGGGGGGGGAAAAGACTTAATTGGAATTGTAGATTACAGAGATAAAGGGTATGTTCTGGGAAATAGGTCCAGATCTGTCTGTGTCAGGCAGTGGAAGTTTTTATATTCTTAAGATTCCTGGAGAAAAATAATTTAAATTGATACAGTGTGTGTGTGCACTAGGTAATATCAACAACCAATATATTATTTCAAATCTGGTGAATTTCTTTACGGAGGATTAGGTTATATAGTGTGGTGGGCTCTGAAAAGAAAATAGAATTGGGTATTGATGCCTTTAGAAATATTATTTGAGGGCAATAAAGTGTTCTCTGAAATTCCCTCCTGAGTGGAGAAAATGGAGTTTGTTTGCAGTAATTGCATTTTCTAGCGTTTGCTTTTGTGCTTTCCAATATGAGTTAAGCCAATTGGAACCTGTGATTTTGTTTTGCTTATTGGCAAAAGTACCATGTAAATTGATCTGTGATGCATTTATAGAGAATGCTTTGAAAATTTTGAAAGAGAAATACCTTTCTCTTATTAGATTTAGATAGTTTTAGGGCTCATTTTTATGTTTTAGCCTAATGCAATAGCAACCAAAAATGTTTCTTTTCAATTAAGTCTAAATTAAGTCCAAGAAGGACATTTCTGCTTAGCCCTGCTGGCACTGTGAAGGCAGAGCTTAAGTTCCTGCTTAAGTTCCTGTTCTCAACCTTGGTATTTGCAGTTCAAGGTCACAGCCATCTGAAACCACACCATGTGCTGAAATTGGTCTAAAATTGGTGAGCCCTGGTGCATTAAGATCTCGATTGCAAGAGAAAAACATAAAGTTCTGTTGGACAAAGCAGAATGTATTTCTCTGTGCGTACAGCACACATGCAGACCCTGAACTGCAGGGCACTGATGTGAGTGGCTCTGTCACTGTGAATTTAGGGTCATTCTGTTCGGGGAAGCACCCTTCAGCTCTGCCAGACAAAGGCTGTTCTCAATGAAAATCTCTTATAATTGTCAAAGTGAGCCCCATTTCCTTTAAAGGATCCCTTGGAAGGGGCTCACAGCACCAGCACAGACCTGGGAGTCCTTCAGCAATTGTTTTGCTGTGGGAAGGAGGAGAAGGAGCAGGAACTCCCATTACTGCAAGAAGCACTTGGGAAAATGAAAAGGGACAGACAAGGCTATTACCATTTCCAGGCAGGGCGGTATCTCAGAATTTGCTAAATTTAAAGAGAAATTTCACAGCTGCCAGCTCCTTTGATTTTAAGTTACGTGATTTTTTTTTCCCCTCTTGAAAGCTCTATCTTTTAGGTTGCATAATTAAAAGCCTGAAATGAAAGCCTTTCCAGGGACTAGCAAGCAATCTGTGCTGCTTGCGTTTCAGATTTCATAATTTTAAAGTCAATTTGGGGGGACTTTTTACACCTAAAGTTGGCAGCGCTGTGAGCTGCAAAATCTGGAGGCTTTTTTTTTTTTTTGTTTTGAGGTTAGACTGAACAAAAACTTGAGATTCTTTTTCAAAACAAAGAAATGTCACGTATTAATTGTTAAAACTTCAGTGGAGATTTCCATGTTTCAAGAAAAATATGGGTGTTTCAATAACAGTAAAGCTGAAAACAAGCTGGAGATGAAAAGCCAGGACGAGTTATGTCAGAGTAATGCTGTGTCAGAATATGTGTCAGAGTAATGCTAAGGAAGCCATGGAACACGCAAGGGAAACAAAAGTTTGTCGCTTATGTAGCGCTGTGTTTTCCACCAGCCAGGTGGGAGATATTAATCACAAACAGTTACATTAGAATAATGTTATGGTTGAGACATAAAACCATCAAAGCAAGGAACGGTGACCGGTGCCGGAGCGTGGTTCGACCAGGCCTGCAGCCGCGCAGGCCCCGCGGTGCCGTGGGGATGTTTTGGCCCGGCGGTGTGCAAAATTCACTCGGTGTACTCATGCAAGAGAGAGAAGGAGTGGGAACACTGGGTGTTGGGCACCACTGCAGCTGCACATCAGGGCTGTGTGCAGTGCCTGCACGGGTGGAGCAGCACCTCTGCTCCCTGAGCTCCCCGTGCTCCCCGAGCACCGCGGCGCCGCTGGGCCGAGATCCCGAGTCACCCGCTGCTTCCTTGCTTTCATGGCTTTATGGCTCAGCCCCGGCATTATTGTAACGTAGTTTTTTGTGTTTAATGTTCCTTAGACTTGGTTTTCCATTGCCAGCATGGAGGAAATCCTAATGCATGAGTTTCAGAGGAGAAGGCAGCAGACTCTGAACCTGCTGTGTGGCTCGATCCGCAAGTGTGAGTATTAACGCTGGAGCTGTCAGGCCCTGTGAGAATTAATGAAGCCTGACGGCTACAGAGGGAAAGGTCAGAGGCAGAGCTTGCACTCACCTAACATTGCTGTTTTGTTGTGTCTAACAGTGTTTTCAACAAAGGGGAGCTTTAATGTACAAGCCTTGGATTTATCACAGGAACTCGAGGGTCTCAGCCTTTGCTTCTCCCGGTGCTGCGATGTGATGTTTGCTTTGCATAAAGGCAAAACAGTTACGTTTTCATTCATCCTCTCTCCTTGCTGTGTTGCCCATGTGTGTTTTGCCTTTATTTTTTCTTCTCCAAAACTGGAGGAAGAAAAAAAAAAAGAGGCATCTGAACTGATGGTAAAATACTTTTCACTGGGAAGACATTGAGAGACCTTGTACTTCAGTTTTTTTACCATTTTAGAAGCATGCTCTATTTTTGTGCATGCTCTGTTTCTTATTTGCTGCTTTTTTTTTTTTGGTTTTTAATTGTTTCATTGTGTAGGTTTCTACAGACACAGGGAGCTAAAGTGCACAAAAATTCATGGGCTATGTTTTCAGCCAGTGTGTTGGCTGATACCAGTTTGAGCTGTTCTGTTGAGGACTTTTTGTGAAGGCTGACTTGGTTAAAACAGCCAAAATATTTTCACAGTCAGTTGGTCAGTCTCATCTTAGACAAGATGTTTTTCTAATCCAGTTTTGGATCTCGGTGCCTGAAGTGAGCTGTTGGTGGGATAGGTCCAGCTTATCCTGTGGAAGCCTGGTCTGTATAACTCTACTTCTGCAGCCTAACTCACTTATTGCTGCTGAAGGAGAGCTAGCAGCCTTTGGGATATTCTGTCTTTGTTCCAAAAAGCTGAAAGGAGCCTCTGTGTGTCACAACTGTGCTGTGAATGCTGGGAAGAGAGAGTGCCCATGGCCCAGTGGTGCCAAGGGCTTCCCATGAGAAACCTGTCTAGGAGAATTGCAGAGCTGCTGGGCTGTGCTGGCTGCCCTCAGCAGCTGCAGCCGTGGGGGCTGAAGTCTGCAGGAGCAACACAGAATCTGCTCCTTCTGTGTTTATCCCTGGATATGTGTGGGAATGCCCCACGACCAGTTTTGCACTTTTGGGGCATATATAAAACACCATAAATTTGAGATTATTCACTTGCACGCGCATCTCTCTCTTGTACAGTTTTCCCTCTTTTTAAGATTTATACTTCAAGGCTTCTCAGCCTGTTCCTCAGCATATGGCCAAAGGGTTTATGAGGCTATGAAACAGGCATGAAAAAAGCTTCATGTTCCATGGAAGTGTTGTGTGGTTTGAATAGTTAATGCATGCGTATGCATATTCAGAGCCTCGCATCAAAAGCACTTGCATATCATTTGTGTGTAAATACAGGTTTCTACCACCACACAGACAGCTAGTCTCACATTATTTCTCATTCCCCTACTTCCCTGTGGGGTTTGCAGGTAACAGTAGTCAAAAAATAATGTGATTTTCTATTTTTATAGGGACTCAGCAATTAATGTTCACTGCCAGGCACACTCCTTTTCATGTCTGGCAGCTCTGCAGAACTTGGGTTGTGTGACTAAACTGTACTCATATGAAGCATGCTATTAAAATGGGAATGATTGTTCAACAGATTAAGGCTTCCTAGGATCCAAGTGCTTAAGGTGAATTTAAAGAAACCCTACTTAGGTAGGTTAAAAAGACCTCACAACCCCCTGGCCCCCAAGCTGCCCCTCTTGCCCCATGGAACAGATCTTTTTAAAGCCAGCCTGTTGTTCAGCTGACACTCAGAGTGGTGTAGCTGGTTACAGCCAGCAATAGAAGTTGTGCCTTGTCAGCATCCACAGACCCCCCCAGTCCTTTTTTGCTACACCATTTTTCATCTGGGTCAGAGCCCTGATCCACTCTGCTCTGTGCCCAGCAAAGCCCTGTGCTGGCAGCAAGGTGTCATGGCACAGGAGCAAAGATGCACCACTGAGGTTCTTGGGGCTGTAGCTTGAGGGTTGGCTTGTTAGAAGTCACAGAAGTTTTCTGAGACTCCCAGATTGGTACATTTACTGTAAACAATTCCATTTTTACAAGTCACTCAGAGATAACCATTGCTGCCTTTATTTGAGCAAAGGCAGTATTGACCTTTTGGCTTCCAGAAGAGAGCAGCTTGTTTAATTGCAGCATTTTCTTGATCAATGATTGCATTGTGCCCTTGCTTGTACTGTTGAGAGCAGATGTTGAAAAACATCTTAACCAAAATAATAGATATATTTTGAAGATACACAAATGCACACCCTGTGTGTGTGTGTATATATAAATATGGTTTTCAAATACTCCAGTATAAGTGACTCTGCTTCACAGACTTAGTGCCCTGGTTGGTTTTGGTAGCTGTAATTTTAGTATTCTGATCTCACCTGTTAAGCATTTGAGTATTTTAAATAAACTCAGTTATTATGCTGGGAGTTAATAATTGGGGTTTCTGGTGCTTGGTTCAGCACACAGATCACACTTTTTCTCCTTTGGAAAAAGGATTCTTCTAATTGTTTTCCAGAGTCACAGTATAAATTAGCATGAATGATGTCACTGGTGCATAATGGAAGATTTGATAGTTAGGAATTCAGACTAATAAAGACCAAATGTGGCTAACAAAGATTTGGTGAAGGAAAAAGAGGAAAAGCCTTTCAACCTCTGTGTTGTGCTGTCCAGGCAGCACTGATGCAGATTAATCTGGTCAAGATGAAACCAAATTACCATGGAGAAGGAGATTTTTGAAGATGACTGTTTGTTTCCACATTAAACACAAGGTCAACAGATTCTAGACAAAGGGCAGGTCTGCCAAAAGAAAACACACCAAAATATTTCAGAAAGGATGCCAGAGGAGTGGATGTTGCACAAAGCCACGGGGCCCTTCAGGAAGGAAAAACCAGAATGTGATGAATAAATAGCTGACCTGATTGCAGGTGATTTATTACTGTGATTAGTGCTATATAGTCTTTTTCCTCAAGGAAGAGAGAAGAATTGAATGAGGCTTTCTCTTGCTGCTGCCCTGGCTTTTGATGTGTCTTAGTCCTAAAAATACCAACAGCTGTCTTCACACCAGTTGCAAGAAATACTGTCTGGGTTTCCCCTGCAGAGTTCAGGTGCTTTATAGCATGTATAATGCTACATTTATGGATTTTAATAATTACTGATGCCACCATTAGTTTGCCTTTGCATGTCCTGTGTGTCTTCAAAGTCAGCCCTTATTTTTAAAATAATAATAATAAAAAGAGTAAAAATACTGCAGGCTTAATTTGGCATAATATCAGCAAAACGTGCTGGGTTTCAAGTCTATCAAAATAAATGAAAGTGTAAAGCTTGGACACGTATCAAATAAGATGAAGAGTTTTCTATGCTAAAACAGGCAAATGTTGATAACTTAGCAGAAACCTGAATTTAACTTCTCCATCCCACTTCTCTGAGAATATTATCACACCTAGCTTGTTTTGGGGGATTGATGGTTGTGACAAGTGTATCAAATTTCATGCTGGTGATATCTTTTATGTTTCCTGGGAGAAGAGAAAATAGCAATTTTATCTTGTGCCCAGGAGTCACAGAGAGCAGGAATTGTAGGTACATGCCACACGGGGTTTTTAAATAAAAATGCATTGCAGAGCAGCACGTCGTGGAGATGGGGAAGGGGGCAAAGTGGGAAAGGAGTGAGTCAGAAACTGCAGAGGAGCATTTATTGCATCTCCCCAGCTTTTATTCTAATGCAGCACCACAGGGAGTTGTGAATATGTACAAGCTGTATTTTGTTCAGACCTGAGGTGTCTGTGAAGAACAGCCTGCCTGGTTATTTCAAGGGATTTGTAGCTTTTTTTTTGGTTTTCCATCCAAAATCAATGAATTTTGCAAAGGTGATGTTTGCACAAATACCTCATGTAATTCCTGTTTCTGTGCTGTAAATACTGAAAAAGCAGAGGGTTTTCATTGGTTCCCCTGTAAGTCTTGTTTAGGGGAATAGTTAATCTTGTTGTATCTACTTACAGCTTTACTCTGAAACTGACTTTAAAAAAGAACCCAAACCAAACAGTTTCAAAAGTTGAAAGACAAGTTTTAAACTAGCAAAGCCACTTCTGTTTAGGAGAAGTGTACTCACAAGAAATGTGTAACATCTGATTCTGTCTTCCCTGGGACAGATGTTGTGGGTTCCAGAGCTGGAAGATGAACCCATAGATTTCTACACACATTTTGCTGCTTTTATGAAAAAAAAACAAACGGCACAAAAATCCCTGTAACAAACCCAACCATTTCTAAATGATTATTAGCAATAAACACCAAAATGAAGGAGAAGGTATGAGGCTAAGAAACCAGGTTTATTGTGGAGGCAGCAGCAGTTAGCTTTGATGCAATCGTACGTGTGATTTTTGGCAAGTCACAGAGGGACAGATTTTGTAAGAGAGCCTAACTTCTGTGAAGACACCACAGTGTGGGACCGCATTTTTAAGGGAGCTCAGCACCCAGTATGTTTGTTTGGAAGATCTGGCACTGATTGCTGGTACCAAGTGCTTGAAAAATCTGTTCTGAACTCCCAAAAATCTGGCTCCGTGAGCATGATCCATGCCTCCTTCCAAACAATGGTATTAGTTCCCTGAACCGAGGGGGGCAAACGTGTGATTCTTTACTTCTGACTCTGATGGTAAATGGGTTAACCAGATTTTCCTTTTTCCTAGTTTATCTTATTTGGCTGAGTTTCGTGGTTGCTTCTACTTGTATGTTTTTTACAAGAAATGAGATACTGCCATAAACATAATAACAAAAATAATAATAATAACAATGTAAAAGTATGTTGCATATGAAATGAAGCTTTGGGGAATAGACTAGGTCTTGAATAAATGTGGATTCTTTGCTTCTTTTCTGCCAAGATCAGGATTAAATGTGTGAGGGGGTATTTCTTGTTTGGACTCAGATGTTTGTTAGTTCTTATCTGTGTTACAGTGTCACAAACCCTGAGTTCTGCTGCACTTCAACAAACTAAAAATGGAGCTCTCTCTCTCTCTCTGCAAGGCCTTTAAGGATAAACTGTCCAATTAAGAAATGACACCTAAATTATTTTTACTTTTAACCCAATAACCAACCACCCGTGCCCGCAATGGGGACTTTTTTATCCAATTACACAAAACACCCAAACCCATGGAGAAGAAGGTGAAGAAGAAGGACCAGCCTCTGCCCTAAAACCTCCATCTTGCTTTATATATATTACTATATCCCCAAACCTTAAACTCTTAAGTTTTCCACCCTGTGATATCCACACTTCTATCCAAACTCCACAATCCCAGTTCTGTCATTTCATTTTGGAAGCTTCTCCACGGCCTCAGGCCAATGCAGTGTTCTCCTGGGGTTCAGTGCCTGGCAGCACAGAAAGTCTGAAATTCTCAGCATCCAGGGTTCCAACAAATAAATGCCACTGGAATACAGATAAATCCAAATAAAGCCATAATTTAAAAGCCACCAGCCCCAGCAGTCTGCTCTGGTGCTGTCAGGACGTGGTTGGCAGGCATGCTGCAGGCTCTGGTCACCTGCCAGGTCTCACTGCAGGTCACTCCTGGGCACTGCTGCCTCTGACCTGCATTAAGGCCAGGGGTCAGAACCCAGCAGTGGTGTGTCGTGCCCCTTTGGAGCTGCTGTGATTGCCAGCAGCTCTGCAGCACAGCTCTGTGCTGTGGCCTGGCTCTGTGTGCCATTCCCGTGGGTTCTGGCCCCGTTCAGTGGGTGCAGGAGGAGCAGCATCCCTGTCCTGTGCCAGCATGGAGATGCTCACGGGCCTCGGGTGTTCCCCTCTGCCACTGCTGCCTGGCTGCTCACTGTGGGAGGAAATGTGCTAATGAAGTCCTCTTTTTTGTTATTTCAGGAAACCTACCATATGAATATAAAATAGTGATTGCTGGGAATCATGAACTGACATTTGATAAGGAATTCATGGCAGACCTTGTTAAACAAGATTACTACCGCTTTCCCTCTGTGTCCAAATTGAAACCAGAGGACTTTGACAATGTTCAGTCACTGCTGACAAATAGTATTTACTTACAAGATTCAGAGGTAACAGTTAAAGGATTCCGAATATATGGTGCCCCGTGGTAAGTCTCAATTTAAACTTTCTTTGCTGTTTATTGCTTGAACCACAGCAGGAATCTTTCCTGTTGAACGTGCATGAAGCTGCTTTGTTGCATTGCCCTGCAGAACAGTGTCAGACCTAGCTGTAACAATTCTGACACTGTTGCTTTTCCTTTTTTTTTTTTTTTAATTTTTTTTCTTTTTTGGATAGATAATCTCCATTTAGCCATGTGTGTGAAATAAGACAAAAGGAACTGTGATTATTTCTGTTCTGCCTGCTGAATGCACCTAGACTGTGGAGACAACATACTGTGCTTGTGGATTAACTGTGGTGGCATTTTGGGGTGTATTAGGGGAACTCCATTGCATTCTATACTGCTGAGCTATTTATATCTGCTGTGCTAATAGATTAGTGTGGTGGCATTTAACACCCACACAGCAGAAGGGCACAATGCAGCAGGTGCTTTAAGCCTTATTTTTGATCAGTTCTAGGCATTGTTTTCTTTTGCTTGTGAAGTTGTGATAACAGAATTTCAAACCACTTTTGGTCCCATTCCACCCATGTGTCAAGCATGTCATGCAGGAAAGATTGCTGCCCAGTTTTGTGCTAAGGAGAGTCTTCCTTGTTTTTTCTACATGTCATTTAATTGTGATGCCTGACATCTTTCTGTGGAGCCTTGGGTAGCACTTGTTCTAAATTCTCATGCTGAGAACAGCCACAGTCCTCTCAGGCTTCACCAGAGACCTGAACTTGAGTGATGGTGATAATCATTCTGTTGCTTGGAATTCTCAATTGTCAGCAGAAGCACCGAGATGCTAATTTATGCACACCTATAAGAAGGGCTTATTACAAGCTTATAACTTATTTTTGATGTCAGGCTTGCTTTAAAGGTGAAAGTAGGAGAGGAAGGAGGGGTTGAAGTGGGAAATGGGACAAATCTGTACTTGCATTAAGAATTTTCCCCTTCAGCTCATCTTTGTTGCCTTGGCCTGCAGACCTTGGGTGGTTTGTGTGGCACCACACACGTTGATGCTTCTGACAGTGCTTTCTCCTGGTCATATTATATTGTATGCATTAGTGCTGGCTGGAAAACTGTGATCTAGCTCTGTATCTCACATTCTTGACTTGAGCTGCTAATCTTTTAATTTAAGTCATAGCCTTTAGCTACTAGTTTAAATCAGCCTGACATTGCTTAGCTAAAAAAAAAAAAAGTAATGCTCTTAATCCTTGCAATATCAGCAAATTGGGAAAGATGATCTTAATTCAAGTTAGGAATCATCTCCTCAAGACATTTCCAAGTAATTTTTTTGTAAGAGCAGCACAGAAAGCAGGGCACATAAGGCCTTGGGTGGTGCGGTGGGTTTGAGGCTTGCTGCAGGTGAGGAGCTGGGGAAGGTTTGCTGCTGAGGTTGGGATTGTGTTCAGCTGCTTTTGGGTGTGTGCATCAGGCTTGGAGGGCCTCTGCAGTGATCAGGAAGTGCAGGCATATTTCCAGATTTATTTGGATCAGATTTAATGAACTCAGCTTCCTGCAGCTCTGCTGGAGAGACCTGGAGAGCACAGAATCCAATCTGGAGGAGAGAGAGAGTTGGGTGTTCTGAAAGGGAGAACCCTGTGATACACCTTTATATTTACATTTATATGTACTGGCAATGTTTCATGTTCCTTTTTCTCCTCTTTTCCTTCTCAAATCTATAATGGAAGTCTGTCATCCTTTTGTCTCCAGCTGCATTTAGAAGTTCTTTCAGTTTGCAGGTGTACACACAGATTTAGAATGTTTGTTCTGGCATATTAAGGGACATCACTGAGTTGTCTTAGCTGTGAAAAGTGAATGGCATATGTCTCCTGACCTAGTCATGGAAGACAAACCTGAATTAATCTTTCCTATAATCCATTGGTAACTGGATTTTTCCCATTAGTGACGAATGATGAATGAAGCTAGATTGTTAGAAATTGACACTGAGCTTGAACCAAGTGCAGACTTCTCTCTCTTGATCTTCATTTGTGTTTAGCTGCCGAAAATTGTTGTCAAATCATGTCTTGAGCAGCTGTTGGTGTGGAGTTGAGGTACCATTTTCAGTACAGCTTTTTAGATCAAACAGCCAGTCTGTGTTGAGAGCAGAAATGTGATGTTGTCCACGCATTTTCTTTCTCCCCTGCACTCCCTCTTCTTTTCTTCTTTAAATAGTGACAGTTTTTAGAAAATGTGAAAATTTGCTACTTTCTTTGCATTTTAGCCAGTCTTCCAGAGAAGGGAAAAGTCCCTTCAGATATTAGAAAAATCTGCTGTAATTTTGTTCTGTGCCTGGAAACTGAGACAGAATGATCAGACAAGCATTTTACCACTTCTTACATTTTTATACTCTCTCACTTCCAGTCACATCTTGCTCTATTCCTATAAACCTTCAGATTACCCCCAAGGAAGAGAATTTGTGGGGTTTTGTATGTATTTACGGCCTCCTTACCCCAATTAGTTCTGCCCCAGAAAGGGAACGCTGGTCATTAACCCAGAAGATGTGCCAACCCTAACCTGGGATAAGTTGGCGTGTTCAATTTATGTGCAGCTCTGTAAGTATTTCCAGAGGGGGAAAGTAAAATTCTCATTTGCTGATAAAGCTACTGGTTTTAATTTAAAAAAGGGGGATCAAACCAAGAATAACAGATGTGGTTCTGGAGTTTTCAGCCTGTCAGGGGTTTCTAAGAAGTAATTGCCAGAGTACTGGGAAGGCTGGCTATAAGTCATCTCTCTAGAAAATGTAAATTGCCAACTCAGTGTAAATACAGAAAAGAAATATCAGTTCATATTCATTACGTGTTATTACTCATGGTACAGCTAAAAGCTTTCTAAAGACCTAGGAGAATTCAAGCAGTGCCTCCTAACTCACAATTTAGCAGGATTTGTAAGTAAAAAATAACTTACAATACATGGGAGCATTCATGTGTATTTGCAATTGGAATGTGCGGCGGTGCATAACAACAGCCTCTGAGGAGCAGAAAATTTGAATTTAGCCTGATAGTTCTGAGAGTATTAAATGGCATTAGCTGGAGGGAAGTTGAAAAGAAGAGTATCAGCTCCTAAAAGAGAAAAGTGCAAGGGTGGGACATAAATCACATTCAGAGCTCTGCTCATTTTCTGAGGTGAAGAATGTAACTGACATTTTCACACCTTAAATAGGAGATTCTTTGATGTACCTTGAAGGAACAAAATGGCTGAAGATTTTCCATTTGGTCTATAGATAACAATCCACAAAAACATTCCCCTCCTTTCTCTTCCTTCTGACTCTGCCCTATGAACCTGGCTTGTTTGGTGGGAAAATAATTGATAGTTTATGCAGTAAAAAATTCTCTAAGATGGCAGTGAAAACGTTTTCTCCTCGGGAAATTTGAGACTGAGGTTTCTTATTAGACAGGACGGAAAATAAAACCAGTGATGGATTTATGAATTTTTAAATCTTAAAACTCGCTCTGTGAAGTAAACATAAGCATAACTCATACTGATGTATCTGTGAAAGGGGAAGGAGAGACAGTCTGTTTTTACTGCAGCTTTGGGTGCTGAATATGCATAAGTGAATTAGTGTAAGTTTTACTTATATTCAAATGTTATTTTAAAATACGTGCTGTTTTTCTAAATTATATTTGAAATTGTTCATCCATGCTGAGGGCTGAATTTGCCATAGTGTGCTGTAGACATTTGGATACAAATATTCTCACAATGTGTGTTTTCTAATGAAGCTTTAAAAGCATTCAAACCACCAGAGAACTGCAGTTAACTGGAGCCAGAATTTGTTTAAACCACATTTTGACAGAAGCAATTGTTCAGGGAGAATATTTTCCGCTGTTTTATTTTGTTCTGCTGATCAGCTCTATAGGTAACTTTTGTGGTTTTTTGCTTGTTTGAAAGGGAAAAGTAGCTGAAAAGAAAAAGTATTCTGATGTACTTTATTTTGCGTGCATCGAAATGCGTGAGTCTTAGTTTTAAGAAGAATGAGGCAATAGGCTTATTTATGGATGTTAAATTGTGTTCTGCATCAGAATTTCACCAAAAAAATGTCAAAAGCTGTGAGTGTAAAATAATATAACAGAGCAATCCTTTACATCATGTCTAGCTATGAAAGTATGTGAGCAAATTCCACTCATATCTAAGAGAATGAGAGGTAAAGCTGGATGTCTGGGACTTCGGGCCTATATATTTGTTTAGATAACTGGAGACAGACGTATCTTTTTGAAGGAAGGAATGTGTAGAGTAAACATATAAATGTATATATAAATATATACAATATAATATATATAATATATGAATATATATAATAGTATAAATATATATATGAATAATAAATATATAGACTTTCAGCCTGTATATTTGTTTAGATAACTGGAGGTAGATGTATCTTTTTGAAGGAAGAAACATGTAAAATGTGTGAAAGCTAATTCAGTATAAGTCAATGTATGTCAATGGTTAACAGAATCAGCTCTATGTGGATAACTGAAAAGCACCACGGACGTAAAAGATGACAATCAATTATTTAAATAATGACGGAAATGTGTGATTTGCATCATTGTGATGAAAATCAATTCCCCCTGAATGAAGCTGGGATAAAGCTCTTCCCTCCCGGCAGGAGCAGCAGCATTGTTCAGCAATATCCTGCACGTTTGTCGAGCTGCAGCTCGCTCGGCTCTCGAGAGCAGGAGCACAAAGCTGGCCTCCCAGTTGCTTTTAATGAATACTGGTGGGTTTTTCCTATGTCCAGGAATTTGATCTGTAGGGTGATCCAGAGGTCAAGAACAAACGGCTCACTATCACTCACGTCTGCGGAGCCAAGGCTTTCATTTGCTTTTTTTAGTAACTCTAGAGGAAGTGCCTCAACTCTTTTTCAGAAGCAAAGTTTTAATTGGCATAGATAATGCAACCTTAAGAAAGCAGAGACAGGGTCAGCCATCTCCTTTAAAAATAATGTTTTGTGCAATCTTTTCCTTTTCTTTTTCAGCCCAGTGTAAAATTTGGGGTTTCATCAAACGATTTTACGTCAGTTTAAAATTATTTCTCTAACTGGGTTTCTATCTCTGCTTCGTTTGCAATGATATTTTAGTACAAGTAGCTCTGAGGTAGTACTGCCTTGTTCTGATCAGTGTTTTCAGACTCTCTGTTTATCCTGTCAGAGAGGTGTCAGAGGGTTTTTTTCTTCTTTCCAATTATAAGTTTTGTAATGCATCATGGATTTTGCTGACAGTCTTCAAGTTCTTGAAATAGCAAGCAAATTAACAGCAGATATTGAGCGTGAGGACTGGAAAACCAATTGGCAACTCACATGATGGGATTCAGATACACTGATGGGTTGGAATGGATCTCATTTCTTTTATTTTCATGGTCTTAGCTGGCAATTAGCTTGTGTCTAAAAAAAGGAGGGATAGAAATTGGACTATTCAGCAATAAAGTTCTTCTCTGCTATTTAGTGGTGAGGAAGCCAGGGGAGGCTGGACAAGACTGTGTGTGTGTTGCAGCAGTTTTTCAGGAATTCTGGTGTTTATGCAGTGGAAGTCAGCAACTGAGAGAATTATTGGCAAAGACTGAAGTCTCCTGTCTGTATGTTAAACAAACACACCAGCACTGCAGCGTGGTTGTGTTTAAAGGTGCAGGCTTCTGTTTCGTTTTTCTTGGCATTTCTCCGCCAGGTCTCTCAGTTTAGAATCCAAGAATGAATTCCCCCTGGTCTGGAATTGTTTACATTTTTTGCCTTGTTGGGAATGTAGCTGATTTTTCTTTGGTCTCCTTGATATCAGATTCACTTCCAAGTAAAAAATTGTCCTGTTTACTTTTAAAAGCTTTCTTTCTTTCTTTCAATAAAGAGAGGGATGTTTGTGATTTTAAATACACTCACTCTTAAGTAATTTTTAATACTGTGGTACAAACCTGCCCTATTTAATCCCTTGGACAGCTCTGCATCCTGGCCCTGGGGCAGATCATGAAGTCTTGATCTTTTCTTCAGGCTTGATTTCAGCAGGAATAAGAACTTTAGAGTATTCATTACTAGTGTTAACAAAGAAACTGTGCCTATTTGTGAGTGGAATTCTAGCCAGTTAAAGGAGACATAAAATGGTAGCTCCCCTAGCTCTTTTGAAACTTTCCTGGTGTGGAAACAGGGATTTGGTTTTTTCCACAAGTGATTATGGAAATCTGCTCTGAGTCTCTAATTCTTGCTCCATTTTCCTGGAGTTGAGGAAAAAAGCAGAGTGTCAGAACGAGCCTGAGCTGTGGTGGTGGGGTGCTGATTATTCATGGTGGCCTCCTCATTTGTAGGTTGAACTATGGTTTGCTCAACCAGAAGGACATTTTGACAGACAAGCTATGCTTATACTTACAGTTTTGCTTTGGCTGGTGTGTTTTTACTTGCCAGTTTGCTTTCCTTTAGCTGAGCACTGGAGTAACACAGTGGTGACTGTGGCATCGCTGTGCAAGGAGCAGGCTGAAAGCGTCCACACCCAGTGAGGAGTTACCAAGAGCAGGAAAGAGAACACTACAAAACTCCTGGCATTTTAAACTCTGTAGCATCAGACTTTGTCTTGGGAGGGGGTTTGAAGCCCCTTAAAGAATGGGAGCTGGGAAAGAGGAGTTAAGGCAAGAGTTAAGCCAGATCTGGAGATAGGGCTGGATCCTTGCAGTGTGTTGATGCTTCTGCACTTCAGGACTCCTGCTTTTCCATTTCCTCATACCTCTTTGTGGTGGTCTGGTACAGAAGGGAAGAAAGACAAAGCTGAAAATACCATGCTGTTCAGGTTAAGTGAAAAATCACTTGGCTCTAGGACAGCCACCTTCACGGCAGGAGAGTGGAGAAGTAAGAGAGGCCTTCAGCTCTGACAAGCTGACATCAGAATGGATTTTGCATTCAAGCCTCATTACTTTCATTGCTTCATTTCCCCTGTGCCCTAAGCAAGAAGAATTAGGGAGCAGCTTTGAGTGACAGGCAGAGAAGCCTGTTGGAGGATGTGCTGGGTCTGGCTGAGCTGGAGCTCGTTCCTCACAGCACCAGCCCAGTGCTGTGCTCTGCACTGGGAGATGGAAAGGTGTTGGTGACACACTTGGGTTTGGCTACAGCACCAGCTCTGCTTTCTCCAACACCCCTCCCTCCAGCAGTAGGCTGGGCAAGATTTTGGGAGGGGACACAGCTGGGCCAGCTGACTCACACAGCTGGGACAGCTGACCCACGCTGACCATACATGCCCTATTCCATATGATGTCAGCTCAGATATAAAAGCTAAGGAAAGTGGGGGGAGTGAAATGGATGAAATTAGGATGGAGGAGGTGACAGAGAGGAAGGTGCTTGGGTATGGGAAACAGATGCAACCTACGAGTGGTTTGTTTCACAGTTCATCTATTCAGGACAAGCAGGAAAAATGTGGAAGAATTTACATTGCAAGTAGAGCTGACAGTAAAGCTCACATGTGATGGTGATAAAATGCAATAGAAATGGAGAAGCAATTATTTTTTATTTTGTTTAAATCCAAAAGTAAGTTACTAGATTTTGTTGGCTCTCAGTGAAGGGTAGGATTTCTCATGACTGTCTTTCAGATGATTTGGGTCATATTTATCTAATACTTATTGATCACAATGCTTACTTTACCCTGATATGTGTATAAAATGCTTAAAGTAATTCACAGAGGCTTTGAAATAAAGCAAAAATTGCACATGCACTTTAAATAAGAGACCACTGATTGTGAATCAGAGCATAGACATAAAGGTCAAGAGTGACAACTACATTGATCAGATTTTCATGAGAATCTGTTCAGTAGAATAGATCTGGCGCCCTATTTCAGAAGTGGTCAGCACTCATGGATTCAGTTGAAAATCAATGAGAGCCGTGGGTATTTATAACCACCCCTGAAACGTTTAGGTGCTGGTCTGTATCATGGTTTGTGTTCGTGTGAAAGGTGGGGATTGCTGACATTTCTAACACTGCTAGCTAAATGCCAACATCCCAGTGTGGCTGGGAGCCATGCTGGTGGTGCACACACAGAGAAGGCTTCTTTTTTAAGCAGTGGTTTGCCAGCAGGAAGATGCCAGCAGCTTGTCCCTGTTCCTTCGCAGGTGTGCCTGAGCTGCAGCCCCTGTGTGAGCTCAGGAGGTCTCACAAGCCACAGTTCATGCTGCACAGACAGGGACATCACTTCCCAGTCATAGTGGGGAGAAAGCACTGGGAGCTGCTCCGTCCTGTGCTCCTCTTCAGCATTCAGATAATCACCAAACAGAATATTCCTAACAGGTGTGCTTGGCTGTTTGCCTTGCACACTGACCCTGTGCCCACGGCCACTTTGGAAAGGGAATAATGCTTCCCAGGAAGTGATTGTGTGATGATTTGAAACCATCTGACCATCCTATTTATCTTGCAACTAATGCAAGTATTTGAGTTTTGTACCTGCAGATCTGCCAGCCTGTCTGTCCTGTGCTGCTGGAGAGCTTCACCTCCAGTTCTGCTGCTTTGGCAGGATTTGTAGGATGGCTAGAGCTGGCAGGAAGCTTGTGGGGTCTGGTCCTTCAGAAAGCCAGTTTATTTTTGTACATATGTGAATCAGTGTGTCTCACTGACAAAAGCTGATAGTTGCAGCTGCTAACTGTATTAATCTCCTGAGCAGGTTTGTTGGTTGGTACCTTGAGAATACACTGATAGTTGTGCATCAACCCAAATCTTATATAAGTAATATATAAAGTAAGCTTTATGTAAGAAAGAAGGCTGTCTTTCAGTCTCCTTTTCCTGGCACAGACTTTAATGCATCTTGTTTTCAAAACTGGGAATGGAATCAATTTCAAGAAAGGTGTTCCCTTTAACACTTCTCTTGGTGTTCCATCTGGGCTGTTTGGGACACTTCCATGGCCTGCACTGCAAGAGAAAGGAGAAAAGGAACCTGAGTTGCTGGTCTGAAAGCTGTAGTCCTGAAGCGTTCCCATTTTTAATATGGGATGCCCTAAAACACTGCAATCTCAAGTTATGGCTCCCTGAATTTGATTTTTCAGTATTTAGTGAGCTTGGCTCCTTCTTCTGTTTGTGAATATAAGTTTCATGTTTCTTGAGAAACCTGCAAAATGCCATTTTAGGGAATATTGTCTTCCACTGCCTAACCTGCAGATCTTTTTTTATAAACTCCTAGATTTATAGGATTCAAGAAGTTATGTTGCAGCATGTATAGAGGTGGGACATTTCGGAAAGCCTAGAAAATGGCAGAGTAAGCCAAGTGTAGATCCCTGTGCTCAGCTCCTTGCAGGGCCAGGTGGGGCACATGGCATCTCTGCTGGTCCCATCCTGCAGGGTTTGTGTCACAGTCACTTCCTCACGTGCCACTATTGTATTTCTGATCCACATGTGCACAGCTGAGAAGCGCAGTTGCTGCAAACTTCAGAATCACCTGATATCAACCTAGAAATCCGTGTGACCTGAAGGAGTGGGATGGAGGTGTGATTTGTTTCAGAGAAGTATTTTGTCGTTGGTTTGTGGATTTTGGGGGCAGAATATTCAGAGATGCACAGACTGATGGTTCACCTGGAAATGAGCTGTTGTAGCACACAGCAGCAAGAGCTCGATGTAAGGATGTGCCTTGAGCTGATAATTACTAGCAGTCAGTCTGCCTAGGATGTACACCTTTTCTTATTTATATTCCAGTCCTGTAACCTTCCCTATTCTCTGGTGCTTTTGTTCTATTAATCTACAAAACAGGGCTTGACTTGTGATTAGTCCTCAGAGGTTGTTTCTATTAATCAGGCTGCAAACCAGGTCTGCTTGGATGTTCTGTTGCAAGTGCTTAATGTGCTTTCCTTGTCAGCCCAGAGCTGCTGGGCTTGTCTCAAATAGCAGTGAAATCAGTGAGGTGCCTGCTGCCCTTTCTTTGTGTTTACATCTTGATTTTGGTGCTGTAGGAGGGGGAAAATAGAGGGAAATAATTGCAGTCCTATAGAGAATTGCATAAGTAAGTGACATTTGTGGCTACGTGTGGCAGGACAGAGCCTGTCACAACAGAACCACTGGTTACCTGTGTTTTGAATGTGAAGAACCTGCCCGGTTATAAGTGTGAGGATTAAAATTCAAGCTTTGCTCAGAGGTGGGACTAAGTTTTAAACTCTTCATAGAATTTGAGGCATAAGTCTATCCCCATAATATTCAAAGGGTCATTTAAGAGAATGTGTATTTCTCTGCAGTAGGTAAAAAGCCAGAGAGATTTTTTGTGAAATAAATAAATATATAAACAAAAGTATAGTCTGAGAGCTGGTTGAATAGGAAAAAAAAACAACCCCAAACTGAACTGTTTGTAACACTTCAGTTATTAGGACTTGCCATAAAATTTGAACAATAAACAGCGTGTGTAGTGAGAAACTAATCTAGTTTCATTGTAGAAGAAACTACTAACTATAAAAGTGTAGTGATTTATTCTTCTAATTAAGTGCAGTATTTCTTGCCTTCAGGAGGAAAGTCCATATTTTAAAATGTATCAAAAGAAACAAACCAGATCGCTAGCTATTTTTTTCTGTATTGTTCCTTTGGCTTTATTTTATTTTTTTATTTTATTTTTGAGTTTTTGTAATGTTGGTGACGTAGCCCTCAGCCAGCTCAATAGAGTCTGTCACTGAACTCAAGAGCTGCTGTCTGTCTGGAGCAAGCCCTGGCCCCAAGGCAGGCAGCAGGCCTTGTCTCAGCTGCTCTGCTCTCCTCTCACTGTGCTCGTGCCCATTTCTTCTGTATTCCCATGGCACGAGCATCAATCTCTGCAGCTCACAAGCTGAAATTCCCAGCCTTTGCAGGGCTGGCCCAGTCCTGATGTCAGTGACATCTGAAATCTCTCTGGTCGCGCTGGAGCCGCTCCCTTACGGCTCCCTGCCACCATCCAGCTGCTAATTTGGAAGCTTTGTGCTGCCTGCCCCAGCTACCAAGTGCTTGGTTAGGCCTGGTTTTATCCAGGCTGGCCTTTTGTGGCCTCAGGAGGGGATTTAAGTGGTGCTGTGACACCTCCCTCCTGGGTGACACGGTGGCTGGGGGGACACACTGCGGGTCGAGCGGCTCGAGCACACCCAAGTGAGCACAGCAGGGCAGCAGAAGGGGCTCCCAAAGGAGTTTTGGTCACAGCAGGGCAGCAGAAGGGGCTCCCAAAGGAGTTTTGGTCACAGCAGGGCAGCAGAAGGGGCTCCCAAAGGAGTTTTGGTCACAGCAGGGCAGGAGAAGGGGCTCCCAAAGGAGTTTTGGTCACAGCAGGGCAGCAGAAGGGGTTCCCAAATGAGTTTTTGTCACAGCAGGGCAGCAGAAGGGGTTCCCAAAAGCTGTGCCTTGTGAGCTCACCCTGCCCAGTCTGTGCTGTGTGGGTGCAGCTGGCATTTTGGTGTGCCATCCCCTTCTCACCAGGTGCTGCAGAGGGCTGACCTCCCAAAGGGGACAGAGAGCAAAGCCTTTTTCAGAGGTTTTAGTCACCTAAAGTAGTACCTTGGAGAGTTTGTACTGTCCAAGGTGACTTAGCCCAATTCCAGCCAGAGTTAAATAACACTTTTTCAAAGCCACCACGGTGAAATTTTACATACACTGTTCTTATTAGGAATAGAGAAGAAATAGGTGCTCTAACATGGTTTTCTGTAGTCAAATTCCTTTTAGTAATTTCATTTTCACCTGCTTTTTCTACCTTTTTTTTTTTTTTCCTTACTTTTTTTTTCCTGCCTCCTTGCCATTTCCCCAATTATCAGAGAACTCAGTCTTCCTGCATTGATTCATTTCGACCAGAGTCTGGAAGGCACAGGGAATCAAATTAACTAATATTTTACTTTTGCATGTGATTAATGCTAATGCTTACAGAGAAGAAAATACTTTGCTGTGATTTAATTTTCATTCTCCAGTTGAATCCCAGTGATTTAATTTTGCAGAGGGTTGTCTCTCTGCTTATTGTCTCTTAAGGAATCATAGAAGTTGGAGATGGAAAAGACCTATTAAATCATCCTGCTGTTGCAGGATTGTCTCCTGCACTGTATTTTTGAATGTTATGCCCAGTTTTAATGAATGAAGAAAAGCAGTTTCAGTTAATTATTTTTGAGGTTGTATCTCAGTGTAGTGAAGATGTTACTAATGGGAACTAATATTCTGCTTATATGTTTTCTAGGTGTATTTTATTTAAAAAAAATCTGAATTGTGCCGTATTTGATGGGATGAGCCTAAAGACTTCTCGTAACATTCATTTTGTTACTTTTCTAGCCTTGTGTCATTTATTTTATACCCTCAACCTTTGTAATCCTTTCAGATTTTTCTCTGTTCCTCTTTGTTATTCCTGGTGAGGTGCCTGATATTCCGAGGTATTGGTTTTTGGTTGGTTGATTGTCTGGGCTGTTATTTCTTTTTCAAATTTTCCCAAAGCTTAGAACCAAAGTGCAGAATTCTGTCACTGCTGTGTGTTGAGGGAATCTTTGGCTGCTGGGAGCCCTGCTGAAGGGTGGTGACTGTGGTTTTCCACTGCTCCTGCAGGAGGTCCAGGCTTGCATCATGCTCTGGTGTCCTGGTACAGCCACGTGTGCAGCCCAGATCATTTTATTCTTTTCNAGTGCGCTGAGCAGTGCCATGTTCCTCACTGCTTCTCCAGGACTTGATTTTAAATACAGAACCACTAAAGATGGNTCCTTACTTCTTTTTTCCTGCCTCCTTGCCATTTCCCCAATTATCAGAGAAATCAGTCTTCCTGCATTGATTCATTTCGACCAGAGTCTGGAAGGCACAGGGAATCAAATTAACTAATATTTTACTTTTGCATGTGATTAATGCTAATGCTTACAGAGAAGAAAATACTTTGCTGTGATTTAATTTTCATTCTCCAGTTGAATCCCAGTGATTTAATTTTGCAGAGGGTTGTCTCTCTGCTTATTGTCTCTTAAGGAATCATAGAAGTTGGAGATGGAAAAGACCTATTAAATCATCCTGCTGTTGCAGGATTGTCTCCTGCACTGTATTTTTGAATGTTATGCCCAGTTTTAATGAATGAAGAAAAGCAGTTTCAGTTAATTATTTTTGAGGTTGTATCTCAGTGTAGTGAAGATGTTACTAATGGGAACTAATATTCTGCTTATATGTTTTCTAGGTGTATTTTATTTAAAAAAAAATCTGAATTGTGCGATATTTGATGGGATGAGCCTAAAGACTTCTCGTAACATTCATTTTGTTACTTTTCTAGCCTTGTGTCATTTATTTTATACCCTCAACCTTTGTAATCCTTTCAGATTTTTCTCTGTTCCTCTTTGTTATTCCTGGTGAGGTGCCTGATATTCCGAGGTATTGGTTTTTGGTTGGTTGATTGTCTGGGCTGTTATTTCTTTTTCAAATTTTCCCAAAGCTTAGAACCAAAGTGCAGAATTCTGTCACTGCTGTGTGTTGAGGGGATCCTTGGCTGCTGGGAGCCCTGCTGAAGGGTGGTGACTGTGGTTTTCCACTGCTCCTGCAGGAGGTCCAGGCTTGCATCATGCTCTGGTGTCCTGGTACAGCCACGTGTGCAGCCCAGATCATTTTATTCTTTTCCCCATTCATGTTGCAAGCCCGCGCGTAATCTGCTGTCAGCTGCTGCCCCTGGCTCTTTTATTTTAGCCTAACAGGTTTGGGTTTCTTCCTCTCACTGGTTATTTGTGGTTTTCAATTCTCTTCAGATGTATTAGCCTGCATTTTTTTTCAGAAGGAATCCCCTTACTGATCTCAGTGTTTCTAACCTCCTTTGGCATAATTTCTTTCCCCGCTGTCGTGTTTATAACACTTCTCACTATATTGAAATCTGTGAATTTAATTAATGCGCTGTTTACCCGTTCTTCCAGATCATTAATAAAGATGTTAAATAAAACTGATCCTAATACCAATCCCTGTGGCAATCTGCTAGCACCTCCCTTGTGCTGCTGCAATCTATTTATTTATAGCCCTTTAGCCACTATTCAGGCATGTGATAGTCCTCAGAAGCAAGCCAATTTTAGGGTTTTGAAAAGGGATTGTGTCGCATTTTGCCAAAGTCTGGGTTGATACAATCTACTATATTATTTTAATCTACTGACTTGGCTGAATTTAATATATGTACAAAAATTAAATGTGATGAAATAGAGCCGTGGTTTTGGAGCACTTTGAGATCTTGGCAGCTGAGTAGCTGTAATTCTCCTTTCTTAGAGCAATTACACCTCCTCCACCCCCACCCACCCC
>VWZV01009996.1:332450-406140 GCA_013397155.1 Irena cyanogastra | reverse complement strand
AGTGCGCTGAGCAGTGCCATGTTCCTCACTGCTTCTCCAGGACTTGATTTTAAATACAGAACCACTAAAGATGGAATTGTTCTCTTAGTATTTCAGTTGTCTAGTGAGAGTTTGAATTGTCTGCAGTTGTCATTTTGTAATTTTTATATATATATATATATAAGTATACACGTCTCTATTTGAAATTTTATTTTATGTGTTTGCAAAAGCAGTAGTAAACTCTTGTCTTAATTTTAAGTGCACACTTTCATCCTTGGGAAATTTGTAAGATTTATCTGTTTGCTTAAGTTCAGCGTGGGTTGAGTGCTTTCTTGCTGTGCAGCTTGGGGGCATGTATCATGTGTTTAATAGCACACTGAATTTGTGTTTTCTTTAAATTCAAAGGCATTTAAACTGGAATAGGAAAAATTTTGCACTTCCCAGCTTCATCCTGTGCATCAGTATAAACTTGAATAAGGAGTTGTGCCATCCAGAAATTGAATGGAACCAGTCTCGTGAGATTTCACTTTCTCTTACTACATTTGGCTTGATTTTACAAGCTCTGTGCAAAACCCCAGTTTTCCTCTATAAATTCTAGCATGGAGAATTTGTTTATGCCACCTTGGCTGGAATGGCATGCTCTGCAAATCAGCACTGGATCATCATATCTGGGGTAAGAAAAGGTGCTAAAATCTGGGTCACAGGCCTGATTTAGGTCTGTGCTAATCCAGAGCTCCAGAGCAGCACCAAACCAGAGCTGGTCCCTGCCTCTTGGCTGGGTAGGGCTGGGCAGCTCTGCAGCCTCAAGTCCCAGTGCTGCTGTGCTCAGACACCACTGAGCACTTGGATTTCTTCCTTTTCCCCAAGCACTGAGATCCTTCACTGCCTTTAAACACACCTTGCAAGCATTTAAACACCACTGAAGCTGGGGAGAGGGAGGTAGGCTGAACACTGCCTAATCTCAGTTCCACAGGCATACTGAGTCTGAGCTCTGCCATATTACCCCTTACACAGCTTCCTCCAAGTCAGCTGGGTCTCTGTTTTCTTCTCCAGAGTACAGTTAGGAGGTGTGAGCTCCAAATTCTGAACTGGCCAAGTTGGTACTGGGTGAATACTTTGCATCTCGTTGCTGCAGTGCCTTGGTTTGGGGTTCAGGGGCTTGATGGGGTTCTCGTGTCAGGTACACCAAAATGGGATTCACTGTCTGTTGGATGATGGCTTCAGAACAGAATTAGTCCTCCAGCAAGTCCTGCTAATGGTCAGTAGTGAGTGATGGCCCTTGGAGAGCAGTGAAACAGTGGTACAGAGGCAGATGCCCCATCTCTGGGAATACTCAAAGCCAGCTTGGATGGGGCCCTGAGCAGCCTGGGGAAGGTGGCCCTGCTCATTGCAGGTTAATTTTAGTGTGTGATGTACATTAATTGGTGCAGACTGCAGTAAGAGGTGGAACTGAATTTTTCGAGCTTGTTTGCAGACTGCTGTGCCTGCTGTGACTGTGCCTTCAGTGAGGAGGAACGTGTGGTGCCAGGAGGGCTGAGGGAGCAGTGGGATCCCTGCTCCAGCACTGCCTCACTGTGCAGGGTGCAGGGAATAAGAAATAACTGGCTCCTTTGTTTAATTTCTCCATCTACAGCATAAGGCTGGCAGCATTTACATGACTGCCATGTAGGCAAGAGTGTCAGCACGGGAAACACTTGGAAAGTGCCAGGTATTTTCATTACCTTATTTTTAGCGGGATGATCCAGCGGGGTCCTGAGCAAATGCAAGCCTTTCCTCCTTGGATGGTTTCAGAAGAGCCAGAGGGAGTGTTTGCCCCCTCGGGGTCTGTGTACCTGCTGGGGCACTTGGCTGCATCTCTGCACTGGAGAGCTGAGGAGGTGTCTGGGTTTTCAGGATAAGAAGGGGCGTTCTTGAGACACTGTTGAAGTGGAAGAGATAGCTGTGTTACTTCAAGTGGGAGCTGATAACGTGTGATTTCAGGGCACTTGAAGCCCTCTTCTCCAAAAGAGGAAGGTTAATAAAAACCCTGCTCTGAGTTTACTTGCTGAAATCCCCGCTTTGGGTGGTAAATGCATCGCTCGTTAAGAATCAATTTATTAAGGAAGTCTGGAAGAATGCAGAGAGGCTTCAGCCTGTACTGCAGGGCATGGAGGCAGGCAAAGCCACCTGGCACAGAAATGCTGGGCTGTCCAGCCTCTGGGAAATGCATCTGTAGAGAGTAAGAAGGGAAAAAAGTATTGTCTGACACAGCCCAGCAAAGCTGGGCTCATACAGAAGCTGTTCCTGGGCTGAGCCTGTGCTTGACTCACTGCTGAAAACTTCTCCCAAAGCACAGACCAGGTGACAAAGATGTGGAAAACCCCAGCCTTCCTCTCTCCACCCCAAACTCCAATTCCAGCCCATATTTCCCCCCACACAGCTGTTATGATGCTGTGTATTTTTAAAATACCCCCACCTTGGCACTGATTATGCGTGGGGAAGATGTTGGGACTTCAAAGGAATTTAGGGTGGGCCACACGTGAGCACCTGTGGGAAGAAATGCACCTTTGTGCCTCACGAAATAATACAAATATTCATTCCTACCTGCTAATAACCACCTCCTGCTCTTTATTTAAAGTCAGACTAAGGGTAGAAGATTCAGTCTTCAAGCAAAGGCACTCAGCAGGTATTTGAGCCGAGAATCCTGCAGTCCAGGCACTGAAAACTGACACTGCTTCTTAGCTGCTATCAAAAGCCCTGTTGAAATGTAGGGCCTGGTATTGTGTATTTATTCAGGCATCAATCACAATCAAGCCTCCTGCTAGTTCATCTGTAAGGGCATTGTAATCCTATTTTTATCAGTTCCTTCCTGTACAGCAGACAGCCAAAACAGCCTGAGCAGGGGTCACCAGCATCTTAATGGCCGGGGTTCCCAGAGATATCTGCGGCCAGAGGAAGAGTTTTGCCCAGATTTCTTCCTGAGCTGATAAGGGGGATAAACAGGGCCAGGGCAGTGGGAAGTGCAGCCTTGGATGGCAGCACAGAGCAGCTGCACAAAGGTCACAAACAGCAGTGCTTGGACAAAAACCTCGGGAGCAGATGGAAATAAGTGCTGCTGTTTGGGCAAGAGGTCTTGCTTTTTTGCAGGGTGGGCTGGGTCAAGTGATTTTTGCAATTTATTTTAATTAATTTATTTATTTTATTTGACTCCTGGTTTTCCTATTTTACCTCTTAAAAATCTACAAGTGATTATATATGTGAAGAAAGTTGAGTGCCAATAATTGGCAGCGTGTCATTTTTTTAAACTTGAGACAGTATGCTGCTGACTTATTTAAGCAGCAGCATAAACACATAATACATTAATATTTTTGCTCTTTTTGTATATACACTTAAATATTTGCTTAATATAAAGTGATGAATTATGCTTTTTCATTTCTTTTTTCCATGGATTCCAGCTGTCTTTTGATGCAAATTATTAGAATTAATTTAGGAATGAACACAGAGAATGTTGTAAAATGCATTCTCTTACCAGAAAGAAACTAGCTTAGGACTGTAAATGTATGAGGAAAAAGTTCATTACAGCAAATTTTCTCTTATAAGACAAACTATTACCTTTGACTCAGGTTTTTAAGCTAACCTATTGTTCCTGGTCAAGCCAGTCTTTCAAGATTACAGAGATAATGGACGTAGTGTTTTATACTTAGTTTTTATTCATAAATTGTAGGCGGTACTTTTCCTTTTTTGATTCCCAGGTTTTTGGAGATTTTTCCTTTCCATTTTAATCAAGCATTAGGATATACTACTTGTATGAACAAAAATAAAAAATGTATTATCTTCTAGAAAAGCAGAAATGAATCCTGTAAAAATTTTTCCAGCAAACTGTAATTCTAGGAGTTTATTTGGAGACTTGTTTCAGTTAAGTGGCTTGACTTTTAACTTTAGGAACAAGTAAATATTGCTCTTTTTTTGATATTAATGATTTTATTATTGGAAGTGTAGACTTCATGTGGACAGTTACATCTTTAGGGTAAATGTTAAAAAAAATTAGGCTGCCCAAAACAGTAATAATGTACTTTATACAAACCAGAATTTGCTGTGTAAAAACTCCAAGTAAAAATCACGGGAATAAAATCAGAAATGTAAGTTTGACTCGCTACCAACATTTGTTTTTTGAATCTTAATTTCTGCTGCAAGAGAAGCGCATGCCAAGCTACTTTTCTGTTTACTGTAGGGTCTTTTGTCCCCCTGTTTTACTAAGGGTGGCAGCTGCTTGTGACACTTGGGTTCATGTTTAGTTACAGAGTGTGAGGAGGTTGCACCAACAACGTGCACCAAACTTATTATAAAAACTTATATATAAAGTTATTATATAAACTTACTGTTTAATTTTAGCTGTTAATTATTCTAATTGCGCATTCCAGAATATCCTTTCCCATTGGAACTTATTTGAAATAATTTGTGCAAGGAAGCATCCAGTCAGTAAAGTCTGAAGTATTTTTGGAGACCCAATGCCTAAAGGAGGAGAGGCGTCAGCGTTCTTCCACCACGAGTGCTGAAAACCAGCAAGAAGTAAAAACGAGCCATCCCACCCGCTGCACACAGTCCCTGCACACACAGCAAGCTGAAATTCAGCATTCCTCTGCTCCTGGAGCTCTGTGGTGCCTTTGAGAACACAGCTAATGCCAGCAGAGGGGAACAGCAGGGGCTTGTGTGCAGGAAAGCTGCAGTGCTGCTGGCACTCACAGGGAGCTCCTGGCCTGGGTGGTGCTGCTGGTGCTGATGAATTCAGTCCTGTGGGGCTGGTCCCTTCAGTCCTTTTGGGGACAGCAGGCAGGCACTGCAGGGCACTCTTCCCCAGGCATCTCCCACACATCTTCTCGTTGGCCTCCTTTGTTTCTGCAGTGCAAAAACTCCTTTTTTCTGTAGTCTCTGGTTTTCAGCCTACCTTCAGCTGCGCCAGGGGGAGTTTAGGCTGGGTGTTAGGGAGAATTTCTTCACAGAAAGGGTGACTGGGCACTGGAAGGGGCTGCCCAGGGAGAGCCACCCTCCCTGGAGAACAGACTGGATGTGGCACTCAGTGCCATGCGAGGTGGTGTTGGGTCATGGCTTGGCCTCAAGGAACTCAGAGGTCTTTTCAATCCAGTTAATTCTGTGATTCTGTCACAGCAGCATCATGCTGAATTGTGCATTGAAAACCTTAGATAATCAGAATTTTGTAGCAGCTGACCTTACAACATGGTCAATTAAATCTTACTGTCTGAGGTTAGGTCAAGATGAAATTGTGCCCATTTACAGTAATCTATGTTTTTCTTTTGTTGCTGTTCTTAACTGTCCTTTCAAGAAATATTAATCATTTCTGGAGGTGTGGTGTGTAAGTTAATTTAAAAGTTGGTCTGACTTTTCTTTCTCTTCAAGTGACAAGAAGGTGAATATCAGCGTGAGCAAAGATGTTATTCTAGCTGGAATAAATAGTGGGGGTGGAGGGGGTTGTGACTTTTACATCACAGCTTTCACTTTGCTCCTAATAATATTGCACTTTCTTCTCACCTCACTCTGGTGGTTATATTTCAGGTGAAGTCATTTTTACTTCAGCAAAAGCTGACAAGAAAGGGCGAACTTGGCGAGGGAGCAGGAACTGCTCATTTTGATATTCTGTCCTGCAACTAGATTTTTCTTTTTTTTTCTGATCCCAACTAGATTTTTTTCGTTAGGGTGGTGGTTCCTGCCTTCAAGGCAGCAGAGCAGCACAGGAGCTGTGTTGTGCTGCTACTCCGTGGCTCCTGGCCAGGCACGCTGAGCCTGGGGAGCTGTGCAGGGGGGACACTGCTGGTAAAACTCCAAGTGAAGGCTGCACACTGTGGTCTCTGTGCTTGATTTCCCAAATATGGGATGGGCTTGCTGAAAGGAGGCAGATTAATCCGTCCTGCAAATTGTGCTGTGAAAAATGTCACTTGTTCCAAGCAGCTCCCCTGAATGAGTGTCAGCAATTGTGTGTTTGTGGAAACACTGTCTTGGGTCTCCTTCCACTCCCTTGCTGTGTTTTCACTATTTGTATCTACTCTCTTCCATTTTTAAAGAGGATTTGATTTAAATAACAGGTAAACATGCCACTAATCCTTTGTGTAAAATTTTACTAACTCTGGAGAAGGCGTTGCTTTGTGAGCAAAGTGGGGTCCAGAGCTTATTTCCATTGACTCCCGTGAGCATTTTGTCTTTCTGGTTCCACCTTTATGGATTTCCAATGTTTTAGTATCATTGTCATTAATGAAATGTGTTTTGCAATAACTTTGCAGTAAATGTCTTGCCAATATTCCCCTCAATTAAATCTTGATCCACTTTGAATAGCTGGGCAGATCTCTCCTCGTTTCAGTGGGAGATGAAGTCTCAGTCTCTGGAAATGGCTGTCAGACCTGGGATGAGAAGACAGAGGAACGTTGTTCCCCCTTTTTTAAGACAAACAGGGAGACTGTTTTGCTGTATCTTGCAGTCAAGCAGAAGTTAAAACCTTGTACAAACCTTGCCTTGTGTGCCTGGTGTTCCCCAGCTGACGAGAGCCATGGTGCCTGTGGAGGTTTTGGTAAACACGTGCTCAAAGGTTCAATGGTAGGTTATAAAACACAGGGGATGGCAAAGTTTTTTTAAGGATCAATTGTTTAATTAAGAAATGACAACTAAATTATTTTTACCTCTAAAACTGTGCCCCACAATGTGGACTTTTTTATCCAATTACACAAAACCACCCAAACCCATTAAGCAGAAAGTGAAGAAGGACTATCCTCTACTCTGAAACCTCTATCTTACTTTATATATATTACTATAGTCTAAAATCTTAAACTCTTAACTTTTTTATTATGTGGTATTATACACTTTTATTTAAACTACACACCCATAATCCCAATTTTATCATTCACTTTTAGAAACCTTTTCTACAGCCTCAAGTCAAATGTAATGTTCTCTTAGGAGCCAGTGCCTATCAGCACAAAAAGTCTAAAATTCTCAGTAACCAGAGTTCTAACAGCTATGAAGTAGTATCTGATTTTGGTATCATGCTATAAAACATGGCACTTATTATAAATAAATGTACTGTTCATCATAATGAACTATCAAATAATTACCCTATGTGAACTGCTTTTCATAATTTAGTATCTTTAAATATGCTAAAAAGTATATCTGCTCCCATGAATACCGTGGGCAGAAGCCCCTGATAATTAAGTCATTTTCTCTTTGGGAAGAATAGAATTACCATCTAAAATATTTATAGGAAATATTTCAATGACTGTACCAAGTTCACTTTGAAATCACCATTTCCTATAGCTTGAGTTCAACAGCAGTTAAAATATCTTTGTGTAACACTAGAAGAAGTTAAAAGTGTTATTGGTCTCTATTTTATCATAAGTACTGTTGTCAGTGAAAAAATTACCAATTTTACCAAATAGAGAAGAGAAGAGAAGGAGAGAAGAAAATAGACATTTGATTATTGGATATTAGATTTTTGAGTAAAGAAAATGTCTGATTAGTAAAGCTTGGGATTGAAATGTAGAAAGGTTGAGCTAAAAACTAAGATGACCAGAAGTTTTGGTGCTGAGCTACAAAATTGGCCTGGAAGTCCCTGGATGCATTTTTTAGATAACTTTCTGACTGTGGTACTCTCAGTCTCATCCAAAGCTCATTGAAGCCAATAGGATTTTCCCCACTGATCTCAGTAGCCTTTAAATCATGTGTTTGATCCTGAAGTTCTTAGACAACAGATGAGAAAAATTTAAATGCTGTGCTTGGAATTCTGCCTGGCTCAGGACTGCAGATTTACCCTGTGAAATACAGTGTGCAGAAATACAGTGAAATACACTGTGAAATTCAGCCATGTCTCCAAGTTGGTGCCAGCTTGGGCATCTGAACAGCTCAGAAAAAGATATTGGAGTCTCCAGGCCTGTAAGAATTGGAAAAAGGCTTTTTCTTTATGCCTTCATTGCAGCTACAGTTTGAAAAGTCATGTGGATGCTGTGTTTTCCATGTTTTTCAGTGTATTATTTAAAGAACTTCCTTACACTGAGCCGGTTATCAGTTCATTATGCAGATGAAAAATAAAAGATACAGGATGAAAGTCAGCTCCCTCTGAAATCAGTAGCATTTGCTCCCCTGTTCTGTAAAGAAGGGATGTAATTTCAAAAGAATTCTGTAAAGTTAGTTTGGAAGACAAATTCTTTCCAATTAAGGCATGGGCAATCAAGTTTCATACTGGAGGACTAAATTAATAGAGTACCCTTCTAATTCTGACTGCTTTCCAGCCCTACAGTTACCTGTTGGAGATGTAAACACAGCTATTTGAAACAGCATGTGAACTGCCTTTGAATTTCTTAAAAACTGTCAAAACATGCAAGAAATCATTTTAATTCAAAAAGAAATTGTTTTGCAATTTCTGCTTGTGCTTGTGATGCAGCCCAGTACAATCTTGCTTTGGGAAGGGTAAGGGAAACATCTAATCCACGTGCCACCTTTATAATAAACCTATTTATAATGTGGGTTGAAGAAGAGAGCTTTTTAAGTTAAATTGTGTGGACTTGAAAGCATCAATGCTGAATATTTTATGTGAAGCTTGTCAAGGGCCCTTACTAAAATAGCTTAAAAGCAGTATCACAGTTGCCTTCTTACACACAAGAAGCATGTTGAAGGGTTTTCAATATTGCTAGAAGTTGATATATATATTTTTTTAGGTGTCAGATTTGATGTGCTGTATATATATGTACATGCTCGTGTGAACAAACACCTATCTCACCACATTCTTGCAGAAGCTTTATTTTATATAATGCATCATGTTCCTTAAGGTACAGTAAATTTGGGGTTGGAGGCTTGATATTGTTTTTTTTTATTTAAAAGTTACAGTGTGGAACTAAGCAGGAGTTCCTCAGCTCCCTGTTTTCATGAAAGGACACTGAAAGCAGCACCTGCAGTCCATCCCAGCTGCCTCACACATTGTACCCTTGGCAAAAAGGGATTGTCTCTCTCTCTCTGTTGCCCATAAGGGAGCCAAGGAAACTGCTTTGCACCAAACATTTGACTTCTGAGCAGCTGAATTTAGCTGCAGGAGTAATAGACTTGCATGCACTGTGGCTAATGAAAACATATTTGCTCCTGATGCACTGTAAGAAATAAAGCTGCCTCTGTAAGGGTACCATGAAAGTGGTTTAAGCATTGCAAAATGTGAAAAAATGACTGGCAGCCGTTGCTGTATTTTAAACACTTGGCGAACTCATCTGGCCAAATACACGTTGCAGTTAAGCAACTAGGCAGAGGCACGACAGGGAGTACTGCTCTCCCTTTTATAAATTCATATTTGCAGGCAGAAGTCGAGCTGCTCTCACAATTTGATGAACAGAGTTTGGTAGGTGTGCAGTTCTATCTTCTTTTTCCCTCCTTGCTCAGGGTCGGGATTGAAGCGCTCGAGATGATATTTCGTGTTTGGACACAGCTGTATATTATTTCTTACCTATGTTACAGCTCTAAAATGGCCCTGTACCTATCTCTACAAGGTCTTTTAAGGAAAAACTGTCCAATTAGGAAATGACACATAAATTATTTTTAATTATAACTAACCAATCCGTTTTTCTGGGTTTTCCCTTTGCAGAACAGGGTGTAGGTAAGCATAAACATCCCAATTAAATTACACTCATTGTAATTACAGTTCTCAGAGGATTTGAGAGCAAGTAAGTGACTCCTTTCTTTTGGTAAAGGTTTGGTTTTTATGTTGTGGTGGAAAACAGTGCAAGATGGGCTCAGGCTCTGGTGTGTCAGGGCCAGCACTGGGCTAGCAACAAACAGGGTGTGAGACCTAAATTATTTTTACTTTTAACCCAATAACCAACCAACCATGTCCTGCAGTGTGAACTTTTCTGTCCAATTACACAAAACCACCCAAAGCCATGGAGAAGACAGTGAACCTCCATCTTGCTTTATATCTATTACTGTATTCTAAACCCTTAAAGTTTTCCACCCTGTGATATCCACACTTCTATCCAAACTCCACACCCACAATCCCAGTTCTGTCATTCCATTTTGGAAGCTTCTCCATGGCCTCAGGTCAATGCAGTGTTTTCTTGGGGGTCAGTGCCTGGCAGCACAGAAAGTCTGAAATTCTCAGTTTCCAGGGTTCCAACAGCAGGGCTTGTACATTTCAGTGTGCAAAGTGTGCCAAACCCCTTCAACATGCCAAATCCTCGTGCTGATTTCATTCCTTAACTGCAACATCAATAATGCAGCCTCTTGTCTGTTTATGTGTGTAGGTAGACATGAGAAAACAGATGGGCTGTGCTGTAAGTATAATAGATAATGTTGCATATAATAGACTCAGTGTTTCTGCATGCATGCATAGGGGTGCTGGCCTTGTGGGTAGGACAGGCTGTTCCTCTGGTTTTCTGTTTGGATTTAAAGTTTTTTGTTCATACCTCCTGAATGAGAGCACTCTGAGGAAGTTTTTCTAACCTCTGGAGTAGTGTATAAACTGAAGTCACCATGCCAGCACTCTTCCCTTTGCCCTTTTTTGTCTCAGGTGTAGCAAGGGAATGGTGAGCTGAGGAACTGGCTGTGGCTCTGCAAGGGGGCAAGTGTAATCTCCTGCATCCCTGGAAGAGGAAGGTTTCAGGTAGATCCCATGATGCTCTGCAAATATATCCCCAAAATGTGGTGTACCTCATTTGTATCATCTCAGGCATGGAAAATTGTGGCCATCTGGGGCCTTGGTTTTGTGCTTTTAAAGAAAAGAGTTGTATAGATGAACTTTTTCAGGGGAGTGTAGCCAAAATATGGTGCTGGACTTGATTTCTACCCTACCTTCTACAAAAATTTTGTTTCCTATTGCTTATAAAAGACATCATGGTGACCTCTGGGTTTTATTGTGCTAGTCAAAATGATTTCTTCTGATGACAAAGGCAGAAGGCTGAGTAACAGCTGGTGCTAGAGAATGGAAAGCAGCAGGGCCTTATGGAGAGGGTAGCATGCAAAGTTTTGAAGTGGATGCTGCTGATAGAAATGCACCTTTTCATGCCTTCTGTGCTCCCAGAAGCAAAGCAGAGTCAAAGAGCAGGACAGCAAGAGATGACTGACTGAAAAACAGACCATGGGTGAAATTTGGAGCCCTGGTTTGTGTGAGAGCAGCACTGCACACACGGCGTGGGCTGTCCTGGGGGAGCTTGCTGCATACCAGTGCTCCTTTCAGCCCCACACAGGAGCTGCCCTGCAGGGAGGGACAGCTCTGCCTTCTGCTAGGGGAGGCAAGCAGGAGTGGCAGAGGGAGCAGGGGCTCAAATGGAGAGAGTGAGCAGCATCCAGGTGTTAATTGGTAATGTAACCCCATCTGTTCTTCTTCCACTGCTTGTCAGCTCTATGACATGGGCAAGCCTGTATAAAGGAGTTGCCTTTTATAGGGAGATGGTTATTATTATTATCATTATTATTATACAATAATTTATTGTTATTTCATTATTTTTATTTTTATTATTTCACTACAGCAGGAAAAAGGGATTTAGCAAAGAGAAACCCCAGTTCACAGTTTGGTCTTGGAGTTGTCCACTGTAGCTGACAGAACTAAGTAAGTAAGGGCAGTAAGAAATGTTCCTGTGGTCTCATCCCTGCTGGCACTGAAGGGATGTCTGTAGGTTCTGAGATCCCTGTGAGCATGAGGCATCATCTCCTACAAAAACGTTTTCTGAAGGATGTTTAGTTTTTTACCACTACCATCTAGGTCTCAGCCTATTAATCCACATAAAATATGTGGTATGGCCACATGACTTAATCTCCTGTAGCCCAGGGTGTTTATTGCTGTGAGGATCTGATACCCTGTGGTAAAGAAGTAAAAAATACTTGCAAGATTTGACCCTTAGTGGTGTTTTTTAATAATGTGAGTGTGTATATACATGCATACCAAGTTTTCTTAACTCATGCTCTATATTTCAACCTGTGTGAAGTCACATTACTGAGCTTCCCCCTGTTACCATCCATACCTGGGAGTGGGCCAGGAGCCAGGGGCAAAAGTGGATTTTCACATTTGCCAGGCATGCTTCATTGGAGAAAGCAGCTCTGTTGCTTTCTTGTGCCTTTGCTCATCTGTCATTGTGGCAATGCATAGTGACATTTCAAACTGCTAGCATGGAAATAAGATAAAAAGTGTTTGGGACAACTGGGAAATTTCATTTAGACAGAATGTCAGATCCTAGTCTCCAGCGAAAATACTGTAGGTTTACCATGTCCAGCTCTGCAGTATCATTTGATGTGAGATTAAATCAGAGGCCAGCCATGAACAGGAAAGCATTTGAGCCTGTTCAGTTCTGGTTTGTTGTACAGTTCTGGTGAACAGAATGCATTTGAGCCTGTTCAGTTCTGGTTTGTTATACAATTCTGGTGAACAGAATGCATTTGAGCCTGTTCAGTTCTGGTTTGATGTACAATTCTGGTGAACAGAATGCATTTGAGCCTGTTCAGTTCTGGTTTGTTATACAGTTCTGGTGAACAGAATGCATTTGAGCCTGTTCAGTTCTGGTTTGTTGTACAGTTCTGGTGAACAGAATGCATTTGAGCCTGTTCAGTTCTGGTTTGATGTACAGTTCTGGTGAACAGAATGCATTTGAGCCTGTTCAGTTCTGGTTTGTTGTACAGTTCTGGTGGCTGTGCCTTGCAGGAGCAAGTTACAGTGCATAACCATTTACAGAGGTGTTTTGAAAGCTGAGTCCCACAGAAATGTCTTTTAATTCCTTGCCTGGAGGTCTGAAAAGTTTGTGAAATCTCCAAAATCCTTGTTGTGGCCCTCATTGCTCCCCTGGCTGGAGTCAGGCTGGCTCCCAGTGATGTAGCTCTGCACAGTAACCTAACACTGATATTTCAGGACAAGCAGGCACCAGCCTGGCTCCTGGATGGGTGAGTTCCATGTACTCATAAGCTGTTCCATTCATTTCTCTGACATGGAAAAAAGGGTAGGGCTGCTTTCATCCGCCTGCCAGCCCTTTTATCTGCAAAGAATCAAATTTCAGGAAACCTTTCTGCCTAGGTCAGAATTTCAAAGGGTGCTCTAATATTTTAAAAGTTTAACATCTTAATTCTCGTAATTTTAAGGAGAACGTTTCTTTTCCCACTGAGAAGGCAAAACAAAGAAGCCCCCCAAAACAAAAGAGGAAACCACTGAGAAAACCTAGAGCAAAACACAGGTTTGGAGACGTGGGGCTTGGTAAAAATGTGTTTAGTGGTACTTCACTTCCTACTATTGAGGGCAGCACATTGTTAGAGCTGATGCAGTGTTTATACACATTGTGGTTATGGCTGTAGTCAGGGCTATTGTTGGAGGATGTTATACAGACATTTATCATGGTATGTCAGTAAACCCATTGTAAAAATGTCCTAGTAGTTAAATGAGGCTTAGATTTAATGAGGCTGTAAGAAAGGACCATTTTTTAATCATACTGTAAATAAGGTTCCTGTAGCAATGTCATTGGGATTAACGTGCAGGTTTTCTTTTGTTTCAAAATAAGAGCAATATCTCCATGAAGTTAGGCAGGCATTTTAGGAATACACTCTTTGCAAAGCCTTTGAAGCAGGAGGTTTGTGGTCATACTTTCGTGACATTAAAAAAAATTCAGACCTGCCCTCCTATGAGCTAATAGTACAATATAGGGAATAAACCCTAACACTAACAGGATCCTGTGGTGATGGCTAGGTAATACACTGTCACTGACAGAAAACCCTCTTCAGTACTTTTATAAGAGATACTCAACATAGTCCCAGATTTTTGTACCATTCCATTTGCTAATAGTGAACTTTAAAGACTTCAATGTTTTTAACACCACTGTCGCTGAGAAATATAAAAATCCAGCTCATAACCATTAAGATTTTACACATCAACATTTATTTTTCTTGTAGCTGTGAAAGCAGCCATCTAAAGCTTTGAAAGGTAATTATTCTAACTACATTTTAGCTTCCTGCATTTGTTTTCAATCTCATGTGTTTTCTGTGCAGTATAGGGGCTGAGCCTTATGTTTAAATTAAGAAGTATGAAAGTGTAAAGGAGAATTTAATTTTTACCATTCAGAAGGGCATTATCAACAGCAGAAGATCAGGACAGGAAGAGTGTCTTTATTGTTCTTCATGTATTTGTTTTACAGCAGGAGTGCATTGTTCTCTTCAAAGCTGTAGTCTGATGGTAAAGCTGTGAGTTTTGCTGTCAGGGAAGCAACCAGTCCTGAGCCCAGTGCTGTCATTCTCCTGTCCCCCATTTGGGCTGCTTCAAGTTTTGAACTCTGTAAAACCAAACAACCAAGAAAGATCTCCCCATTTTTGCTGCCAAGGGAGTTGTCAGGGGTCTCACCTCAGGCTCATCAGCCAGAGAGAGCAGTGCCTGTGGCAGGGGGAGCAGAGAGGCTCAGGAGAGAAGCAGGATGTTTTGCTAACAGAGAAAAACACCTTTCTCTGCCTATCCTCTGTGCCTGTCCACTTGCAGGGGGCTGTTATCAACACCTTAATGAAGGGATGGGGCCACTGTTGGGTTAAAAATGATTTATTGCTCAGATAAACATCAGCCTCAGAGGCTGAGAGATTTTAGAGGAGCAAGAACTCAGCCATAGCTCAGAGCAGTCCCAAGTTTCTTCATTACAAGGCAATATAGAACTTTCTAATCCAGTAGGAAATTGCCACAAAGTTTATTTTGTTTTTCTAACTAATCATCTTTACTTAATTCTGCTGCACTGTGGATACTTTTATCCAATGGGCTGCTATTATCACATGTGCACACACACATGTACTTCTATTATAACAGCTGAACTCTGAGCTTACTCTGTACAATTCCATTTCTACACTGCAAACCCTTCACCATCTCACCCATCCAGGTTCTCACTTATTTAAGGCATATTCTTACTTACAACTATAGAAACATAAGTTTATGATATTTCTGCTTAATGTACTTTTATTTTTACATCAACCCAAGCTTCTCCCAAGGCTGCAGATCAAACCCTCCAGTGTCTGGGAAGTTTCTGTTTTCCCATTTCCTACAGGGGCAGCTGTTCCCAGAGGGAAGGCAGGGCCAGCCTGAGCCCTGAGCACCCCAGCCAAGGCACAGAACTCGGTTCTGAATCATCTCATCACAATTCTAGTACAGCCAGCTTTAGGAGGAAGACCCAGACAATGGGGAAGAGACAAAGATAAATCAGGATGAGGATGTTTGGATGCATGGCAGCAGCCAAAACCACAGTAGCTTTCCTTCTCCACCAAGAAGAATTTTGACTCAGCTGGGGACTTGCATGCCCTGTTACTGCCCAAGGTTTCCCTTTGGCAATATATTTCCTTTCAGCTGCTTAAACCTTTCTGGGGGCATTGCTATGGTGGTGATTCCAACTGCTTTATCCTACAAGAGCAGATTGCTGCAGCTCTCTATTTAGAAGGCTATTTAATGTTAGCTCTCTATTCATTTGGAAATAATGGTGTTGGGGGGGGGAAATAATTAAAATGGCTTCAGAAAGTAGTTAATTATAAAGCCCACCATGGCCTGAAGTATAAAACACATTGCAGTCTGAGAAATCATGTAGGGGAGCATTACTAAAATAATTAATTTAAAATTTTACATACATCACCCACACAGCAAATGCCTTGGCTGCTGCTAAAATGAGTCCAGTGCCCTTCAAAAACTGAGCATCTCTTCCATCTCCCACTCACTCCCTTTTAGCTATCCTTGTTTTCTTCTTTACTCTGGGCACACATTTTATATTAAGAACATCAATTTTGGGGAAAGGCTTTGGGCAAGAAATGAAATTCTCACTGTTTTTATTTTGGCATTATTTTAGCTCTGTGTTTTGTGGGGCCAGGGCTGAACTCACTGGGTGCCTGATCTGGCACAGGCAAGGGGTGCACAGACCAGCTGTGCCTCCTTCACCTGCTGCATCCTGCCTGGGTCTGCCTCAGGTAAGCCCAGCTCGTGGGTCTGCCTCAGGTAAGCCCAGCTTTTGGGCGAGGCTTGGAGCATTTACAGTCCTGACAGCTCTCGGAGGCTATCAGGGGTGTGCTGGCCTTGCACCACCGTGGCCTCCCATCAAGGCAAGCCTTTAAGTTCTGCACTCTTGCACCAAAGTTAGGGTTTTTTTCTGTGCCACTGTGCTTGCCCAGCAGGCAAGCCAGATAGGCATTGAATATTGCAAAGCCTCCCCTCTAAGTGCAGGAAAAGAGCTGCTGAGTTTTGGTGTTTTAAGGGCAAGGGGTATTTGGTTTGAGGTTGGGGTTGTTTGGTTTTGGTGTGTTTTTTTGTTTCTGTTTCTGGGGTTTTTTTGTTGTTGTTGTTTTTTGTTGTTGCTTTTTTGTTTTGTTTTTTGGGGTTTTTTTGGGATTTTTTGGGTTGGTTTTTTTTTTTTTTTAATTTACTTTTTTGTATTCTATTTCTTCAAAAGAAGGGTGTGTCCCGTGCAGGCTGAGGTTCTGTGCCCACTGCCAAGCCCTGCCTGTGCTCAGCAGCTGTCACAGCCCAGTCCGTGGTGATCTGCCCCTTGCCTGCCTGACTTCTGCTTGGTGCAGGCTCTGACACCCAGTGCTTTATCAAACACAGGCTGCTTGGCACCTATTGCCACTGATCCCAGCATTGCTAATAAACAGCAACATCAAGGCCATATTTTCTGGTTCCTGTCAGCCACTGCTTTCCTGGGTGAAATAAAAGTCCCATTAACATGCTCCTCCTCGTGGGCTCTGACAGTGTGATTAATTAGGCCCCCTCTGTAGATGACCTCTGCACTGACACGACAAGGAGGTGAATATAAAATGAATAGTTTGCCCACATAATGGCCTGCTGCAAGTTTCAGGTTTTTATCAGATCAGACTGAAGTCCGGGGCCTGCGTTAAACCCCAGTGTACAGCAATATATGGCTGTGGGTTATGAACTGCAGGCTTTACAGCATGCTTAAGGAATTAAAACCAAACCAATCCCAGCCATCCTGATATATTGACTTCTTCTCTAAGAATTAATCTTCCCTTTACTCTCTTGGCCATACAATACAGATCTAATTCATTTACATTATCAAATAAAGTGACCTTTTGTTTTCGAAGGATTTTTTATTGCCAGAAAATACAGTATGTTAACTCTGTGGTTATTCAGCCTCCCATAAAATCCTAATGTAAAGCCATTATTCTAGTGCCACTCTATTTAAATGTCAGTCTGCCTTTCTGTTATAAACCACCAGTTCAGAGGCTGGTAACTCATCAGTAAAGAATTTACTTCAGCTGAGAACTTGTAATACGAGCTCACAACTTTTCTTTGAACGCATCTTTTAAAAAAATGGTGAGTATATAATATCCCAAGGGGTGGATATGTGACTGTGGAACTCCAGCATGGCTGGAGCACCTCTCCTGCAGAGACAGGCTGAGAGAGTGAGGCTGCTCAGCCTGGAGAAGAGGAGGCTCCAAGGTGACCTTCCAGAGCCTGAAGGGGTTGCAGGAGAGCTGAGAGGGACTTGGACAGGGGCATGAAGTGACAGGGCCAGGGGAGAGGCTTTAAACGACAGAAGGTAGGGTTAAATTAGATACTGGGAAGAAATTCTGTGCTGTAGGGGTGGGCAGGCCCTGGACAAAGGTGGGGGACCTTAAAATGAAATGTTGTGTAAATGACCCAGTTGTCACCAGAGTTCCTTGTTTAATCTTGAGGGCAACAAAAAGGAGTGGCCCATTGCTTAAACAGATCCTTTTCCATTAAATAATGCTCTGCTTGCCTCTGTGATGCCCAAAGCTCTCTCCAGGCTTTGCAGCTGCTTTTTCTTTATGACACTTATGTTTTTCCTCAATCTCTCCTGTCATATTTTTCCCTTTTGTGTTTCATGTTGATCAAGTAGCTACATTACTTTAATTGATTTGCTGAATTGGCTCATACATAAGGCAGCTCCTCCAGGTAATAACCTGACAATGTTTGCTGCCATTACTGTGGCCATGCTTGAGTGCTGCAGCACTTGGAGCTCTCGTTGGTTTGGGAGTGCACTGCAGCATTTCTGCAAGCTGTTTTTCAGTTTCCCTGATCCAAGCACAGCAGCAGGGAATGCATGTTTGTTTATGTTACACACATATAGAAATCTGTCCAGGCACAAGTGCACATGTTGGGTGCATCAGGTATACATCAGGTGCAGGATTTTCTGTTGGTGGGGACTTGGCATGCAGTCCAGTCTCCTGAGCTGAGGAGGAAGGTGTGATGTGCATTCTGAGATCCATGGCCAGCCCTTTCCCCAGGTGGCTTTACAGAAGGTGTTTGTTGGTAGGCAGAATTTGGCAGCTAAGGTGGCAGTAGTTTTTGATGAAGACTGGACAGGAGCTGCTAACTTGCCCTTCCTGCAGACTCCAAAGATGGATTTTTCTCAGCAAAGGTGAAATTTCGAGTATGCCAGATGTTAAATTTCTGCATGAAGCAAGGTCTGTAATAAATGAAGAAAATGAACCAAATCTGCATAGCTTTCAAATAAATGACACTTCTAAGACTTACAATTGAGCAGTAAATTATAGCTTCAGACCCAGCCATGGTGTTTCATACTGTACCTCAGTGCCAACTAAGCATGTATTGTGACACTGGAAACTGAATTTTCGTCTGGCTAGTGAGGGTAGGAGACTTTACATCAAGAGTAGGCTGGAACGGAAGGTAGCACAGACCTCAGACAAACAAGAAATGCTGGGAGTATCCCGTGACCTAATTATAACTGTTCCCATTCTTTTCTGTAAATGTTTAGAAGATTACGTTGTGAGTTCCTGCAATTAAATATTGTGGGCTGTGCGTGTCTGGAAGACTTGATGCATGTGAGCCTTGTTTGGTTTTCCTAGCAGGCACTCTGGAAAGTTTCAGTTTCTTATTGAGGAATGCTAGCCAGCATTTTGAGTGAAAGATAAATAAAAACAGTGATGGTATTTATAGACAAACAGCACCATCTGCCAATCAGCAACCTCAGGGGCTTATTTTAAGTCATTGGAGTAGCTAAGAATAACTGAGTTATTGGTAAAGACTAATGGTGAAAACCATGGAGAGCAGAATTGTGTGTGCACTGTCTGATTGGCTTAATGCAAGTTCCTTAGGCATATATCCTGGCAGATTTATTCTTGGCTTAGCCAGCCCAGTTCTGCTCTGGCTGGACTGCTCTGAGCCTAAATTATTTACTGCTTGTAAAGCACTTGAAAGAGTCTTTGAAAGGCTTCAGGTTCCTGTGATTGTGATGTAGGTTTGTGCTTAGTGTGTTCCTTTGGGTTGGTTTTGGTTTCTGTGTTTTTCACAAGCATCAAACTGGTTTGAAAACTCTGGAAATTAGAACAGGAAAAGCATGGGCAAGTGAGACATGCAGAGCATAAAGGCACAAAGACCCAAACCTTTTTCTTTGTGATGTTCTGGGTTCCTCAGTATAAAAAGACACACCTTTCCTGTAGGTGTCATTAAATGTTGTGTATATTTACAGGAGCAGTACAGGCTGCAGATACAAACATATAAAAAGGTGCTGAAACACTACACAAAAATATGGGGCTGGAATTTGTCTGCTCTGTGGCATTAATTAATGAACAGGCTATCACATCTGCTGACCCTCAGAGCCTTTTGGAGGAACTACAGAGACTTTATCAGTGCTAAAGAATTCTGTTTTAAGGAGCATTCCAAATAATTAAATATCTAGAGGCTGTTTCTTCGGAGCAAGAACCAATTTCACTAATAGTTGACATAACTACTTTGGGTTGTTTTATTTGTTATAGTAACTTATACCTGGCAACATTTCTTTCCTGATTCACTAGAATGCAGCTTATTTGTTTTAAAGGCTGACATGTTTCTGTTAATGTTCTCCAAATGCTGCTTTCACAAATATATAAAATATTCAGCAGAAACTACTGGTTGTAATCAGACCTGTTCAGATTTTGCTGTTTCACATGTCAAACACTCAGACTGCCCCAGTGGGTTGAAGACCTGCTATTACGTGTGTGTTGAAGGAGAGGTCTTTGCTTTTTTTTCTCTTTTTTTTGCTCTACTTTAATGTGTGTTGTCATCACAGAAGCAGGACTGCTGGTAAAAGCCTCTCCCAGAGTGACCTGGGGTGGAAGCTTTGTCAATTTACATTTCCTGCACAGATAATAAGAGGGATGTAGAAAATTAATTTAAGATGTGGTACAATAGCACATTATGGTCAGGCTTACTCTAAGGAATCAAGCTTCATTCTTAAACATGCACAGTTGCTGAGCAAAATTGAACCCAAATTTCAGACAGCTGCTCTTTTTTTCTTTAGTTTCCTCTTTCCCCTGGCATGTCCCTGGGAACAGACATTTGATTTATGTTGTGGTGAGCTCAGAGGGCTCCTTCCTTTAGACAGATATTTTAAGATTCTCTTGTGTTTTTACAAAGACCACAAAATTTTACCATAAGGACTTGAGTCATTTAAGTTCTTTGCAGTGCTGCAGCATCCTTTGGTGCTTCAAGGGGAATGAAGGAGTAAAAGGGCTCACTCCAGAAGGAGCAGCAGTTCTGCAGGTCAGTCCAGGATGTATTCTGTAGGTCTGAGCTGCTGCCACAGTGCCACACCACTGCCCCGTGGGGAAACACAACGTGCTTGATGTATTTGAGTCTGGTCCTAGATTAATCCAGGTCTATCCTTCAAGCCAGCCCCAGCTATGCCCAGCACAGAAATATGTAAGGTCTGGTACTTGCTTTGTAGGCCTTTGTAATTCTGCTCTTTTTAAAAGTAGAATGAAATTAGCCCTTGAGTCAAGTTTGAATTATTTTCATATTTTTGGGATATTAAAATATCTCCCAGATCTCATTAAGTGAAGCCCTAAATAAAATAATTGCAATACAGTTAGGGATTGGGAAGCCCCAGAAGGTTTGGAGGAAATTTCCTCTTTGATGAGCAATTCGGGTACTTAAGCAGAGCTTGTCTGGATTGAGAAATTGAGAAATTCACCTGCTCCCTTCCTCTCCTTTCCAGTATCCACTGCCTTCCTGGTGGTGCCCCCTGCTCTGCTTCATTGTGTGCTTTGCTGCAGTCCTCAGTGTCTCTGTGACATTGCTGGGGTTTCAGCCTCCTGCCTCTGCTCCTTTGCTCTCAAGTCCCTTAAACCCTGGTGTGTTTTTATTTTTATGTGTTTCTTAACTCTTTTTTTCGTTTGTTTGTTTTCTTTTTTACTAAACACATCTTCCCCACAGATGAGTTTTCTTACTGTCTGTGGTGTTCTGGTATTGTAGCACAAAACGTGAGCTGACTGGACAATCCCCTGGCAAAAAGGACCCAGACATGGGGCAGGAGGTGTCAGTGGCTGCTCTGGACCCTCAGGGAGGAGGAGAAATAAGGGAAAGGTACCACAGAGGTGGCAGGCTGTAGATTTGGGGACCAGAGCTCAGTCACCTGAGGCAGCAAGGGCAGAGCTGTGCAGACACTGAGAGGGGGAAGATGTGGGAGGGAATTCTTTTCATGTATCATTTTTCAGCTCTATGGATGGCTGATAGTGGTGACTGTGCTCCTGTCCTGATCCTGTTTTGTGTGATTATCTGGTCCAGATCAGCACATCCATGGAACATGGTGCATGGCAGCAGTAGAGGTCCTGGATTGTCCATTCCTTTCGTAGCTCTCACAGATCCAGGCCTGAATCTGGATCTGACAGGAGTTTCAACTAAACTCAGCTGTTTGTACAATCTGAGGTAGGAATTGAGAATAACTTCAATGCAAGGAGTCTGCCAGGTCACTCTGGCTGCTGAGGAGATCCTGCAGCTCCTCACTGTGGAGGGCTGCTCCCCAGGGAAAGCACTGCAGGGCTCTTTCCCTGCAAACACACTGCCAGACGGGTCCTGCTCCTCCAATGCTCTGTCAGCTAGATAACCAGCATTCAGAGGTTAGAGGCTGTAAGTTGAAAGAGAGAGATAAAAACCTGCAAAACAGAGCCAATCGAAACAACCAGCAGGTTGTTGAGGTTTCAGGCTTTTCTAACCTTGTGAAAATAGCTGGGCTATGTTTTAGACTTCCCAGCTGAGGTGCAGGCTGGTAATAAGGAGGTGCATACAGCAGCATGGCTGGCATAATTGCAGTACTGATAATTCACTTGTGTGAGAGCTTCAGCTGTTTCAAGATGCAGGGTAAGCAAAATCCCAAGGAACCAGGCTCCGTGGTGCTGCTTTCTGTTCTGTGTTGTTATTCTCACTTTCCAAATGGGACACTGAGGCACAGCAGGTGAGTGCTGCTGGGAATGACACTCAGCTCGAGCCCCCCGGCTGTGCCTCTCACCGTGTCACAGCACTGCACATAATGAGCACATTTAGGAAACAATTTAGCCTTTACCATTTCCTGGTGGTTGTTACATTACGAAAAAGCATTTGAATCTTCACTGTAAAAAGGAGCTTTCCCCAAAAAAAAGTACTTTTGTGGCACCAAAGGTAAATTTCAGTGCCTTTACAGAAGCTGCTGTAAAATGTGCTTCCTTGTGCAGGCTGCCCTAGAGCAGAGACTAGACAGAGCTAAAGAATAAAGTAGGGGTTTATTAAAAGGATTTCCTCCATGCACACACCTTGGGCAGCACAAGACCCCAGCCAGGGCTGCACCCAAGATGAACCAAAATGGTCCCAAAATGCAGCCCGGGCACGGGCTCTGTCACTGGGATCAGTTCTGCTCCATTTGCACCTTGGAGTTCATTGTCCAATTCCAGCTTTAGCTTCTGCACTCCCATCCTGCTTGTTTTTCTCTCTGCAGCCCACGTTGTTTGTGCTCTTGGGCTGAGATTTGGATCATTTGTCCTTGGTCCCCAGCTGGAGCAGGAATTGTTTTGTCTCCCTGCTCTGTGCAGAGCTCACCATGCCCTGATGTGAAGCTCAGACCCACACACTAAAGCAGCCTAGAATGGGAAAATATAAAAGCTAAAACCTGAGGCATCAAATGTGCTGTACCCTTGCCCTGCTCAGTGTTTTGTCCTGATGATGACCCAGGCTCTCCCCTCATGTCCCTGTCCCTGTGTGTGCATTCCGGGCAGGCACTCTGTGCACACAGCCAGTGGCAGTGAGCAGTGTGTGCTGCTGGCCCTGGCAAACCCTGTGTGTGCCCTCGTGGCCAGGGGGCACTGAAAGCCTCTCCTTCTCCTTGTCCCTGCCCAAAGTCCCTGCTGGTGGCTGGATTGTCCCTTGGCTGCTCTCAGCTGCTCACTGCAATGCCGCAGGGCTGGCCCAGGAGCGGAGCGGGGCTCGGGGCTGTGTGTGTAGGGCAGAGCCCAGGGCTGCACATCCACACCCTGGGCTGTCCCAGCAGGTCTGCTCTGCTGCTGCCACTGCTCCCTCCCCGTGGGCCAGGCTGTGTGCTCCGTTTGAATGCTGATAAAAATAGAACATTTTGTTGGTGGTGTGGCAGTGCTTCCCCCTGGATGCCTTTTAGACGCTCCCTCGGCTGTTATCCCCTGCAAGGACACAGACTGAGACTTCTGCCTCCTGTGCACTTTACTCATTGGATTAAAGATCAAATTGAAGCTTTCCTAAAAGACTGGGCAGCCTTAAAAATGAATGAATACTTGGGATTAAAGACCTAGGGGATCATTTATTTTTTAAATCCTGTTTAGAAATAACTATTGAAATAAAGGGATTTACTGGTGGAGTTAAGAGGAAAATGTGAATCTAGAAGGTCTCATTGTACATTCACCTTTTGAGTTGTTGAACTCTGAGGATCAGGTAATTAAATTCATGAGTCAGAGAAGAGATGAAAGTGGGATGTAGGAGTTACCATGCTCAAAAGCATTAAAGTTCCACAAGGAGTTGACATTTCTGTGTTACCTGGGTGAACTTGGCTTTGTGTCTCCTTTCCTCTTGTGACAGTGTTGCTTCTGAGGTGATTGCACCGAGGACCAGTTGTGATTTTTTGTGTCAGGAAATGATGCTCCATCTCTGTGCTTCTGTTGCTGGTTGGTTTGGGTTCGTTTTGGGTGTTTTTTAATGTGTTAGTAAAACAATAAAGCCATACAGTGCTTACTTGGGAGATCTGATCACCTGCTGAAGCTGCAGCTCTCTGCTGTTAAAAGCAGATGGATTTCTGTGTCCTGTCCCAATGCACCTGTAAAAGGAGGATGAGTCCTGTTGGGAAGCTCAGCATTCCGTCCTTCCTGGCATTATGCCATGAAATGTCTGCATCTCCTGCAGCACAAGGTGTGAAGATAATTTGCAGCCTCCTGCATGAGCGTTCTTTTAATTGCAGAAAGCACGGCTTCCAAAACGCCAGGTGGAGGGGGTCTGTGGGGATCCCTGTGCAGGAATGAAGAGCTGGGCAGAGCAGGGATGGGCCAGGTGTCTGCCTTTGATGAGGATATTCCCTGTGCCACACCTGGTGCCAGCATAGCTGCTTCCCTAAATGATGAGGAAGCTCTCCCTAAATGATGAGGAAGCTCTCTCTAAATGATGAGGAAGCTCTCCCTAAATGATGAGGAAGCTCTCTCTAAATGATGAGGAAGCTCTCCCTACCTGATGAGGAAGCTCTCCCTGCATGATGAGGAAGCCCTGCAGCCAGGGAGGGCTGAGCTGCCAGGTGAGCCAGGGATCAGCAGTTCCTGTGGGGGTTTGGTGGCACAAAGGGGAGGCTGTGAGGTGTGCTGTGGCTCTGAGCAGCAGAATCTCAGTCAGGTTCCTTTGCTCAGGGCTGACATGCCAGGAGGACGTGTTCTGGTCCACCAAACATGAAATGACAAAATCATTTGTAATCTCTCATTACCAGTCCCTGTGGGTTCTGCATCCACGCCTCCCTTGTGGCATTATTCAGCAGCCAGTGGCTTCCTGCTATTGCCAGCTATGCTTAAAAATGAACTTATAGGAACTACCTGAAATATTTTGCTTAGAGATCCATAGGAAAAAGAATTAGGTCAGATCTGAAATATTGCTGCTAATGACTAAGTGGCCTTTATTAATTACTTGTGCTTGACTGTAATTTACCACGAGTGGGTATATGTGCTTTTACCCCTCTGATTCTCTCCCCCACCCCACGGGAGGTAAGGAGCAGAGGGCTGTGGGCTGCTTGCTTGCCAGCTGGGGTTAACCATGACAGTGCAGCCCGAGTTCATTATCTGCATTTCTCCTAGAAAGGAAGTGCTTTCTCACAGCAAGTAGTCAGCTTGAAAATACCTTGCAGAAGGCACCTAACTCCATGCACAATTTTTTCCTTCTAAATTATTTAGACGTTGAGAGTGACTTTAACTCTTATGTATGCAAAAAAGGCACTAACAGGAGTAAAATATGCCTCTCTGATACCCCTTGACAGGACATACCTACCTCCAGAGCAGGCTTTGTGCCTCCTGCAGGTATTTAGAGTGTGCTGGGGTAACCAGCTGCTCACTGTCCACTCAGGGTTCACAGCACCCCGACCCCATCCCGTCCTCACTGCAGCTCAGCAAACACCAGGTCCCCTTCCCTGTGCTCCCACCCAAACCTGAGCAGCTGTTTGGCTTCTTGGTGGTGTTCTGAGCACATGCTTGGCTTTCTGGCAAGGCCTGAGCCCCCTCCAAAGGCAGGGACCCTCAGTTTGCCTGGGCAGCATGCAGTGCTGTCAGGAGTTATGCACTGTTTCGTGCTTTAAATGCCTTTAAAAGCCTAAATCTGTAATCCAGGTGTTCTTCCAGTTGTGCCTGCTCTTCTCTTTGATTTACCCCTTTTGGACGAAAATCTTTGGTATATTAAATAAGTACTTGGCCATCTTTTTTGTGCACATGCTGTATAATGAGGAAGGTTTCTCAAAAGTTTTTGTGCAAGTGGGATCCCATGTGGCGCCTGTTAGTCACAGCTAATTACAGAGGTTGGTGAATGAGGAATATATCTGAGCTCAGGTTCCCCTCCTCCTCTTTCTACAGTGCTTCAGAAGAAAATAAAACAAAAAATCCTGCAGCCAACTCCAGGTTTTTCTGTGGCTGCAGTCTCCGAAGAGCTGCAGAGAAATCACAGGTGTGGTTTCACGTTTCAGGTTTAACTATGTTGTAATAACTACAGTCTTATCTGCAGGAGAAATGCAAGTGGGGAAAGAATCATTAATTGACGGTGAAAGGTTTGACCCGAGCCCTGTGTGTTTGTTTGCTTTAAGCAGCTGAATGTTGATATTTTAACTTCTGACTGCAGCCTTGAAGGTTACAATAATCTCCATAGGTTAAAACCTAGGAATGTTGTAGGAAGGGAAACTCAGATACATGTTGTCCTAGGAAAGCAGAATTTCTCGTGGTTTAGCCAAAGCCAAGAGAACACCTTCAGTTTCAATTCAGCCTGGGAGGTGCATGGACCCTGCCTCACAACACAGGAGGGTTTTTAGGTGCCTCAGTGGGTGCAGAGCAAGGCAGCTGGGAGAGGTGAAGCTCGGTGGCTGAGCACAGCTCACATAAAACCTTTGACTAACATCTAATTCTGCTATCTTTTGTCAGTGTTCATTCAGGAAGTCTGCTGGCTTGAATGAGTTCCTGTGTGTGTAGTATGAGCATTATCCAGCAGGACTACATGGGATATGTCTATTATTTGTCACAAAGCCCCAGTGACCTTCCTGCCCCTATATTAGCAGTGCCTGCTGTTTTTCCATAGTGCTGATTGTCAGGAATGCAGATCATCCACAGAGCTGGGTACAATCCTCATCGGCCACATCATTGTCTCAGGAAAACAAAATGCTTTAATTACAACGAAATAAAAATCAGAGATGTCATCTCAGCAGGACATTCCCACTCAAATGCATATTTGAGGCTGGAAAAATGAATAATTTAGCAGGTAGAGAAGGCAGATTACATAATGGAATTACACAGGACTCTGATGATCTCTGGTTTTAACAGGTATGGGTTCTTTCCAGGCTGGTTTGTGGTTGTTTGTTGCCTCCAGTTTTTCTTTCCTGGTTTCAGAACTGCAGCACATGGAAGACTTCAGGAGTAGCCTGAACTTTGACAAATATGACTGGGGCTAGGACAGGAGTATCCTACCTAGAAAACAAAGTCTAAAACAAAGTCTAAACCTAGAGCCTGACCTCTAGGAAATACACACACACATGCAAACTCTTAAAATTAGTACAAGAGCTGAGAGTACTAATTAGTACTGAGAGCTGTATGAAAGATTATTGGTGACAAATCTAAATATTCCTGTATTTCATCAGAGCAATTGTTTTGTGTACTTATCTGATAGGGAAAGGCTTTATTATGATAGACCTGTATCAAAATTCAATGTATTGAAAAAGTTCTGTGTTAAAAAAGAACTCCTAGGAAATGTTCTTGTCATTGCTGCATGCTTGGGTGGGTGGACACAGCAGAGTCTCAGAACAGCTCTGGGCTCTGCTGGACACACTGAGGGTACCGGCTTCCCTTGAGAAATCCTGAATTAATTGTAAGAAAAAGATCCCTTTGAAAAGTCCCTGTAAGGCTAAACATTGTGTGATGGAGATCTCCAGGAGGCTCAGCAGTTCAGAGCCCAGCTGGGTGACATTTTCTGGTAGAGAAGTGCTGAAAGGAGCAAGGCTGAGTTTAGTGAAATGCTGTGGCACAGAGGGTGCTTAGAGCTGCCCCGTGGAGCCTCTTGTTCAACTGGAACTGCTGCCCTGGGCTGGCAGAAATTGATTTTTCCCCCCCAAAAAAAATCTTGGGTTGTTTTGGTAGTTAGCATAGGGAAAGAGTTCTTATGTTTGAACATTCGCAAATTTTGATAAAAAGCTTGAGATTTAGACTTTGTTATTTTAGTGGTTTTTCCTTTCTCTCTAGTGAGTAAATGCCCCCAGGGCTGAATGCACTTAAGTACAAAAATAACATCAGGCATTAATCTAAATTCAAATGTGTATTTTAACATATGTGTGTATTTGGATCAGCGTGTGTTAGAGGCATCTCCTTCAAAAAGCCTGTCTGCAGGTAATCTCTGAAGCACAGAAATGGTTTTAATTCAGAAAAAAAATGCAGAAGGGAAGAGATTTTTATTTTACACTGATGCAGTTTGTCTTATTTTCCCCAAAGGACACCATGGTTTAATGGATGGGGCTTTAATCTACCCAGAGGTCAGTCTTTGCTAGACAAGTGGAACCTTATTCCCGAGGGAATTGATATACTAATGACACATGGACCTCCCCTTGGTAAGTGAAACAAAAGTTCTGTGTGATATTTTGCATGAGGATTTTACTTTTGAAATAAGCAAAGTTGATAATGCTGTAAGATATACTGTAATTGCAACCAGACTAAAAACTGTGGATTAAAAAACTTTCTGTAAGAAGTGGAAAATTATGATTAGGCTTAGCTGATCTGTTGAGTTTCCATAAATAAACTTGAATTTTTTATTAAATTCGAGCTGGGGAAGATCAAATATCTGACACCATAACCATTATAGTTTAACATTTTATTTAAGAATAGTATTCATCTGACAAGCAGTTTTCAATCCCATATGACTTTTTAGAGATTGCCTAAAACTTTTGAAACCTTCTCTCACTACAGTGTCATGTCATTTTAAGGTTTGAGAGTAGCAGTCAAGAGTTTGGAACTCGGCAGTCACATATTCTCCTTGATAACGTCCTTGTAAACTTAGAATATGTAAGAATAGTTTTCAAAGTATTAATTGGCTTATAAAAAAATTGTGAAGGAATAAAATTATGTTCTCAGATAATTGCTCCTAACTTGATCTAATGACAGGTGAGCACCAGTCTGTGAATGCATAATTTGTTTTTTCATTAGGCAGCTGAAGTTTCTCAGGAGTTGAATTTTGCGTGTCTTGGCGGTGTGAGTCATTCACTGATCTCCGTTTTAACTCTTAGGATCCACACTAAGCTCTGCTAGTCTCAGGAGCAGCCCAGGACACTCGTCCAGCAGGAGTGCTCAGTTTTGGCATGTCTGAAGTTGTAAAGCCCTCACTAAAACCATTTGGGAGGTGCCACTGTCCTTTTCCCACAAAGCAGAACCGGGAATTTTTCTCTGCCTTTGCCCCAGCCCCACGTGGCAGGCGGCCTGGACTGAGTTTTAACTCTCCCAGCTGGGTTTACAACAACTGAGCCTTTTATAAACAGCACTTACCAGCACGAGGAAGTGTGGCAGTGTCTTCCTTGCCCTTACTGTGAGAAGAGTGATTTTTGTCAGGGTTTTAGTAAGCTCTGGCAGCCCAAGGGGTCAGATCACACAGGGAGTGGCTGAATAATCACAGTCACTTACTGCACTCGTGGTGCTGGATGTGGAAAATCTCCTCAGAGCTGCATGGTCCCACTATAAACCAGCACTGTAAGTGCTTCCAGGCTGGCTCAGTGTTCTTTTAGAGCTTCTTGGTGACTGTGGAGTCAGGGATTAATGCATGCTTATGGTTTTTTACCACAATTAACTTAAGAGTTAGCAATCAAAGCCAAGCTAAGGAAAATAAAAACAGGCCAGAAAGTTTTTGACCAGTGTACTTACTGCTCCTTTTACATTCTGGTTAGTTTTTTAATACTACTTAGAGAATGTTGTAGGATGATCAGCAAATTGCCTTTAACCTTGCTGGAGCTCCCAGCCTGCTGCTGTGTTAAGGCAGTGACACAGACCCCCAGATAATGCAAACCAGGGCCTCTCTTAATCACTTCATTTTCCCAAAGAAGCAAAAAAACCCCAGCAAGTGTGTTTATAACGTTTCATGGGTGGTGTTTTAAATGGGCTGTTCATCCATCTGCTCTGAATTGGGTTCATACAGAAATACTGGGATGCTGCAGACACTAATGAGAGCTGTAATTGAATAAGCATGCTTAAGTTTTGTGTTTGAGGGAGATAATGAAGTTCAATTTCAAAAGGCTGGCGCTGTATCTTAACTCCAGACACAGATTAGGTGTCAGTACTGTAGCTAGAATGAGGTCAGCCTGCATGATAATATTGATAAAATACTGCTTTTTAAGTAAGTGTTTACTTACTAATATCAAGTGAGTATTAAGGGAGGTAGAGCTGTAACTGGACTCTTTGGTCCCTCTAAAATTTAGCCAAGTTCATGTCCCAGCATGTTTTTGCTCAAGTCAGTGCAGTGGTGCTACAGCTGGACGTGGCTCCTGATTTCCCTGTTGCTGCTCCTGGTTCACCTTGCCCTGCTGATCCTTCCCATGCTAGTCCAGGCACAGGCTCCTGCAGGGACTGATGTCAGCTTTTGTACATTTTTCTGTATTATCCACAAGACCAAGTGGTCAGTCAGCACTGGCTTGTTGGGAGCTGTTTTGCAATTTTTGCAGTGCCTGAGGCTGGTGACAGGGGCTCGGAAGTGACCTGGTGCCTGCACACCACGCTCCTCCAGAAGCTGTGGGAGCCTGTGCTTTAAATCTTTGGGATTGAGTCGTGGCTCAGCTCATCTTCCTGAGCTGTTCCATGTCTGGGGTAACCACGGAGCTGACTGCTGTAAGAGGCAGGGGAAAGGGAAGAAAAATCTGCAGCAGTGCCCAGTCACGGGGTTTCAAGGTGGAAGAAACTTATAGCTCAAAAAAACAAATCACATCCAGAAAAACATTAATGCAGATGGAGGGAGGAAATCTTAAAGAAGACAAAGTGACAGGGAAACATTTTTTAAAAGCCATTGTGTGCTTTAATGGAGAGGTTATGACTGGAGATAATGTAATAAACCCTGTGTGAATGATGACTTCCTGAAAGGCCACGTGAAACCCTACCTGAGTAGGGGAATTAATAGCACGGATTGCATTCTGCCTGCAGGTTTTCGAGACTGGGTTCCCAAGGAGCTGCAGAGAGTGGGCTGTGTGGAGCTGCTGAACACAGTGCAGAGGAGAGTGAGGCCCAAACTCCACGTCTTTGGTGGCATTCACGAAGGTAAGGGGCAGAGCTGGTCCCTGCTTCAGCCCAGGTTTCCAGCAGCACAGTCTGCTGGTGTATTGCAGTGGATAATGGATAATTATTGCATTAAAGCAGGGAGAGAGTTCAGGGAAGTGATTGCCTGCGTGGCGCTTTGTAAATTTATTCCAGGATTAAAACAGACTGTTTCAGGAATGTGTGCTACATTTAGCCACCTACATCTTTCACTGTGCAAAGGTTGTTCTACACACGTTATTTGAAAGCAATTCAAATTTTGACAAACTCTGTGAGAAGAACAGATGAGATTCCCCACACTTGCGAGCCAAAATGAAAATTATCCCCATTACTCTGAGTGCTGGAGCCGAGAAAGATGCTAGAGAAAAAAAAGAAAATGTGAAGACAACTTTGTGCCTCTGCTCAGCTCCCTCAGGGTATGAGGAGAAGCAGAAAGGATTCAGAGCTCACAGTGCACACGCTCCCAGAGCCCCCTGTAATGCAGTCTGTGCTCTCGGTGTTACCCTCCAGCAGTTCCATGTTTTACAGGAGATATTCCCCCTCTGCCATTGCCAGGACAGGCAGGCTGGGAGGCTTCAGAAACAACGAGCTCAGTCGGTGGCAGTGGGAGAGACTGAGAGATTAAATACATTCTAGAGATGCTTAAATATTTAATACAGTTTTGTGGCTTTCATGTGGCTGAGAGACAAACACAGAAGTTCTGCCTGAGAGAGAGTGGAAGACTCCATGACCCTAGAACTCAAAATTACACATTAAATGTTTTATATTCTCCCCCTGGAGGTTTCTCCATTGTGTCTAACTAGGTTCTCCATAGGCCTAAAGATTTCTAGGACTTCATAAAAGAAAAATAAAAAGAGGACAGCTTTCTCTGCCAGTGGTGTTGGTTTTTCTGAAGCCCTTGTGACTTCATACAATGACTTTCATGCCTGGCATCTGTAAATAAAGAGTTTATACTGGGAATGCTGACATGACCCCCTGCTTAGAGGCATAAATAACAGTCCTTTAATGCACCCATTAAAAAGATTGGGTACTTCACACAAATATTAGTCCTTGCATATTAAAAATAAATGAATATGGCAAGACTTCCATAGCTAAAATGTGTAAATTGTAAATTTGGGTGATGAAATTTGTGGTTGTAATAGTGCTAAGGGTGGGAGAGGAGGGTGTTGAATGTACAGAACCATCACTATGAGAAAGCACCATGGGGCCATGTGCAGCACCCTACATTTAAATCTCCTGGGAAAGGTGGCAGGACTCATTAAAAGGGAGCATTCAAATAAATTCTTGGAAGAGCACCAACAAAAATTTAAAATCATTTCTAATACTTATATAGAAGACATAAGAATGGCTTGTTTCAGTACAGGAAGAAATAGCAAAGTGTTAAGAGCATTTTCTTGCGTTACAATTAATTTTTATCCAGCTCCAGCTGAGCTGAGCATGCCCCACATTCCATTGAACCAACAGAGGCTGTACACACAGTTTGGTGATGCAGGTTTTTTCCCCCTGGTTGATAAGCAAAACAATCACAAACAAGGTTTTTCCCACCGTGAGGTGATCTAAATCAAAATTGCCAGTCTAAATAAATAAAGTGACACAGGTGGATAGTGCAGCAATTGTGGAGTGATTATTCTTTCTGATAGGCACTGTGGGTAGCTGTATTTATCTTAGCTTTCAGACAGCAGTGATCTCTACTGTATCATCATGGCTGCAAAGAAAAAACCTTTTTCCTCTGTGGGTTTGCAATGGGAAGCTTTCTTCCTCCATGAAACTCTGGGGGTTTTTTTCAATTTGTTTTTTTTAAGTACATTTGGGCCAAATACTTCCTAGACGTTTTCAAGCTTCTTTGTTAGCTTTTTGTGGATGTCAGCTGAAAACGCCCACACTTTTAAAAAATTCTTTTAAAATAGATATATAAATGAAATAGTGGAGTCACAGAAGTTTTGGATTGAAAGGACTTAAGGATCATCTCTTTCCAAACTCTCTGCCATGGGCAGGGACACTTTCCACTATGCCAGGTTGCTCTGAGCCCCGTCCAACCTGGCTTTGAACACTTTGGGGACGGGGCAGACACAGCTTCCCTGGGCAGCCTGAGGATGTGTGTGTGTGTGTTTTTAACCTGCTGAGGAGTTCCTGAGGTCTCAGAAGCTGATGCCTCAGCCTTGCCTTGTTTGTGCTCTTGGGCTGAGATTTGGATCATTTGTCCTTGGTCCCCAGCTGGAGCAGGAATTGTTTTGTCTCCCTGCTCTGTGCAGAGCTCACCATGCCCTGATGTGAAGCTCAGACCCACACACTAAAGCAGCCCAGAATATTAAAAACATCAAAGCCAAACCTGAGGCATGTCAGTGAGTGTGCCCCGTTGTCCCCACAGGTTATGGCATCATGACAGATGGCTACACCACCTACATCAACGCCTCCACGTGTACAGTCAGCTTCCAGCCCACCAACCCTCCCATCATCTTCGACCTCCCCACCCCTCAAGGATCCTGAAGCACTACTGGGGAAGGTCTAGAAACTGCCATTTTCTAATCACAAAACTTACCTTCATGTTTATTTCAAAATAGGGGCTAGGGGGGATTTTGGGGGAGCTATGGGGGTTTTTGTTTTGGGGTGGGGTTTGGGGTTTTTTGGTTTTTGGGGTTTTTTTTATTTTTAATTTGTAAATTGCTGGTGCAAAAGAAACAAGAAGAAAAGTTAGAGGTTGTGCTTTTTGGAAATGCAGCGTTCATTTTAAATTGATAAAGCATTGTGAATTTGTAAAATGAATTTTGTTTTTCAATAAATTTGCCATTGTAAATTGTTATAGTGTTCTCAAAAGGACAGCCAAGCTTTCTTTTAATAAGTGAGAGACCTTATTTTAATATTATATTATAAGCTAAAAAATAGGCAGCATTTAAATACACCCAAATTTGCACAACTTATGTTATTGTCGGGGTTTTTTTAAAGTGTCTTCTTTTTCCCTAGGTTTAAATGTTAGCTTTTTATCTCAATTTATATCCATTTTTTAGTAGCACAAACAATGTTTTGGGGTCCATTTGCCTCTTGACATGTGTGCATGTACTTAAACTTGTTTCTATTCATGGTAGAATGCAGCAAGGGGAGAATAGACTTCTCAGTTGTTTGTCTCTACCTGCTTTATAAAGACTGACCTAGATAGCCACAGCCTGTATGTGAAATCTACCTTCTGTTGTTTCTTTTTTAAATTATTTTAGCTTTAAAAGACTTGGGGTGAAAGCTGCAAAGAGCAGGTATTTCATGCAGTAAAAAAAAAAAATTGTAAATGCGGACTCCTTTTAAATATGAATTTATATATATATGTATTTTTTGTGCATTATAACTAAGCTAGGATTTAATATTGCCAGTATAGCATCTGCAAAATTATGCTGTACAGCACATCTAAATTATGAAGGATGTGACACATTTTCCAAGTGCTCAAGGCCTTCAAGAGCCCGAGTTAAATCTTTGTTGTAGTTCAGGCATGTATAGAGTCAAATGGATACAATCAAGCCTAAATAAAATAAGGCTTAGTTGTCCTTTATATTTAAATATTCTTCTTGTCTTTTTTTTATTTCCTTTTTCTTATTTTGCACTGTGTGTAAATGCAATCTCACTAGCACAAGATATTGTTGCAGATAGTTATTTCTGTTCCACCACTGTAAATGCTATTGAGCTTTGTTCTGTTTTATGTTACCTTGTTAATGGAATTTAGAAAAGCAGTCGTTTCTTTAAATTTATTGTGATATTATATCTAGCGGCCTTTATATGCAAATAAAATTGCAAGATTTTTAAATACGTGGTTCACGGGAATTTTGTGGGTTTTTTTGTGGCATGAACAATTTTGGGGAGTGGTGATAAGTAAGAAGGTTTCTAAGGGTAAGTAAGAAGTTTTTTGTTTCTCAATACATTTATATTGCAGACCCTTTACCAGATGTCAGTAGAGCACTCAGAGTTTCCCTTCTGTTTCTCTGCCATCCAGCTCTCCATTCCTTTTAAACAGAAGGGATTTTGTCTTTAGGTGTTGTGGCTCACGTGACCAAGTTTAAGCCTTGCAGGACCCTAGTCCAGGTGACACGAGGAGGAATGGATCAGGCAGCACCCTTGTGCTTCCTCACTTGGTCATTAGCACTGAGCTGCAGGTGCCTTGTGCTCTTCCACTCTGGGTTAAAAATGAATAGTCAGTAGGTGAAATACATCACTTTTTAGGTGAAATACATCACTTTTTAGGTGAACTACATCACTTTTCATGTGGATCTCTTGTCAGTTTTCTGGCATCAGCAGGATCCACCACTGGCATGAGCTCCATGCATGCCAGTGGGATGACAAACACTGCAGGACCTGCTGGTGTTGCTGCACACATTTATAGAGATAATAACAAGGTCTTCTTCCAAAGCAGGAGTTATGGCTGCAAAAATCTGCTTTCAGACAGGAGAGAAAATAAGGTACAGTGTGCATGAACCTGCATCTGCAGTAACATCACAGCACTTGGAAAGAGATGGAGAATCCCCATTTATCCTAACAGGTACTTCTGGCATTATTTTGATATACAAAGGTTATAGACAAACAAATCCAGGGCTCTTCCAGCAGAGTACAACTTAACGGGCCACTGTCTCTATTTTGATGCAACACGCATGACACTTATCTGTGGAGCTGGCCAAAATCTTCAGATTTATAAGGCTGCCATACCAAAGTGTTTTTTGGGGAAGAAGCTGCTGCATCTCTTAAATCTAGGTCTTGTTCTGTATGTGGAATCCCATGTCAGGTTTCCTTCTGAAATAGAGAGGCACCCTCACTCCTTAATGATACCTGCCTCACTCTGCTTGCAGTGCTGGTTATTTTATCAGCTGGGCCGAAGGAAGAAAGGTCACCAAATACTTGTCCTCACTTTTGGAGTAGATGCAGGGTCTGTCTTGTGGGCTTTTTTCCAGCTAGCAGTGAGAAGACAAGGAAATTGGTTTTGACAACCACAGCTGTCTGCTGGCAAAGAGCTTCTGAGATGGCTGTCCTTGGAAGGAAAGCAGTTCTTGGAGCACAGGAATCACGTATGTAGCACACCTTGGATTGTTCTGTTTCACTGATCTCTTGCTTGTTGGCACTGCATGAGGAGGAAACACCCACAGCCTCAGATGCTCTGTAGTGCCATGGACTTGGAGATGAGCAGGGAATAGCCACCGTGTCTGTGTTGCTCTGCAGCCTTCTGGAGAGCCTGGCAGCTCTTCCCTAGCTGCAGCAGGGGGTCCATGGCACCAGGCTGTCATGCCTCTGCCTCTTCATAGAAACTGGGTTATTGCCAAAGCAAAATTTCCAAGCCAGCAGCTTTGTCCCAGGATTTGAGCAGACTTCTGGCAGCAAAAGTAGTGGAAGTTCACCCAGGAGGCAGCCTTGGGTAAGACTGGTGGTGGGGATAGAGCAGAAGCTGTGCTGTCAGGGAGCAAATCTGGAGCAACCTCTGTGATAACCTCTAAGCTGGTCCCTGTAGCCATAGATGTCCTGAAGTCTTGGTTGCAGCTCTTGGCCACGTGGCTTTCTGGCTGTGAGGTGCAGCAGGTGTGTTCCTAAGGGGTTCTGCACTGGGAAACAGGGCCTGGATTTGTCATTCCTCCTGCCGTTCAGACACATCAAGGACAGTCACTGCTTTGTCATCAGTTGGTGCTAAATGCAGCTGTTAATTTACAGAGGTAAGTCTTCAGGGATACTTTCTAACCCTGGCTTTTCTCCTGGTATTTTTTTCTCTCAGGCTCTGTCAGCTTCACCCTGCTGGTGGTTCAGTGCTGAGCTCGTTCTTCTCCTTGCCAGGGTGTTTTAAATTTTACTGCCTCCGTTTTCTTTTGTCCTTTCAGGAATTGATCTCGTTTTCCTCTTCTGAGGAAGCTCTCATTTTGGCTAGCAGCAATTACAAAAAGGCCAGGAAGATATTAGCAGCTTGGCTGTTTTTCTTGTTGTGCTCCTTGGAGATTTTGCAGTGTATAGGTGTCTGTGTGTGCTGTCACAGGCAGGTAATTCTCCTTTGCTGGATGTCAGCCATATGTGACAATCAGGGTAACTGGGACACAGTGTGCTTTGTACAAGTTTGATTTCTCAGGGAGGCAACAGTGTGTGATGAAGCTGCTTCTTCTCAAGCATCTTTCACTACTAAAAGTGGCATGATGCATGTGTGCAGAGTAAACCCTGGGTAATAAGTCTTTCTTTGGGGTCTGGTCCAAGCCCACTGAACTCAGCAGGAGTCTTTCTATTGACTTCAGCTGGCTCTGGATCAGACACCTGCCATCTCCCTGGACTGTGTTTCTGCCTGTTACTCATCCTCCAGGCTGGAGGAGATGGCCCTTGGTTAAGCTGCAAGAACCTCTTGGTGGGAAGAGAGAGCTGCCTGCTGTAAGTGCTGAATCCTCTGAATGCTGCCAGCTGATTGATGACCAGCAGTGCAGTGGCTTGACCTTCCTTGCTGTGGGAGCAGCTCCCATCTCACCATCTCCACGAGGCTGGGAGCAGTCAGGCCTCCAGCCGGGCAGGGCTGAGGAGCAGGATGTTCCCCAGAGGTGATTGCTTCCCAATTCTCTCTGCATAGTCAATTTAGTGAATTCAGCAGACCTCGGGGTCAGGCATTTATTAGGCTAACAGACTGTCAAATCAATCTGCTCTACTCCAGGCAAGTTCTACCAGGAGGATGGGTTTTGCCAAGACTCTGTCTCAGCAATAGATTGATGACTGACTCCTGGTTGAAGCTGCCTTTCTCTTTTCCATTTTCCTTGAATCAGAGTTTTCCCCCTCACTGACACCAATATTTTCTCCTTAGACAAATTTCATTAAGGAAACTCTTGGAAACTGTAACTTAAGTCACAGGGAGAGTTCCAAACTCTGCAATCCTTTCAGTCTGTGTTGGATTGACCCCAGGGCCTTCTTTGAGACCTTGCTTTTTGACCACAGCTGTTCGAATTACGTTTCTGGAATTTTCTTTTCATCCCTTCTCTCCCTCACCCCCCCTTCTATGTTTCAACTTAATATTCTCTAGCAGTTACAGGCAGGCAGGGAATTCTGATTTTTCTCTGCCTAACATCATAGCTTCTTAATGGAAAGAGCAATGCATTGTAAAAGCAAGTGTATTGTCTTTCCTTTGTACTGTATATTATATACTTTATACTTTTCCTTTATACTTCTCCAACTTCCTTGCAGATTCCTCATTTGCTGTAACCAGGCTGTTGAGCACTCTCACCAGCTCATTTACTTGAGCTTCTCAAATAAAACTGTTATGATCAGCTGGCAGAGGACACCCTCTGCACCCCTGTGGGCAGGTCCCAGCTGTCAGAGCTCTGCCTGACCTGCAGAAATGCAAGGAAAGGGAGTCTAACACAGGAGTGCAGCCTAAATGCACTAAAGTCAGGTTTTAACATTTTCATCTTCACTTCCTGCCAGCCTAATCAAGGGAAAATGCAAGAGGAGTCTGAGTGAGCTCAGTGCTCTAAATCAGTTTTCAGTGATCCATATTGATTTGTTTCTTCCCCATCCAGTTATCACTTTCATGCCTCCCCTCTGGCAGGAGCCAGCAGTGCTGTAATGATTCTGTCAGGATGTGGCTATATGGATACATCTCATTTTGTTTTCCCTCTTGTTTTCCTCAGGCTCAATTTGCTTCTCCTTGATTATAGAATAGAGTCAGAGGAGTCCTTCATTTCTTCTGGGCAGCATTTCTCTGGAATTCTTACTGCACAGCTCAGTCACTTCTTTTGTGAAGGCTGACATTCACAAAAGGGAGTGTGACAAAACCTGAGTTTAGGGTAACTGAATGAACAGTTCATCTCTTCCCCAAACAGTGAGTAGTACTTCCTTAGGCAGGTGTCAGTGGTGCAACAGGGCTTGTCAGATTTATGAACTGAGGGGTTGGGGCTGCATGAGTCCAAGGAGTTTAGATAAATAGCAACATATTCAAAAAATTAGACTAGAAAGCACAGACATAAAGGACTTTGTCTTCCTGGAATTGCATTAAGGTGTATTTTTTATTGCCATTAATGCTGAAGTGGCTCAGAAGTGTCAGTCTGTTGCCAAGGGCCCTCAGTTCCTAAAGGAGCAGCACCACAAATATGAGGGGTTTTGCATGCTGTGCTCAAGCATTTTCAACATTCACTCTTGTGTAAGGACTGCAGCAAAATACTTTCTTTTCTGGTGAGTTACTGCACCTGGAGGGAGAATGTAAACTTTTCTATGAGCACTATCACAGATGCTTTAAGAGGTCTGAAGCAGGTACAAAATCTGCATTACTGTGAGGAACAAACTGCAGCTCTGTCAGGAACACCACACTGTTATTGGATTTGTGCTGGGAGGTGTCTGGAGAATTTTGGAGACAGTGTGCTTGAGCATCATATTGACACTAAAAGGCTCAAGCCCAGCTCTGGCTGGGAGAGGGGCACTTCCTAAGAGGAGTTAAATTGTATTGATTAAGGTCTCGAATCAACAGAATGACTTCTTGCACAAAGTGCTATTGAATTTTCTGCAGACTAGAAACTAAAAAATACACAGGCTTATTCATAATCAATTACATTCGATACAAAACTTGGGAATCCAAGAGCTGTATCAGCTTAAAATGAAATTCAGGTGGTTTATTTTTATTAGTGATTTGCGTTTCTGTTACCCAGTTGAGGCCAGATTTTCAGATATGTTTAGGTTGCCTTAAACATGTTACTCCTGAGCACCCCATCACTTGTTGTATCTGGAAGTGCCTTAAAAAAATCCTGGTTTTTTGGCATGTCTTATTAAAAAAACCTTACCCATTGTTCTAAGATTTCTCTGCAGCTGTTGTAGGTAGCAGTCAGACTTTAGCACAGTGGATAGCCAAGAGATAAAATTTACTTTTCTTAATATAATGCCCTGCAGCAAACTGTCAGCTGTGTGAATAAAAGCTGGAGCTCTCAGGAGCACTCCAGGAACACAAAGACTTTCCTGACTTGGTGCTCCTTGTCAGACCTGGTCAGAGAGTCCCTCTGCTGTGAAGCCCAAGTCAGACAAGAACCAGGGAAAGCAAAAAGCCAACAACTGTGCTATTTTTACTGTTGGAGCAGCTGTGGGAGGAAAATCAAGCTGATCAGCCACAGTTACACCAGTGGCCTGTAGCCAAACTAAGGGTGGAATCCTTTTTTCTGGTTTTTGCTGCTGTCCAGTTCCTCACAACTTTTTATTTAGAAAGATCATACGATGAGAATGAACCAGCTTTCTAATCTTAATTTGGAGAAACAAAATCATTTAAAAGCCCACAAAAGAGTTCACATTAAAGCTATCATTTGAATCAAAGATAACCAGTAGATAACAGAAAGGGCCTTTGAGAGACAAACTGGATTTCCAGGCTAGAATACCCAGGCTATAGTTTGGGCAAATGTTAGCCAAACAGTAGTTTATGACTTGTTTACTGTAATCTTCCTCTTCCTTAAGGGTGTGTGCCAAAATGCCAGGGCAGGAACAATTCCAAGACCATCCCACCCCAGATTTTTCTTTTGTTTGGAGAGGGGAGGTGGAGTTTTGGAGGGTTTTTTATGTGTGTGTGTGAAGTAGTTCCCAAGGCACTGTTCCTTAGCAGGAAGTGCTCTTTGTTGGAACTTAATCCCAGTTTACTTTTGTTCAGACCAGCCAGTTGGACCTGTACGTGTCACACAGTACATTTTTCCCTGAAACTGCATTTTGATAGATTTTGTTCCCAGCTTAAAGCCAAGCCTGAACAATGGGGGCAGGTACACGGCGTGGCTGCACTGATGATTTAGAGTTTGCTGCCTTTTATATGGAACAAGAGGAAAGCTGGTCTGGTGTCAGCAGTCATTACCTCCTGTCTGTGATGTGCTTTCCCCCCACAGTGGCACTTGAGAGGCTGCTTTGTGACCATGTTACTGTGAAAACAGACTTTTCCAAGGAGCAAATTATCCATCCCCAGTGCAGTCACCATATGCAGACAGCCCCAGCTGCAGCTCTGCCTTCCCCTAGTATCATTTACAGACCTGAATATTTGTATAAATGCCAATTAAGCTGTGGTAGTGCTATTTGTCACAGAAAGCTTGGCCCTATAATACAAATACCTCAGTTTCTGTTGCCAGACAGTTTGAAGAGAGCTGGTGCTGCTGCAGTAAATCAGCCTTGCATGGTTAGAGAATTGCAGGATGGAGTTTCAGCATTTCTGGGGATCTCATTTGGTGAAGTTGGTGATGCTGCCTGTGTGTGTCAGGGATGCAGGGCTGGCTGTGTGAAACCACACAGAAAACAGTGAGACTGACAGGCTGTAGGAAAAGCACTTCTATTGCACAGAACAGTCCTAAAGCCCAAGAACAGGGCAATGGAGGAAATACTGGAAGTGTGCGTAGCAGATTACACAAAGTTTACTCCCTCCAGACAAGAACATCTTGCCTGAGGTAGATTTGACCCTCAGCAATTACAGCACTGGTTTTGGAAATGACTGTGAAGCAGAGTGCACATGCCTGTGAATCATCTGAATCACCCTGCACGTTGACCTGTGTGTTTAGCCACTGAAGTAGCTGTGTAAACTTCCCTGGCCTCTGAAATCAGTCTGTGGGGTATTTGTCACTCACACATGGCTGGCAGGGTGCTGCTAATTTGATGCACACCTGCAGGATGGAGTTCCTGACCCACCATCCAGGTCAGCTGCTTCTTTTCCCTTTTCTCTTTGCTCCTCATGGCAAATGAAGCCTCTCTGATCTTCAACCACTGTCCATTTGCACGTGAGTAAATAGGTGAGACTGTTCATAAAAGGATGGGCTCACTTGAGGAGTAATGCAAAGTGGCAGTAGCAAAACTGAAAAGCAGTCCATGCTGGTTTGCTCTGGGTTGTACCTGCCAATGTACTGAAGACTGAGCACAGGTTTTGATTACAATCAAGTTAATTGGCAAGGGGAAACATGGTTGTTCAGAGGAGTTTACTCTTCTTCTTCCCACCAGGGGCACAAGTGCTCTGAGGATGGCCCTCCTGAGCTCAGTGCAGCCACTCACTGCCTTCCTGCAAGGACCCTGCCCAGTGACAGTGGCCAAAAGGAGATGAAACGTGCCCAGCACACCAGAATTGTCTCTGCATACGAGGGCAGTGAGTTCCATTGCATTAATTTTCATTTTCCTGCCTACTGCTCGGTGCTGGGGCTAGCCCAGGATCCTTGCAGCACATTTCCTCCTTGCAGCAGCACATCTGAGCATTGCTGCTGCTGGGGAGTTCCTGGATCCCCCTGTCAGCACCCACCACCCCACAGGATTTCCCTCCCTGAAGAGGGCAGGAAAGAGAGCAATATGACACGAAAGAGAACAAGCAGCAGCAATATGTTTTACAGTGTGTCTGCATGCACAGCAGCACAGCTTTCCTCCAGGATACAGGTAAAGAAAATCAGAATTACAGTAATGATTACCAGTTTCCCAAGTCCTTCATCACCCCTCACCCTCTACAAAGTTGCTATATCCTGCAGTGATCAGGGGATGTTATTTTTTCATAGTTTGTCCAATATAATCCAGCCCTGGTGGACTCACAGCTCATGCCTGTTGTAGCAGGTCACCATATGCTTCACATCTGCTCCCACAAAAGAAGCCATATTACATATATATGGCAACTGGTTTGGGGCACGGTCTCCAGAGGCTGCTAACTGTGACTAGCAGTCTTGACAATTTAGCAGTTTCATTAATCAGCATTAAAATCTCATTTCACTATTACAGGCATAATTACTACTAATCCAAATGATGACTAAAATAAGCAATTTCACGAGTTTTGTTATTTAGCAAGCTGATATAGACTTTTTTTTCCTAAAATGTAGGCTTTTAAAGAAAGCCAACAGCAAGTCCACTGCAGTGTCTCATCAAAAACTGTTGGACCAAAGTGACCTCATCAGTGATGATAGAGCAGAAGTGTATTTAATCAGAAAACAAGCAAAGGATGTAGACTCCATATATATATATATATATATATATATATATATATGTATGTTTTTTCGTATATATATGTTTTTTTGGAATTCAGATCTTTCATTTGTCAAGGGAGAAAGTGCTGCTTTAAAATTGCCTGGAATATCTGAATATTTGCTGTCAGGTGAGTATTTCAGTTTGCATTTGGGATCTGACTCTGGCTTTTACTGGTGAGGGGGGTGGAGAAACAAAATAAGCCAGTTTCCAGACAACTGTATGCAGGGAAATTTTGTCTCCTCTTGCCTCACACAACACATCCTGGAACCCACTGGTGTTTAAAGTTTGAAACACTTATTTTCTATAGTCTGCTATAAGGGGTTGAAATTTGATGTGAATTCTTTTCTTGAAACACTTGAAGTCTTCCTGAAAGGATAAAACACAGGAGCCTGGATTATTTGTTGGATTAAACTTTAAGAATTTTCTACAAATTAATTTCCCACAATTCCTCACTGACTGCCATGTACAATTCCATGCTTGGGGTTCTTCTCCAATGTCTGACAGCCTTTTCCTCATGTACCATCCACTGAAACATGAACAGGGGAGGCTAAACATAAACCATCCACTAAAACATGAACAAGGCCACGTGGACAGGCACTTTGTAACTTTCAGTAATTCATATTGTGAGACAGCTGCCTGCAGATAGCCAGCCTGGAAAACTGAGAAAAATGTCTTTAAAAAAGAGCCAGGGAAAAAAATAATTTGGTTCTCTTCTTCATTACTCATCAAATCAAAATCCATCCTGTGTATGCCACTGCTGTGTGGGCTAGAAAAAGGAAACTGCATTCTGTCCAAGTCAAACTCTTCCTTGTTTCCTGTTGAAGGAAGGGTTGCTCTCTATTGAATTTAGTGAAAATTTGCACCCCAGATTCAGTGTAGCAGCAAGGCACATGCACCTGTTTAAACTTGTGCAGGATCAGGGCTAATTTGCAGGTGATTTGTTATAAGAGGAAATGCTCCAGAAGTGCTCTGGAATTGCAGACATGCCTCTGCTCTGTGTGTGTCCTGTGGCATTTCTTCCAGAACAAACAATTCCTACAGCACTTGCAGCTGAAATTCCCCCTTTTCTTGCTGAGGGGCAGAGAGTTGTTTCATTCTCCCTGTGACTAAATGCATTTTTGATGAACAGCTTTTAGGTACTATTTATTGTCAGGTATGATGAGCCCATTTTAAATGAACTATGTTAATTAATATATTTTATATATTAATTTATATTAGTTTTTTATATTTAGATATTAATTTATATATTAATAATGTTACAGCTGTATTAACTGTGTTATAGCTACAAAGCAAGGAGAGACATTTATCCCAGACACTGCAATTAAATTTGGTTTTCTCTGAATCCCACCTTTCAATAAGATAGCTGTTGGGCTAAATGAGCAGGGATGCTGGCCTGGAGCTGTCCCATGAGGTTCCCCTAAAGGCCACCTGCTGTCTCTCCTGGCTGACTCTGGAGCTGGATTTCAAGGAAATCCCTTGAAAACTCATTTTTTTTCCAGCTGCCAAGAACTGTTCCTCATCAAGGAAAATACAGGTGATGTACTGAATTCCTCACATGAGAAGAGCTGAAATTATTTTAAGCTTTGCTTGTTTTTAGGGAGGTTCTTGCTGCTGTTGTCCAACCCATGCTAAAGCAATTACTGTCAGCGAGGGTCACCTGGAGTTCAGCATCACTGAGGAGCTTGGAGCAGGGCAGTGAATGGCATGAGCTGCTCAGCACAGGGGCTGACACTTAAAAGACAGAGCAGCTCCCTTCTTGCCTGCCTTGCTTTATTATTTTTTCAAATGAGAAGCAGGTTGAAGCCCTTTACTTTCATTGCATCAAGCCATGCTGCTGAACAGCCCCTCCCCTGCTCCAAGCAGGCAGCTGCCCCCAGAATGCAAACCCTGAGGGGTACTGGGGGGCAGCTCCAGCCCCTTTTGCCTGGCCCCTCGGGGCATGGCTGGGTGTCAGAGCAATCCACCCAGACCAGATCTGCTTTGACACGCAGTCCAGAAGGATGAACCAGATGTGCCAAAAAGCAAATGAGAGCCAAAGCAAGAAATAAACGTGGACATCCGAGGGAACTCCTCAAACGTGCTTTTCCCCCTTGATCAGCTGCTCCTTCCCTGTCCAGCTGCAGGGGCGGGCAGGGAATGTGTCACTGCTGTGGGAGAGGGCAGCTCTGCTGCCTCCATGCAGCTTCATGTCCATTTTCATGTTTTCTAGCTCTCCTCCAGTAACGCAGCTTTCACATTTGGGTGGCTTGAGAGGCTGGTTTTTCTACTCAGTCCCTTGGCTGGAGGATCACCGTGAAATGCAAGGCAGCTGCTCCTGCATCTGAAAGCTCCGACAGCACGAGATTTCTGGAGAGAGAAACCTGCACTGGGGGGGGAGTGGGATGGACACTGCAGGGATGCTGGGCTGCCTGCCAGAGGAGCCACAAGGACCATTGTAGGAGTCTGTGTCAGAGCCCTGTCCATGTCCTCTCCAGCCCAGGTAAGTGCTACATTCCTGCTGGGAAAGCCACATCCATTGCTTTTCTCCCTGCCATAGAAAAGCAGCATTCGTGTGGGCTGTCCCAAAATGTGTTCTATTTTAACAGTTATGTTCCAGAGAAAAGTAGGATGGATGGAGCTGTTGTTTGAGGGGGGGGGAGGAAAGTAGAGAAAAAAAAATTAATCAGAAAATTGCCTTCTCTTTTTTTGCCTTTTCACTTTTTGAGGGCTGAGGAGCACAAATGAAAACCTGCTGATGTTCTGTGCATTGACAAACATCCCCAGGTGTTAGGACAGCTGCTTCTGTGGGATACCCACAAACACACACAGAGACTTTGAGGACTGGTTTCATTATACCCAGTCATCAGGGTTTTTAATAACAGAACTCAAGAAGTTGCAAGAGATTTATTTTCAGCCTCTCTGTCACTCATGGAAATACCTGCTCACAGGTAAACCTGTTCATTAACTCAGAGTGGTGATTATAGGCACTCCTCAGGACAGACCTCTCAGATATTACAAAAATGCCACAATTTTCATCACAAATGGATTTTATAAGTCCTGTACAACTGCAAATGAGCAGGGAGAGCCCTGATCCTCTACCCAGGAGAGCCCAAAGTTCTGCTGTTGACCTCCAAACTGCAGGCGAGCTGCTGGTACTGGTCAGGCACGGGGGTTTTATTTGGTAAGTGAGAGCAGAACCAAAGTAAGAGTTTTGATAGCATTTTTGGTGGAAACATAATACATTGTCTTCTGTGATCGTTATTCTCATATTTAATAATGAGAAGTAATTATATATAATACATAATGATAAATATAAGTAAATATAATGATAGTATAAATAATAATAATAATATAGTATAAAAATAATAATAAATATAAGTAAGTATATTTAGTAATATATAGTAAATATAAGTAAGTAAGTACATTTAATAATGAGTGTATCAGGTAAGCACAGCAGAATTAAAACAATTCCCTGATGAAGAGAGGCCTTCAGGAATGGGCCAGGCTTTATTGCCTGTGAGGGTGCTGTCAGCATAAATAATTATCATGAACTTCAACTTCAAGCAATCAAACTTCATCTCCTATTGAAGGAGCCCCATTAAACGCTCAGATTGTTCTGAATTTGATCTAGTGCAGTCAATTCCTGGGGGAAGGAGAGGCTGCAGAAATCAATAGGGCATGGCTGAGCAGGCCAGGGTGTCTTGGCTGTGCCTGCCAGAGGACGTGGAGCCACCGGAGGAGGGAGGTGGTGTCACTCACCCTGCTGGGACACCAGGGCCACCGAGTTGGTGAGCTGCTCAGGAGCCCCTGAACGCTTTGAACCAGGCAAGGAGTGTCAAAGACAGCCGGGCTGAGGGAAACCAGACTCACACCTGTTTCTTCTAGGGCTGCTACTCAGCTCCTCTCTGGGGTGTCCCTGTTCCCCAGCCAGGCTGCTGGTGACATCTGCTGTGCCATGAGGATGCTCTGCTGGGGTGCTCACTGCCCTGCCTCAGACACACCCAGAGAGTGAGGCAGCTTCCAGTGCACCCTCTGCTCCCTCTCTGTTTGCAGTTGTTCCAGCCAAAGTACGCTGCTGGTTTCAATTTCCAGGTTTTTATGTCTCCACTCACGTTTTCTTCAGAGGAGAGAATGAAATGCTGGACATTGAAGGGGAAAGATCTTGGATTTGTGGGCAAAGGTAAGAACAGAACTCTATCCTTCTAGATTGATCTTTGATATTCTTAACATTTAGACTTGGCTTAGACTTGCCTGGACCTGTCCTGTCATGGTTTAAGCCTAGCCAACATCCCCTCTGTCCTGGGGTGACCTTTTAGTGTTGGTTAATGTTGTTGTTATTGTTGTTCTTTTTTTTTTTGTGCTGGTGAATGCTTTGCCTGTCAAGTAAACAGGTTTTTTCCACTTTTCCCCAAGGAAATATTTTTCCTGAAGCAGCTGGGGGAGAGGCCACTTGAATTTGATTTCTAGAGGAAACCCCTTTGGAGGTTTTCTCCCAGATTTGCCTAAACCTGGACATGCACACTCCATCCCTCCACATGGGAATGGGGGAGAGAACGGGAAGGGTGGAGGTGAGAAACTCCTGGGCTGAGGTAAAGACACTTTAACAGGGAAAGCAAAAGCCATCTGAGCAAGCAGAGCAAAGCAAAGCAAGGGTTCATTCCCCATTCCCAGGGCCAAGCAAGTGCTCAGATCCCCAGCACAGCAAGGCTCCATCACATCTCAGGGTGACTTGGGAATACAAACACCATCATCCCCTTCCCTCTTTCTTCCCCCAGCTCTCCATGGGAGTGTGATCTCACACGGTCTGGAACATCCCTGGGGTCAGCTGTCCTGGCTGTGTCCCCTCCCAACTCCTTGTGCACCCCAAAAAGGGCCTTGGCACTCTGAGTGCTGCCCAGCAGGAGGGGAAACACCCCTGTGTTATCAGCTTTGTTTCCAAACACAATCCCATACCGGCTACCACGAATATACCATAAACTCTAAATTAAATCTATCCCAGCCAAAACCCCTTCCCAAAACCTGCCCCGTTCGCTGTGAGCTTCTGTTCCACTTCTTGTAGCAACAGAGCCCAGCACAGCTGAAACAATTGGCACCAATTTCTGTTAGAGCTACATTTATGTCTCATGATTTAAAAACCGCCTTGTCATTCCATTAATCAATGTATTCATGTTGAAATATTTCTAAATGAAAAAAGTTTGTGGTGAGCAGATTCTTTTTTTCCCCTCATATTTTGATCACAGAACTGTGGAAAAAACTAAACTTAAAAAGCTCCCTGAGTAATAAATAAGGACAAGGCCATTTATGAAGTAAAATGCTTTTTCATTTGAAAGCTCTCTGTTCCTCCCCATTTACAAGCACGTGTGCACTGAGCTTTGTGAATCCAATTGTTTCACCAAAAGGAGAACATGAGATAATTCTGAGTTCTGCCTCAGATAACTAAATGTGTTCTGTCAGAAATGTTGCAAAGGACACAGATAAAGGCTTTGCAAACAGATTTCATGGGTTTTCCCTTTCTGATTGCTGGCTGAATATTGGGAACCCCGACCTAATTCAGAGTAGGAACAGCATGCCCTGCTCTTTCAAGCGGCCTTCAGCGCACAAAGAGGCCTCGCTGCAGTGCTTGGGCGTAAAGAAAGGAGATTTCAGATCCTGTTAGCCTTTCCCCCCAGCAGGTTCAGAGAGCAGGCTGAATCTGCAGGGAGAGCGTGCCCAGCTTTGCCTTTTCTCAGTGACCCAACACACCCTGCACTTGCTGGCCCCACACGGCCACGCTTTGTGTGGCACGAGCTGCTGCCTTGTGACCGCCGGGTGCGGCAGGTGCTGCAGCAGCCAGGACAATCCTGCATCTCTGCTGATTGTTGTCACTCCCACAGCCCATTATCCAGGGTGATAAAGCTGAAGATGAGGGGATTCGGCGTGTTCTCCCCACAGCTTATCTCCTGACACAGCAGCTGCTGTACACGGGGGGCCCGGCCCTTCCATTGTGTGGGGAGGCCACTGGGCCACTGGGAGGGCACCGGGGCAGGCCTGGCCACCAGCTGGGAGTGTCAGCTGGCCCAGGCTCCACGGGGAGCAGGGAATTGCCAGCAGCTGCCAGCTGGGAGCTGCACCTTGCCCAGCACAGCACGGGCAGTAACGCCGGGGTTCTGCCACGGCCAGGCCCAGCCGTGTCCCCACTCCTCCTCCTGCTGACCTGGGGTTTATTTCCCAATAATTTCTGTAATATCCTCGGATATTAACATCCTCTGGCCGTGGTGTCCATGCCCGTGGGATGCAAAGGTGCAGCTGAAACAACCACAACCACCACCACCACCACCACCACCACCACCACCACCACCTCCTCCTCCTCCTCCTCCGCCTCACGGTCTCTGGCCCTTGTGTGCTGGTTTAGGCTGGGCTTAACTCTCTCCCTCGTGGCTGCTGTGGGCTGCTTAGGAAGTGGTGTCAGTAATACAGAAAAGTTCAGCTCAGTTTAAAAGATAGCTTAAAAAGTTTAACTAATAATACAGCAAAGTTTAACTCGTGCTGAGCTGGGCCTGCATGGAGCCAAGGCCCTTTCTCCCCTCAGCCCACCCACGAGGGGCTCGGGGGGCACAAAGTGCTGGGAGGGGACAGAGCCAGGACAGCTGAGCCCAGCTTGCCCAGGGGACATTCCTGGCCACATGGCCTCATGCTCGGCACAGAAAGCTGGGGAAGAAGGAGGAGAGGGGACATCCAGTGACAGCATTTGTCTCCCCAGGATGCCATTATGGGAGCCCTGCTTTCCTGGAGATGGCTGAGCACTCGCCTGCCCAGGGGAACTGGGAAGGTAATTCCTTGCTTTGCTTTGCTTTGCTTGCATCTGTGGCTTTTGCTTTCCCTATTAAAGTGTCTTGACCTAAACCCAGGATTTTCCCCACTCCCACCCTTCCCATTCTCCCCCCATCCTTCCAGGGGGAATGAGTGAGTGACTGTGTGGGGCTTAGCTGCCAGCTGGGGTTAAACCTCGACACCTTGGAAAAAATGTTAAACGTCTGCAGCAGAAAGTACTCGAATGAAACTGCCAACCATTCATCACACAGAATTTATGGATGTCTGGCCCTCACATCTTAAACCTTACATTCACTGAAGGCCACAACTTTCAGATATTATTGCCACACATTTTATACAAACAGGGACTCAACTAACCTGAGGTCAGGGCAGCGGGGGAGCATGGGGATGCTGTCACCATGTCCTCCTCCCGTTTTTTTTCCCTCTAGATGTACTCTAGATGCATTTTAATAAGTAGGAGCTGGCAGTATAACATCTTGCCTTCCTCACGTCCTGTGTGAGAACACTGAAATAACATTAGCATTTCATTTTTGATCCCAAGATCTTGGAGTGTTTTGAGGGACAGGAGCAGGCTGGAGGAAGAGGAATGGAAATTCAGCCAGGACAAACACGAGTGGAGGGGCTGTGCTGGAGTGAGCACAGCTCCTAGGGGAGGTAATCAGACCCCTCTCCTCAGCATTTGTCAGGCTGAAACTGTGAGATCTGGGTTCCCTCATGGAAGGAAGGAGGAGAAACTCTGCAGAAACTGTTTTATCTGAGTTCTACATCACCATCCAATCCTGCCATAGGAGTGTCCTTACTGGCCCCTCTGCAATGGGGGCATGTCAACCCCAAAATCCCTGTCCTTCGTTCAAGGCCCTCGGGATCAGACCTTGCCACATTTTACAGCTTCAAAATAAGGACTAGAGCTGGCAGTTTTCATCTTTGGGGGTGTCATTACCTTTAATTAGCAGACAGCACTACCCCTGACAGAGAAACTGAGCAGTCTTTGTGACTCACATAGCAAAGCCAGAATAAACTGTCTCAAAGGTTTGGGAGCAGCTTCAAATATCACTTATTTCCACGCCTGATTCAGACACTTTGTCTTCAAATTGGCTCAAGAAAGCAAGCACATCAAAGATCAATATACTTCAGGGAACGTGTGGGAGGAAGGGAGGAAGAGTAATGGTGAGATGATTCCCATCTTACTTGGAGGCACATTAATATTTCTGTGGCCACAGAACCCAGAGCACAGGTGAGCTGAGCTCCACAATAAGGCAGGTTTTGCTGCAGGATGCACAATATCTGGATGAGCTAGGAGCCCTGCAGGTACCTTTAGTGGCTACCAAAGACTTAGTGAGAAAACAGGAAGAAAGAGTGGTAATTTAGGACCAAAGCACTTAGCAGAGGCTCAGTATGTAACACAGCAATGCACTGTGGTGTGCATAATAATAAAATAAAAAATGTGCATCACTCTGCACAGTCAGGGCCATAGACTGTAAAGACCAGATAGGAATTAACCAAACTAAAAAAAAAAAACAAACAAACCAAACCAAAGAGGATATTATCATTCAGTAATTCAGTTTTTGGGAAGGAACTGGCTGGTGTGGCTAGGGCTTGAGAGCAGGGCACAGTGTGGTGGCAGTGGCACAGTTCACACCTCTGTAAGCAGCTTTATCACGAGGCAACAGCACTTAATTTTGCTCTTAATAAAAAACGTCAGGAGATTAAGACCAAGCTGGAGATTCCTACTGCCACCCTGGGATTTAGAGGTTATGCTGAAATCATTAATACAACCACTATTTGAACTCTTTTGATCACCAGGTATTAAATTCATCCCTAAGTACATAAATCCTAGGAAGCAGGAAAGCAGAGCTACCAGCATTGCTGGCCCTTTTTCATCTGCTTTTCTCATCACTGCCAGTGCTTGTAGTGTCCCTCAATCATCTCCTGAGCCGCATAAAGAACCAACAGCCCCTCCCCATAAAAACCTCTCCTAAATTATCCTAGGAGATCAGGTTTATTTTTAAATTTCAGACTCTCAGAGCATCCACTAAAATCCCAGGTGGCTTTGTTCCCTCCCTGGGGCTCCTGCTCATGATTTGTGCTCTCCCAGAGGAGCAGGCTTGGCCCTGGCCCTGCTCTTTGCATTTGCAGCACCCCCAGTTGTGAGGCAGTACCCACTTAACTCAGGATTTTGGAGAATGTCAGTCCTTCTTTTTGTGCTACTATTATTTTTTTGCTCAGCCTTATCCCTGTGCTGTGGTGATAAAAAAGAAACTTTTTTTTTTTTTGGTAAAATGGGTGCCTAATATAAAACCTGATCTCTAAAGCTAGAAGACCTCAAGCCATTTATTAAACCAAAATCTCCACTGTGAGTAGATGAGTCAGCACAGCAGTCAGGGAACTCTAATAGCAATTTCTTGTTGTTGTTTTAGAAGTTCTTAACAAATATTTCGAAGTCAGGTAAAGGATTATGCTAATGAGCCTGCTGAGCTGGCACTGCCTTTCCACAACTTCTTAAGACAATGGCAACGTTTTCTTCTGAAAGCATTAACAGGATGACTCCAGAACACATGGGTTCTCACAGAGAAATAATTCCTCTAATTGTATTTTCTATTTGACTTCAAGCAGTATTTGAATAAAACTGTCACTCTGAAATATCATGGCATTGTTCCACAGCCTTCCTTTTCACATCCTTTCCCACCTTTAAAAGGAAGATTCACATGAAGCCTCTACCTGCAGCAAACTGTTGGTTTTTTTAAGTGCCCCTCACCACACACTGACAGCTCAGGTGAGATTACAGGATCTCTTAGGAGGTGGCCTGGACTTAGCAAGGCTTTAGACTTTCATTACTCAGCCAGAATGTGGAGTCTATCAATTACAGCCCCATTGACATGCTGCTGAATTAATTGGAGTGTTTGACAAGGACAGCTATTACCCCGTGTTGTTCTGACAGCTGGGCTTGAGATCAGGAATTTGTCAACTCCCCCTTCACATCAGCTGCTGGAGGAACAGCTGAATAGATCAGGTGAGGAGATTTCTCCCCACCACCCCCCTCCAATACAATCTCAACATCTGGTGATAACCTAAACCCTAAATAAGATCATGGACTTCACAACATCAATAAGCAGGCAGCAATGGCAGAGCTGTGCTATAAACAACCTCCTGCCTGGGCTGACAAAGCACCCAGGGAGCCAGGAAATGAATTCATTATCATCAGAAAAGTTAGCACCTTCCTGGAGTGACTTTCTCTGTGTCCTTCAGTGCCAGTGGTACTCCTTGGGTGGGAGCATTTCAGGTTTGTCTGACTTGGGGGACTGGCGTTTTCAGAGGTGTTGATCCCTTAAACTTCACCTCACTTAGGCTCAGGAGCAGGTTTGAGTTACAGTTGGATGTAACTACATGGAACATGGAACACTGTGCTGGGAGCCTGTGCTGCTCACCACTATCCCATTTTGAGACAGCTTCTAGAGTCTTGTTCCTCATTTCCCTTGGCTGCTCTCAAGAGCTTTTCATGGCCTTTTAAGGCCAGATGAGAAAGTGATGTGGTATTTTACAGAAAACAGCATGCAGGCGTGCTCCTGCCCAGAGCTGGGAGAGACTCACTGCCCTTACAGCCCTATAGTCTCCTACCGCTGAGGGAAATACCTGAGCCTGCCCCCCTTAGTGAGAGATTGTCCCTCTCCCTGTGAAGAGCAAAAGCCAAGCTGTGCCTCTGCCTCCTCTGCTCCCCTTGATCCCTTAGGATTTCAGCTTTTGTAGTTTCCAAGTCCTGCACTGCATTAGGGCACAGCTCTGAACTCCATATCAAGTGTAGTTAACTCTCTTCACATCTTGGTCAGACAGAACAATCCCTCTGGGCCTGTGATCCAAGGACATCCCACAGCCTCAGGCCTGGAAGAGTATAAACAAAAGTGAATTGGGGAGAAATCTGGGGTAAATGACTGCATTACCTGAAGCTGTAATTGGAGGATTAACCCCTGATATGTTATTGGACCAAACTTATAATTGTCTGAAAAACTCGTGACCATCATCCATCGTGGGTGTAACCCCGGAGGCTTTTGACTGCCCAAGGTGAACCTGTTGGAAAGCCTTTAATAAATACCCACTTTATTCTCTTACTCTTGTCTAGGCTCTGTTCTAGGTAGCCACTCCAAGGCACTCCACTCTCTGCTGGGCACAGAGAGGGAGAAATGCCCTGCAGCCAGGAGATCCCCCCTGAGCCTGGCAGGAGGGTGATGGAAATAGACTCATCCTCAGCCTGAAGTGGCTCAAAGCAAATCCTGAGACAGGAAACTCCATCAGGTCTAGAACTTAGCACCAGTCAGGCTTAAAATTTAGTTTGTAAACCATTAGGATATGCTAAAGCTGTTAGAAAGTAAAGACTTGCAGCAATTCTTTAAAAAGGAAAGAAGAAAGACGTGCCAAACTTCCTAACTGCCCAGCTCAGCAAACAAGTACATGGCTTTCCCAAGGCCATGAGGTGAACTGGGGAGAGATGTGCTTTGGGGCAGTCCTTTAGCCACAAAGCAAGTCTCTTTTTCCTTTAGATAAAATGACATTATTTTTTTACATCTGCAGGGCTGGCTATCAGCATCCATTACCCTGAGAATGTCAGCATGCACAGACCAGCAGCTGGGCTCTGGAAGGGACTGACCCACAGGGAGGTGGCTCTGGCTGGCTGGTGGCAGTGTGACAGCAGACTCCAAGCCTGACATCTGGCTCCTCTGGGCAAGCAAAGCGTTGGGCTCCATGTAAGTGAGTGCCATAAATCCTTTGTCCTGCAGCTGTGGCTCCAGTCCCTGAGAAAACCCAGCAAAGAGGAACTGCTGCCCTTCACCCACCAGCCCTGGCTGAACTGTGGGCCTTGAGACCACAGCAGCATTAGTTCTGGAAATTACTGCTCTTGGAAAGACAATAATGCAGCCGGGTTTTCATTTATACTTTACTAGTTTTGCTGGGGAGTGGCACACAGCAGAGATGCAATCACCCAAGGCTTGGTGAAAAGACCCAGAGGAAACAAAAGTCTGGGGCTTCTGGCTGCTGGTGGGAAAGAGCTGGGACCAGCTCCTTCATTTCCCTTGACCTGGTCATATGCTTGTGGCCAGCATTTTCGCCAGCACATGGACATGTGGCTACCACCAAGCTCCTTTAGCAGGTAGTCCAAGAAAAGTAAAGTTAAAAAGGGCTTTTAAAACACATTCGAAAAACTAGCAGAAAACAATCTGGCAGGCTCAGTCCCACGGATCCTTGCAGGAAAAATTTGCCCTGTGGTAGTCAGCTGTTCTGCTTTCTCAGCCAGGGGCTGCTCACCTGGACAAGGGTTTCCAAAAACCCCACGGTGCCTGCCTGCCCTCAGAGCACAAAGAATGGATCCCTGGAGTCCTGTTCTGCATTTCATCCAAAATAAAACTCCCTGAGATGGGGGAAGAATGCAAGGGGAGCAGCTTTCTTATTGCTGCTACACCTGGCTGCAAAGCTGGTAAGTGATAAATTGCAAAAAACTGGAAATGTGCAATGGACAAAATGTATCCCAGTTTTTGCAGATGTGGTGATATCACCTCCAATTTAAAGGGATATTTTAATCAGATGATTCAATAAGCAAGCAGAGAAAGTTGCAAAAATTAAATGCACTTTAATGGTGAAACATTTCAATTTTTGAGGCACTACCTTGAATTATGCAGCAGTGCATCACACTAACTTTCAAGTCAAAGTGACCTTTGGTCAAAGTATATTGAAATAATCTTACTTTATAAAATATTGGTTAGGGGAAAAGCCCCCAGCACCTGGCACACATAGATTTTGCCATTTCAGAAACTTGTCTTGCCAAATGAAAAAATACAGCCTTGTAGGTGTTCATTAGCAGCAGAAGTAGCACGGGGGTCCATACAGACATTTAGTGTGATCAAACTGAAGTGTTAAATTACCTGAGCAAGAACTGCTCTGCTAGATTCCTCTTAGAAAAAAGGATGGTCAGGTTGGCATAGGCAGTAAGATTACCTTTAAAATGTTTTACTGTAGACCTAAAATAGCTACCCAGCTTTGTAAAAAAAAAATAAATAAAGGAGAGAGAATGGGAGGGGGGAAAGAGAGAGAACATAATTTCCAAACCCTTAGCTTATTTTTAATTTATAGTCCTTGGAAAAAAAATAAGTGGATAGCCCAATCATTTATATGCCTGGGCAAAAGCAATACATCTATATAAAAGTGCAGTGATGTATTTCTGTTGCTAGTTTAATGTGCTGCTCTGTGCCCTGTGTGTTCTGATTCATTGGAGAGCAGCAATCATGTCGACAGGAGCTGTTCTTCAGCTCCCATCAGCGACAACTAAAGGCCAATTCAAGGTTGTGGTGGGGTCATGAATCTAACACAGTCACTGATGGAACAATTTTCCTTCTGCATGACACTGCTGGTGGGGCACAGGGGGAATACACAGCAAGCACTGCTGCAGGTAGCTCTTGTTTCCTTGTTTCCTCATCCTTCCTCCCCTCTCCCCACGCCCCCCTCCTCTTCTTTTGTGTTTAGTTTTTGGCCATGGTGTGTGCTGTGCACAAGCAGCCTCTGGGGAACACAGAACCAGCAGCATGGAAGACAGGAAGAAAGGAAACTCCCAAGGCTTTAGGAAGGCAGCACACTCCTGGCCTCTGTGCAGGGCAGCTCAGCAGCCTCAGCTGGGTGGGAAAGCTGGATCCACCTGAGACAGCAGGGGCTGCACGGCTCAGGACATGAATAAAGGAGAGAGGAGCTGGACCCAACTCCACAGTGTCTTCACCTCTGCTCCACCACCTTTGAGTTCAATAAAGAGGCATTTCTATCCTGCTGCAACAGCACCTGAGCTGCTGTCCTCCTCTGGTATGAAAATCAGACCTGAATTTTGCCTGACAATATTATTTTCACACATCAAAGCTTGTAGGTGTGAACTTCCACTGAACTTGGCACAAGCTTTGCCCAAGTTGAAAACAAAAAGCCACCTCCCACTATTATTTCTTTTATGTATGTCACTGAGAGAGCCAATCTTGAAGCTGGTGAGGATGATTTCATTTCTGTGCCATTACCTGTCACCACAGGGCTGCTGTGCTCTAAAACAACATCCAGGCCAAGGTGCACAGTTATACTCAGTGCTCTGTGTTTCCCGTGCCTGGAAAGCCAAAATCCCAGCTTGGAGCTGCAGTGGATGGGGACAGGCCCAAGCTTTTCTGTCCATCACCTTTTCTCCCTGTGGCTGACTCTCATTCACACCTGGAGCTGCACGGTGTGAAAGGCCACGGGTGAACTTCACCTCAGTGGGGCTCCAGTTCCTCCCTGAGTGGGCTGAACACAGCACAGCTGGAAGATTCCTGATCCTTTCCTGATCCCAGGGATGCTCCCCAGGGCCTGGGTGGCAGGGCCTGCTCACCAGTGCTCCCTTTCTGGTGAGCAGAGAAGGGAGAGGAGCTGCAGCCCTGCAAGGACCCTGAGAGCAGGTCTGCTCTCTGGAGGATCTCCCCAGCTTTCTAGGGGATTTCCCTCAAAAATTAGGGGGTTTCCCTCCTTGTTTTGAGCAGCTTCAAAGCCAGGTGAGACTAAATCTGCTATTTCCCTTGCATGTCTAAGAAAAATTCCGTGGTAATTCACACAGACCCATTTACAGGAGGACAGGACCTGAGTGATTCTCTGTTGCTGAGGCCTTTCAGACTTACTGGCAGGCTTCCCCAAGAGCATCCCACCAGTGCTGTCGGCTCCCAGGCCCTGCAGCGGTACACAGCTGGGCCCAGGTATCTGATTTTTCCCACTCCTGTTTGCAGTGCTGTAGCTGCTGCTGGCCCAGCTGACTGCAGACAAGGTCCCAGCACGTGCTGAGCTCAGGAGCAGAGGCTGGTGTCACCATCCTCCTCCATGTGTGCAGCTGTCTGTCCCACCGCAGCGGGAGAAATGAAGAGCACAAAATCTCCCAAGCCCCAGTCTTTAGCTCTTCTTTGGGCAGAATGCTTCACCATATTGATTTCATTTGCATTAAAAATGCTTCCCTGGAAATGAAAGACTTGCATCTGTCTCATTATTTCAGATCTGAGCTGGCAACTGAGTTAATATCAAAATGACACATACACACAAATCACATTTCCTATGTTACAAATAACAGGAGCAAAGCGAATATACCGACATTAATAATTTACCTTTTGAGCTGAGCCCTTCTTTATTTTTCTGAAACCTCCACAAGCAGATTGCCATTTCCTCCAATTTATTCATTATTCAAATTCAGTCAGCAGTTTAAAAGAACATGTTTACCTAACAGATAGCTTGCATTTTGCTTCCATTTTCACTGCTCAGTATTTGTAACAAAGTGTGAGTCACAATCGTGTAATTAAATCACATAATATAACTCCTTTTCCTCAGCTAAATCAAAATGTAATACTTCTGGGGAAAAAGTACTGCCAACGTGTCTATAAAAATCAAATTTCTACAAATAGCTTTGTCTATGTCTGAATTTCATCTACATTCATTCTGACTAACAACTCAGCTGCTCGGATGTTTAGCAAATAATCATTAAAACAGGCAGAGCAGCTTTATTTCCTTCTTTCTCTGTAAAGAAAGAATGAAAATACATTTGCTTTCCTTTTTGCTTCCATCTTTAGCTTCTCCTGCCACCCAGTCACTCCTTTCGCCCGGTTCTGCAGGTGACATTAACAACAAAAAAGGCCACTGACAGCAGCTGCCTTTTAGCTGCCTTTTATTCACTTTGGAGCAGCAGCCTTTGGGGTTTTGCAGATCCATGGGGAAAGTGAAAACCAATAGCAAACTAAAGAAACATCAGGAGAAGAACAATACATCTTTCACACTTCCCCTCAATTCTCATTTAGCTTTCATTTTTCTCACCCACGAAAAACAAGGTTTTTTCCTCCTGTTTTGGTTATTTTTTGTTAATTTCAGATAACATTCCTCATTTATTTCAGGGCTAACCAGACATGAAACCTGCACATGAAGCTTAAAGAGGCACCTAGCAGACCTTTTGCAGATCTGATTTTTAGTGAGCTCCTGGCACCCAGAAGTCTCTGCTGTCATGGTGGGATGCAATTCATTCCTTTCCACGGCCACTGGGAAGGCAGCATCCCACCACACCAGGCTGCTCAGAGCCCTCCAGCCTGGCCTTGGGCACCTCCAGGGATGGGTCACCCACGGGTTCTCTGTGCCAGGGCCTCCTCACCACCCTCACAGAAAAAGAAATCACAACAGTTTTATTTGATTCAAAAACGTCAGACTCTCGAATTCCATGGAGGATTTCTGCCAACCCAGGCTGCTGAATGAATGTAAAACTTGAACAGCAGTTTGCACTCTTAGAAAAAAGAAAAAGCTTTAAAAACAACAAAAAAACCAGAGTTGCAGGGGATCTCTTCTTCTAAATCCATTCTGACTCCAAACAGCAGCACTCTCTGCATTTTTGGAGGAGACAGAATAGATTTAGAAAGTGGCTGCCTATCGATTTATTGTCTTTATGCTGGACATAGGTTTTTATTAAAGAAAGCAGATACTCAATAATGTTAACTAGTAATGGGAATTGACTTTTCACTAATTGCACAGAACCTGGCATTAATATACTTTAATAGAAAATAAGCTTGTGCACTCCAGATCAATCCAAAAGTTTTTTCTGAGTGCACTACAGACAAAGGGCTCCAACAACAACACAGCTAAATAAGACATTGTATTTATTCACTTATTATTGAGATAGGGAAATACCTCCAGGGAATGAGGGAAATGCTTTATCTCAGCTGCTTTTCCACTCTCTGTTTGCTCCATAGGGCTCAGTATTTCCTGGTCTGCTGTTCTGCCCCATTTGCCTAGTTTGTGAACAGAGGAGCATCTTTGTCTGCCTCAGGTGCTGTGGGATGCAGGCAAAATAAATGTTTTGGAAGTATGACATGAGAAATAAAACAATTTATCACTTAAACAATATAAATACATTATGATTACTATAATTATTATTATCATCATCGCCACCATTACTATTATTATTCATGTTGTTATTGTTATTAATATGATTATATTTGTTTAAAATGTTAACATTCTAAAACAAAGTCTCTATATGTTTAGTTTCACCATCTGGCTTCTCATTAGAAGAGCACAAGGGGATTAGCAGCACCAGGGGCTAAACCCTTCTGTGTTTTCTAGGGTGTGAAGCTCTGCAGGGCTCAGCTGCCTCCCAAGACAGCACCATGAAACCCTTTTCCTGGGGCCTGGCAGGGGAAAGGCAGTGGGCACAGCCAAAAGCACTGCATGTTCACCCAAGGGTGTGGAACAGTTCCTGAAATTGAGCTTGCTGCCACCAGGGAGCTCACAGGTACCTGCACTGCCTGCCAGCCTCCTCCAGGGAAAAGATGGAGACAGGAATGAAACAGCATCAAGACTCAGTGCCTGTCCCACTGAGACCCTCGCAGAAAATGAGCCCTCACAGCAAACAGTGGCTCCAAGTGGAGCAAATTGGAGTCCCAACCCTTTCTAGGCACTATTACCAGTCCAGTAAAGCAGCTAATAGTAAAGGATTGCTGCTTTATTTCCTGCACTTAAACAAAACAGAGTGGCAGAACCTTGGTAATCATTTCTGACTCTGAGGCACTGTAGCAGCCGACAGGCTTCTGCAGAAAGGCAGAACTTCCAGCAGGTTTGGGCTTTTGAAGGGTGGGAGCCCATGACTTCATCTGAGTGAGGCTGGAAGCGCCCTCACCTCTATAGCCACACCTCCCACAGTTATCAGCGATTTCAGGTCCTCTCCAGCCTCCTCTGAGCCAGCTGAAGGAAAAAGCCCCACTGCCCAGGTACTGGCAGTGACACAGGGGCTGGCAGTACTTGGTGCCAGTCAGCAACGTGTGCTGGTGCCACAGCAAAGTCACTTTGAGTTCTGTGCTCCGTGTGGGTGGCACAGCTGGCACAACTGGACTTCTGCCAGGGCTGGATTCCCAATGGATGGCCCCGAGATGAGCCAGGGCACGGCAGGGCTGTGCTGCTCCCCAGGAGGTGGATCAGCCTGGGGAGAGGAACCCTGCACTTCTGAGAGCCTCTGGCTCACCTCAACGTTCCTAACAGGAGACAGCCCCTCCACGGGAGAGGAGACACCCCAATTCCCCCCCAGGCTCCATCGCTGCCATGGGTGTGATGCCTGGGAAGGCTGGCCTAGAGCAGAACTGGACAGAGCTAAAGAATAAAGCAGGGATTTATTAAAAGCATTTCCTCCATGCACACACCTTGGGCAGCACAAGAGCCCAGCCAGGGCTGCACCCAAGATGAACCAAAATGGTCCCAAAATGCAGCCCGGGCACGGGCTCTGTCACTGGGATCAGTTCTGCTCCATTTGCACCTTGGAGTTCATCGTCCAATTCCAGCTTTAGCTTCTGCACTCCCATCCTGCTTGTTTTTCTCTCTGCAGCCCACGCTGTTTGTGCTCTTGGGCTGAGATTTGGATCATTTGTCCTTGGTCCCCAGCTGGAGAAGGAATTGTTTTGTCTCCCTGCTCTGTGCAGAGAGCTCACCATGCCCTGATGTGAAGCCCAGACCCACACACTAAAGCAGCACAGAATGTGAAAATAGAAAAGCCAAACCTGAGGCATCAGTTGGGCACAGGAGGATGCAGGAAGGTGGTAGGTGCCTCTGGCAGTGTTTCAGGCTGAGGTTTTGTCATTTGAAAGGACAGGGACTGTGTCCCTGCAGGCAGCTGGAGGGCCCCTCAGGGTGCAGCACACGTGGATTTGTTTGGTTCAGTTTGGGTCTGGGACCAAACAGGGATGCAGCCAGAGCCATGCCACCAGTGCCAGGTTGTTTGGGCCCCTGGACCTGCCTGTGGCAACAGGAGATCCCCACAGCTGCTGTGGGCTGAGGCCTTTGCTCTCACACCTGATCTCTCTGCTGGGGAACAGCAGCCCCTGGCCCTGGGATGAGCTGCTCACTGAGCCAAGCCTGGAGAACACTGCAATTACCTTTCTGCTTCTTTATCTCACTGCTGATTGCTTATCAAAGCAATGGCAGCTCAAACTTAGCTCACTGCTAAGGCAGTATGACTAGTTTACCTTCATTACTGTGTAAAAGTGTGTTATGATGCTGCTTATTAAAAACTACTAATAGATCATTAATTAATATCCTATCTTGAAGTGAACTTAGACCACTAGCAAGCAGTGATCAAGGCATTTATAGTTGTCCCCTTTCCTAAAATGGTAGTTTATACTGGAAGAGCCACTCTGCTTGTGGTGCCAGACATGCTGCTGGTGGATACCTGCAGAAATGCAGGGTAACTCGCCCCACAGGAAGGTTTTATTTAGTCAGACAGCCCTTTGAAGAGAAAGGGTAACCATTTCTGATCATAACTTGGCTTTGCACTTCTAGTAATTATCCTTTAATTGCATTACCCTATTTGAAATAGATTCGTAGTTGGAAAAAAACAATTTGATGCTCCCTGATGCATACTCTGACATGCATAATTTGCTTTTTATTCCAATATAAATGTTGTCTGTAATTCTATCAAAGAAAAGAGAAAAAGAAAACAGAATTGAAATGTCAGTAGCAATTTTGGACATGTGAGAAGCATCAGCAACTAGTGCTGTGTGGGAAAAATAATATTGTGAAATTACAGTTACAGGTACAACATTAGTGAGTTAGGTTCTGCCACTCTGGAGCAAAACTACAAATTCCAGCCAGGAGTCAGGATGTGCTCAGCCAGGGAAAACCCAGTTGGGCCAGTCTGGCTCAGAGGTGCCTGGCTGGGATGGGGCGTGCACACAGAGCTGGGTGCTGCAGCCACTGCCAGCACAGAAGGATTGCAGACATTTCCTGCAGCACCTCCTGTGACAGCTGTGCTCTGCCAGCAGCCCTGCATCCTCCTCTGCTCCAAGCCAAAGCCAGCCCGAGCTTTACCCCAAGAAGTCAGCAGCTCACAGACAAGCAATTAACACAGGGGTCATGAAGCAGAGGCAGTTGGCACAGGCTAGGCTGGATAAATTTGGACTTCTGGGGTTTTTGATAAAAGCAAAACCAAACCCTCCAAATCAACAGGAAGAAAACCTCTTGTAAGAAATAAAATTCTGGTTTTGTCTGGAGATATAACCAACTTTCATTAGTATAAATTACTGCTTTCTACCCAGTGTGTTTGTGCTGACCACATCCAGCAGCAAGCACAAGAAAAGTCATCAGTTCTGCTTGTGCCCCACCCCCGAGGCTCATCCTGAACTCCAAAGGCAAACACGAGTACTGAAGTTCAGATTTGGCACTTGAGGCTTCTCTGGATCTTTAGGGAACAATCCTGCAAAGGTTACCCAGCATTTTATTTTGGGAATGCCACAACAGGAGGTGATTTTATCTTGGCTGTACACTCTACACTCTGTAGCTGCTTTCCATGGGGGCTTCTTGGGATCCCAAGATCTTGGGCACAATTTCTCCCCCTGTTTCACACATAACCAGGGAGGGTGAGTGGTGTCCTTGTCCAGACAGCTCGGTCACTCTCAGCATTTCATCCTGACACATTTCACCTGGGCAGGACACACCTCTTTGCTTGGCTTCCTCACTGCTGCAAGCAATTTCACTCAGATCACCAGGACTGTGAGCAGGGGCTCACTGGAGAGCCATGGAACAGTGCAGCTGAGCTTTGGGGCTCCCTCTGTGCTGACATGAGGAGCCTGGATGATTAAGGAGCCTGCTGGAGGTTAGGCACCCTGCCTGACTGTATTAAACACAGAAGTATCTCTCATTTTTTCTCATTTCTTAGAGCCTGAACTGAAACTCCCAGGAAGCAGCACAAAGATAACAAATGAAAACTAAGCCAAAATGTAATCACTCTTAATTATAATGACTGCTGAAAAGAGATGGTTAAGAGAGAAGTTCCAGGAGCATTGAAGTCAGCTGTCAAGATCCAGCCCATCTGACTGAAAACTGACAGGCAAGTCAGCTGAGAGAGCACTACCACGTTATAAAACAGAAGGAAAGGAGCAGCTTGGAGGCTTGGTGGTGGGCATTTTGGTTGTTTGTGGGTAGTTTTTTGTGTGCTACAGACTTACAACAGGAAGAGGATGAAGTGAGAAGAAAACTCATTCTCACCTGGATTATAAGGTACTCTAATGCAGGATTAACTGGAAAAAGAAACAGTGAATTAAGAAAACTTATGTTACTGAAATTTGGTAAAATCTTTCTACCTCTAAGCCAAGTAGTTATGTGAAAAGGTTTTTCAGATGACTTGTGAGGCCTTAAAAGCTGTGAATGAAGTAGGATCTTTGAATTCCCAGTGATTTCTCTTTGAGAATTTAACTTGTGATGGTCCTGGTAACCAGCTTACCCTGGTTGTACAACTGGTGCTTGCTGGTGTGTATATATAAATATTCTTTTTCATATGTTAACTGATGTTGTCTACTTCATGGTGCTAATTCAGCAGCTAAACCAATTAATTTAAAAGTAGGTAGAGCTACCAGTTAAAATTCAAAAAAAAAAAAAAAGGAAGAATAACGAGCAGAAATTCAGAAGATGATGGAAGAGAATTGCCTTTAGTTCAGGCTGCAGGCTGGAGCTGTGCTTGGAGCCTCTCTCAAGAGGTTGCAGGAGGTAATGCTGACATCTGTGGGTGAGATGGAGAGCTGAGCTTATGACACGAGTTAACACTGTCCTAACTAGACCTGAGGAAGGCAGGGCTTAGTGTATGATCCAGGTTTAATCTGCTGCTGAGTGCGTGCACAGGGCTACCCAAGGAGGCTGAGGAGAGAAGAATTAGGGCAATTTTCTCACCTCCTAGCTGTGGTAGGAGATCTCCCTGTCTCTGTTGTCTTTTCCCTATCCCAGCCCTACCTTAGGCTCGGCTGCTGTTGTAGCTGCTCTGGTAAAATGCTGTTCCCAGTTTGTCTGGGAATGTTTTCCCTGTTTGTGTGGGGAGTTTTCCATTTTCCCTGTGAGAGCAGGGCCCTGCTGTGAGTGCCACCTTGGCTACCCAGTGCTGCATTTCTAAGGCAGGGCTCAGGCAGGAGGTCTAAGCCAAGCTTGCACAGTCACACCTAAAATGCAGATGGATCTATAAAAACGTGTTGCTCTCCTCCTAAAGGACTAGCAATCATCGAGGTGGTTGGGGATTGGGTGTGAAGCCCTTGTAAAGCCCAAAAGAGAAAATCAGTTTCTCCGAAGTGCAAATGTTGTGCCCGAGTCAGCTCTATTGCAGCCTCGTGGCTGTGGGTAACGCTTCTCCTGTCCTGTGCTCCATCTCCGAATGTTTCAGTGAATTCCCCTCGGAGGAATCCCCCAGCTCGGGGGTCGCATCTCCTCAGGTGCACCACGGAGCCCATGGACAGGTTTGCAGTGAGCTGATGCCCTCTGCTGGGTGCGAGGGACTGGAAACACGGAAATTCCCCATTTCAGAGCGGGTAATGGCACAGAGCTGCTTCCAACAGTGACCTGCACAGCTCAGTGGCAGGGTTCACACCTCCCTACGATATTTTTGAACACATGTTGGAGGACAGCTGATGATTTGAAATCTAATTGCAGTGAATGAGTGACAGTAGTTCTGGTTATGGCTTCCACACTGGTGACTATTAGATGCAACTTGTAATTAATGATCTTTGAGTATATTAATTTCAATAAAGTGTTCCTCTGCTATCAGTTGGATTTAAAAGAACGTATAATTTGAAGTTGGAGAGGGGCCTTTATTTAAAGTTGTATTAGTGTGGTATTTGTTAGAAACAAGCATAAAGATGAACAAAGCTTTCAGAGTGTTTGCTGAAGAGTTACTGGGAAAAAAGACCTGGATCATGAGGGACAAGCTACTGTATGTCAGCACATCCTATATCCCACTGAGAGATCAGCTGAAAAATGCTGGAACTGCAGTAATTGAGACACAAATATGACAAAAGAAAATTGGGAATTTTAGGGAAAACAAAGCTGGCAATGTTGTGTTTGTGTTTTGTCATGAGCCTGAGAACTCAAAGGCCTTGATGCTGGGATTTCAGTGAGAGCATTTCTGCAGCTGTTTATTGGTCCATTCTTGCTAATATGAGTAATGCCTATGAAAAAAGGCTAAAAGGAACATTAAAACAGATCTAAAATAGGTAAAAATTTGTCAACTGCTTTCTTGTTTTCCTTTAGAAGCTTTAATTCTGACTTCTGGATTTACAAAATTACAGGTTTTGTGTAGGTCTGTCCACTTCCAGCTCTTTCTGATGTCTTGAATGGTAAGAGATTCCAGAAGTTAGAAGTTGTCTTATGTTCGTTACTGAAGTAATGAATCGTGCTGTGTCTAAGGATAAGGCTGTAACATACTCCCAAAGATAAATGGTTTTTTGTAGCAAAATGCTGAAAAAGTTAACATAAATATTCTCTGAGTTGATTACCTGGTTGCACTATACTGTTATTTGAGTATTTAACACAAATAATCCCAAGGAATACTTAATTAGTTTTGAACATTGAGCTTCACAAAGGGGCACATCCTTTCTCTGGTCTGACCACAGGGCTGTGCAGCTGCTCTCACAGGGTCACCAGAAGAACCCTCACTGACTTTGGAAGATGTTAAATTTGGCCATTTTCTAAACTTGAAGTGAAGTTTGCTCTGTGGGAGAAAGCAGAGTATTAAGGACTGGCTTGGTTTATTACAAGAACACAATTCTGGAGCTTCTGTTCAGTAAACTCAAACTAACTCATGGGATATGCATTCTTCATAAAGAAGAATCTTCTTTAGAAGAGTCTTTTATTGTCATGGATTTTTGTCTCTTGAATATGTAAACTTTGCCAAGGCATAAATTTTTGCAGTTAATACCAAAAGCAAAGTTTTAATACAGCCACTGGGGTACACCTGCAGTTGGCTTCCCTGCATGCAGAGCCTCAAGTGGTTATGGATTTTGGATTTTATGGAAAGCACTTGTTTCCTTTGGCTCTATTAAAACAATGTCCTGTTTAACAGGCTTAGGTGAGTAATTCTGGCAGATGGGGAAGTACAAGTGCTGCTGGGAGTCACATGCACTCACCTTAGATGATGACAAAATAGTTTGTGTGGTGTTTATAAAAACAGCAAAAAGAGAAATTCATGCTGTAAGGAGTTTAAATCCAGCAAGATGGTGAAGTTTGACTTGTAACAATGTCTTGTAAGGGAAAAATGGTTGTGGGCCAGGTGGAACTGCATGAAAACATGCTGCTGAACTTAGTAACACACTGCAGCCTAGGCATGTTAGGGAAATACAGCTAAATGGAAATGTCCTAAATCTGTTAGGAGGACATGTGAGCAGCCAACACCAAAATGTCATTTCTTTTTACCAAGAACCAGCCTAAACCCTAAGTGTCCTTAGGGACAGTACCCAGTACTTGATGCTGATTTTTAGTCAAACAGCAGTCCTGTGCATTTGTGCATTCTGTTAGGAAACAAGTGTTTTATCTGGGAAAGTACTCACCTGCTAGTGCAGCTGTAAAATGAGAGGCTGAGTGTACTAACTTTGCACAGACTTGCTGGAGAAACACAGTTCTAATAACAGATGCTCTGGGCTACTTAGGTTGCTGGTAGTTACTGAACCCAAAATGTGGCTCTGGGCCTGAAGGGGTTACACTCACCACACACATGGAAGGCTGTTAAGTTTATTAACAATGGGTACTGCCAACTCTGGTCTAATAAAAAAAATAATTAACACACGTAAATGACAAGACTCAACCAGCTTTTCCCCCCTCACTCTCCTGGAAGTTCCCTGTTTATATTTTCACCTAATTTAAAAGATTGCTTATGAGGTGAAACAGTGAGAGACATCCACTACAACAAATGCCAGTGCTCTGACCAAAGAAAAGAGTCTGATTATTTTTATAACAGATTTAATAAAAATGCAGCAACTCAATGCTTATACTCCAGCAGGACCAGCAGATGTCAGCAAAACTCAAAGCATAACTTTGGATTTTGGCAAGGCAACATCCATGACACCAGAACAGAAAAAAAATCTGCTGAGTACGTAATGAGATTATACAACTTTACCAAATAAGTCTGAAAGAAGTAAACAGTATTATTGAAAAAATGTGACCCAACAAACAGGCAGACCTTCCAAGTCAAAGAATATGAAATTTATACAAAACACAACAAAAATACAAAGAATAAAAATGTTACTAAGACTTCATTTATAAAATCTTTTCAATAAACCTTGTTATAGTGTAAAAGTTGAATATTATGAGAACAGATAATATATCAACCAAAGATACTGTCCATTCAGCTGGGCTTTTTTGGTAACAGTCAAAATAATGGTTTGGAAACAGACACTCAAGTTTATTTCAGCTGCATATAAACCTTTACAATCAGTAAAAAGGAAAAAAAACAGGGAGAGGGCTGTTGAAGTACTGGTTCAGTCCAATTGCAGACTGGTAACAGAGCAAAACTATTTTAATTTTGTTCTACAGAAACCAACAAAGTAGTAAGTAATACTTCATGCAATGCCTTGACAGGTGAATTTCAGTATTTTAACATGAATTCATATGAATTGATATGAATTCATATCCTTATGAATCCATAAGGATAACTTGATCTCAAATCCCAGTAACTGGGATGAGACCTGAACACCTAAATGCTTTTGACTGCTTTTTAAGTGAATAGGATGGGATTTATCAGATGTAGCTTCAATCCTCTATAGAAGACACAGTATTCACTATTAATACTAGAAAGAGAGCTCTATTAATACTGCATGTAAATTCATTGAGAACTTTCACAGCATTTCACATACAACAGATTAAAACCCATGAGATTCTGAATTTGAGAAGGAGAAATGAGGGATACATGGAGATGGTACATTCTATAAAACAGTGTATGAAAGAACAGTGAGTGACTCAGGATAGATCCCATTAGAATTCAGCACCCTGTACTTGAATACAGCTGTTCAGTGAGATCCCACCTGCACGACTAAGGAGCCTGAGCACAATGCAGGCTCAGGTGTGAACAGACAGCAGTGTGGTCCATCCATAACCACACACTGATGTGAAAGTGAGCACATTCAGCACGCGGCTCATGACCAGTCCCAACAGCTTCCATTAAACTAAATGCTGCACGTGCTGTGTCTCACCACAGCACGGCCCATCCATTCAGGCTGCAATACTGCCCGTGTCCTCTACCCCACGTGCTTGTTCCTGATGATCTCCCCTCCCTCGATCTCGATCTGCTCGTAGAGCCACTTGCGGTCGCAGCGGCACTCGGTGCCGCACTTGTTGGAGCCGCACTTGGGGCAGGCGTAGAAGCAGCCCAGGCAGTCCTCGTCCAGGCAGTCACACAGGTCCATCCCGCTGTACAGCAGCAGCCCCTGGCTGTCGTACACCTTGCTCTTGGCTGGAATCACCTGCCTGTGCAATGACAAACAAACAGGAATTTTCCGTGTTCAAATCCGCTCACTGTTTTGATGCCAAGCTGCTAATACTTTTTAGGCCAGAAGGAAAGAAGTTCCCTTCCTGGGAACTTCCTGGAAAGGAAGTTTTTCTTTCATCTTTAACACGTGCTTTTTCACAGAGGTCTGTACAGCTTTCCAGTGGCTAAAAGCTTTGCATCACTTCTGTGAATGCCCCCCATGCACAACCAGGATAGAGGGAAGTTTGCTTTCTTCAGGTTAACACTGTTAATTTCAAAGATTTACATACCTTACTGTATTTGGTAACATTTTTCAGTCCTAATGGTACCTCCACTCTGTGCCCAAACTGAGCAGAGGAAACAGAGGGAGAGGGAAGGATGTGTAGTTGGTGAGCAGCACATTTAGTGTCTGTTTCTGTCTGGTACAGTTACACTTAACATGATACAATGCATTAATGTGGTATTTCTTGCATATTTTGACAAATAGAAAATGTCCTTTTTTTTTAAATCAGTCACATTAGAAGGTTGCAGCTTGTTATCCAGTATTATCTAATTTGGATGTTAACTTTGTTTTTCAAAAGGAAGGTAAGGTCCTGACTTGCACACTTTTGTTTACCAAGTGTAACTACTGAGTTTACAGAAGATGATAACCAATATTTTAAGTGTAGCCTGCTTGATCTTACTATATTCCAATTTATCTTATTATCAGAATTTTAGCTTATACACATATTAATAACTACATCTCTGGTCTGTGTAGTCTTGTGCCTCACAAACACCTTTTTGTGTTTGCCTGAAACATGAACTGTAAGCTAACATTTTATCTGCACTTTTATTTTATTTTCAGGAATGAGAGTGACCTTCAACATCCCTAAAACCAAGAACCCAATCCATACACACACTAACATCCACATAGATAATGTCACAGGCTGACCATCTAGGCTATTTTATTTTCAAATGAAAGTTAATGTAAACACAAGTAACAAATTACCTGTCTGAATTAAACACTGAGATTTTTGTTTGCCTCCTTTTTTCCCTTTTACTGGTCTCTGGAGTGAATTCAGTCTGTCGCCCTGGGTTAGCAAACTGGAGAGACTTTAAAGCCTTAGCTGTGCGCCCCTGAAGAAAGAGAAAATGTCACTTAATTATAAATACAAATCTTAATTGTTAAGAAAATATCCAGTCAAGGATATTGTAACAACCCAGATGAATTCTTGACCTATGATTCTATGATTTCCCAGGAGAAACAACTTAAAATCTTTATGCTGGAGAACTATACCTGTCTCTGACCCCAGCAACACAGGCTTTGTAGTAGGAGCTTTAATCAATGTTTTCAAATCATCCTCCTAATCACATTGACATATAATTGAAAAATGCAGCAGGGGAACAGCTCCTGGATGCAACTCCTCTGTGCTCAGGGTGCAAACAGGCAAGCTGCTGCAGTTCTGGTAGCCCACAGCACAGGTTCCCTGTGCACAGCCTGAGCAGGGCACCCAGCAAGGCAGCAGCCCCAGTCCAAGCTCAGCACTGTCCTCCCACACGTGTTCATGATGGCCCTGACCAAATGCCACGGCCTTCACAGCCCAGACAGCACCACAAGAGTACACTTAATGCACCACAGTGCAGGTTCATTTGGTAATGAACTGCAAGAGAAAACACCTTTTTTTTTTCCTTTTTAACTGAAGAGACATCTTTAGAAGCAGCTTTTGCAGTGCTCAGTTTCAAGCACAGGAGTCTGTTGTTTGCAAGGCTTGAATAGCAGCTTAAAATACCAGCAGCAGTCTGGTATTTACATGAATTTATGACTCAGTCACCCTAGCAGACATAATTTTTCAAAACTTAGAGGCCATGTTATTTAATTGGAGAAGATTTTTAAGGTTCTCCAGACAAAGGTTTAAATACAGTAAACTCCTGCATATCTAAAAGACTACATCCTTTCTTATTTCTATGAGAGAAGAATTTAATTTCTTTATGCAGTAGTTATATGAACTCTAACAGCTTGCAGAGTGCAGAGGGGATAGGAAAACTGATCCATATACATACATCTGGATCCAGTCTTCTCCTCTGTCGCTCCTCAGGTTCCACATCCACACTTCCATTTATTATCTGCATACATTTGGGACAAAGCTTCCAACCAGGAACAAACTGTCTTCCAAACTTGGCGCTCAGAAAAGCTGCGTCGTCCAAGTCGATTGCTCGCAAGTTTTTCTTTGACAGTTTTCTGTGGATGTTAAAGGGGTCACAGCAGGATTTTTGTAAGTCTTCAAATCTTTCAATGTAAATTTTTGCATGGTGGAGGCAGATTGTGTTGTTCTCTGACAGGGTTATCCCAGTCCTCAGCTGGAGCAGCAGGAGGTCAGATGAAGATATATCCTGTTTAGTCTTGAAGCCAGTGTGACGGGTGTAGTAGGTCTTGTGGCATTCATTGGTAGCTTGGAGCTGAACTCCAACTGAACAGGGATCCATTCTGCTTTACCAGAACAACTTACTTCATTTAATTTGCCCAAAACAAATCTTTGAAGCCTTTAGGAATTTCTGTGAAGATCACCCTAGAAAAAGCATTAAAATCAATCAGATTTGCAGTGCAAACTTTTATCCATAAGCCTGACATACTGGATTTAAGTAATTTTAATAACATGTAAAGAAATTACAGCCTTCTAGTCCAGATAAAACTAAAAAGATACTAAATTTATTCTGGAATCAAACCATCAATCTTCTATTCCTTTCAGGGGCTTTTTTTTTCTTTTTGGCTGAAATAAGTATCTATTCAAAGTGTTTAGCAGCATGACTTTCTGAAAAGCAATCTGGGAGCAAGGTACAAGGTGGATGAATTGTTCACTCAGCAGCCTGCTCTGGTCATTGGTTTTCCTGGGGACCCCTCTTGGGACCATCCCTGCTAGCCAAGACCCACAGGAAGGGACTGCTGATGGCCACACAGTTCATCCATCCCGTTTCCAAGGAGTTCTAAGGGGGAAAAAGCTGCAGCAGGTAGGCTGCACACAGGCTGGCTGGTGTCAGTCATCAATTCCCACCCAGCAGCACTTTCCTGTACGTTTTCCCCACGTCTATCAGGTGCAGCTCAACACCCTGGGTCAACCTGAGCCTCTCCAAGAACCAGGCTGGGCTTTGCACAAAGACTGGCTGTTCCAGGTGCAGTTTTGGGGTGATGTGGCCTTGGGGTGCAGCCCTCTGTTGGGCAGGTATTTCAGTTATACACTAATACCAAATCAAATTTCCAAATGCCAAGTGAGCCACTGCAGGCTGATGCTGGAACCCTGGAAACTGAGAATTTCAGACTTTCTGTGCTGCCAGGCACTGAACCCCAGGAGAACACTGCATTGGCCTGAGGCCGTGGAGAAGCTTCCAAAATGGAATGACAGAACTGGGATTGTGGGTGTGGAGTTTGGATAGAAGTGTGTGATATCACATGGTGGAAAATTAAGAGTTTAAGGGTTTAGAATACAGTAATATATATAAAGCAAGATGGAGGTTTTAGGGCAGATGCTGGTCCTTCTTCACCTTCTTCTCCATGGGTTTGGGTGGTTTTGTGTAATTGGACAGAAAAGTCCACACTGCAGGACATGGTTGGTTGGTTATTGGGTTAAAAGTAAAATTAATTTAGGTCTCACACCCTGTTTGTTGCTAGCCCAGTGCTGGCCCTGACACACCAGAGCCTGAGCCCATCTTGCACTGTTTTCCACCACAACATAAAAAACAAACTTCTACCAAAAGAAAGGAGTCACTTGCTCTCAAATCCTCCAAGAACCTCAATTACAGTGACTGTAGTTTAATCTGGATATTTATGTTCACCTACACCCCGTTCTGCAAAGGCAAAACCCTGAAAAATGGAAAAGCAGTGTACTGATTGTGTCTGGGATAGAGCCAAACTCTTCACGGTAACCAGTGTGTGAATGATTGTTTAATCTCTTTTAAAAGAGCACCTATCAAACTTCTTAGTGAACCAGCTCTAATGCCAATCTTTCTTTATTAGCTGCACAAGGTTTCTGTTCCAAGGCAAGGTAACTGAGGCTGTTAATGACCCAAGTTCACTGCAGCCGAGCTAACATTTTAACAGCAGTTTAGGCAATACCAAATAACTTTACTCAAAGAAGTCTGTTTCAGGCTCTGCATCAAGTGCTAACGTGTATTTTTGACTGATTGCTGCTGTGGAAAGTGGGGTTCGTGTGTGTGGCTGAAACACACCAATACACAACCGACAAGTCAATATACAAGTGATAGTCTGAATTTTCACAATTTGCACGTGGATTTTAAGTCACGACTTTTGGAAGATGTTCTTATTGAAAAACCTAATTTGTATTCTAAGGAAAAAAAAAAAAACCGAATAATTATTATAATGTGTGGTATCTGTTCTGCCCGCTGACTATGCTGTGTGATATTCCCTGTATCAAACTGCACAAAAGCACAACAGGTGTGTCAGCTCGCTTGGTTCAAACGACAGCACTGCTGACGGAACTCGGGGATCTCAATCCACTGAATCCGCAGGAATTCCTGGTGGAAGCTTCGGCGGGCTCCTTCTCCGCGCGGGAGGAGCACGCGGCCGCTCTTCCTGCGAGTTCTCCTCGGGGGGAAGCGCTGGAAGCCCCAGTCCCCGAGGCCTGTACGTGCACTGTGCGGTGGTTGCCCAGCGCCCACCGCACCGCAGCCCGAGCTCGAGGCGGAGCGCAGGGATGGCGGAACCAGCCCCACACGGGCCTGCGAATGTCCCGGGGAAACAAAGGCCCGGCCCTTCCGCGCGCCCCCGGCGCCTCCCCGGTACCTCCCCGCGGGCTGTGCCCCGCCGTGCCGGTCCCCGGCCTTGGCTCCGTCCCTGCGCGCTGCCCGGCGGGCGGCGGCCATGAACGGCGGCCATGAACGGCGGCTCACCACGGAGCGCGGGGCGGCGCGAGCGGCGCTTCCGGCGGCGGGCGGCCACAGCGACACCTGGCGGCGCGGAGGAGCGGCCGCGGCCTGTGGGCCCGGCGGGGCCCGGCGGGGCCCGGTGCTTCCCGAGGCTTCCCGAGGCTTCCCGGTGTTTCCCGAGGCTTCCCGGTG
>VWZV01009996.1:267010-330187 GCA_013397155.1 Irena cyanogastra | reverse complement strand
GGTGTCACCTGTGCTGTCCCGGGTGTCACCTGTGCTGTCTCAGGAATGCCCTGTGCTATCCCGGGTGTCACCTGTGCTATCCGGGTGTCACCTGTGCTGTCCCAGGTGTCACCTGTGCTATCTCGGGATGTCCTGTGATGTCCCAGGTGTCACCTGTGCTATCCTGGTTGTCACCTGTGCTGTCCTGGGTGTCACCTGTGCTGTCCCAGGTGTCACCTGTGCTGTCCCGGGTGTCACCTGTGCTGTCTCAGGAATGCCCTGTGCTATCCCGGGTGTCACCTGTGCTATCCTGGTGTCACCTGTGCTGTCCCAGGTGTCACCTGTGCTATCCCGGGTGTCACCTGTGCTATCCCAGGAGTGCCCTGTGCTGTCCTGGGTGTCACCTGTGCTGTCCTGGGTGTCACCTGTGCTGTCCCGGTTGTCACCTGTGCATCCCCCAGGTCCCTTGGACTCCGTTTCACACCTCAGCCTGACCCCGAAATCAGTGCTTAATAAAACCTTTCTTTGTTTTAAATAAAACCAAGCCCTCTCAAATCCGTCGCTTCATTTAGGGGAAAAACCCTAAACTCGGCATTTTGGCCACCAGAGTGTCTAGAATGTCTCTCAAAACCCTGCCACTCCTTCTTGGCCACCAGAGTGTCTCTCAAAACCCTGCCACTCCTTCTTGGCCACAGAATGTCTCTCAAAAGCCACTCTTTTTGGTTGGTTTGGTTTGGTTTTTTTGGTTGGTTGGCTTTTTAAAATAAACTCTGCTGTGGACCAGCCTTCATTCAGTCCACGTCTAGGTAGTGACAGCACACCCTAATTATTCTACTTTTAGTTTTTAGTTTTCAGAGCAAAGATGGTAATAAACAGAACACAGTCGCCCTGATAAGTACCTTGAATTTATAATGCTGATCCTAGTTTCAAATTGTGATGGTGTTGGTGATAGCTGAAACAAAGCCTTAAATTACTTCTTAATGCCCATACAAAGTTTTCGTTGGTTTAACTAAATAATTGCTGTCTGGCTTTCCAACAGATCTCCAGTGGGTGTTAACAGGAAGGAAGCTGAATCTTAGGGCAAATACAGAAAGGCACGGCAAGAACCTAAAAAAAAAAAAAGAATTTGGCCACAGAAGGTGGAGTGAGTAACAGAACAGTGAGTTCTGTGGGGTTCCACACAGCTCTGCTGGCACCTGGGTCTGAGCAAAGCGTTTGGGACTGAGAGGAGGCAGCAATTTGGGTAATAAAAGCTCAGCTTGATCGGCCATAAATATCTGGGACTAGGGCTTGGTGCTCTCTTGAGATCTAGCAGTAGTTTTTTATCACTTTGGTGTGGTTCTGCTATGCTTTTATATATTAGAAAATGAAGCACTGAAGCCAACTGGGTAGAAACATCACAAAAGACCCAAAGCAGCAAAGTGTGGAGGTTTGTTTTTGGTTTTTTTTTTTTTTTTTTTTTTTTTTTTTTTTTTTTTTTTTTTTTTTTTTTTTTTTTTTTAATCTGTTATTTACAGCAGCCTTTGTCAGTACTCGGAAAGAGATTAGGGAGAGGGTACCATATAGAAATATGGCACTGAGACTGCCTTTAGAATGCAAGGCTGTAAATCAGGGTATCTTTTCACCTATCCCTTTGAACAGTGTTGAAGAATTGGTGGGATTGTGGTCTGCAAATAATTAACAGCCTGCGGAGAAATTGTTTTGTCCCTGCTTCAGGAGATAGCCAGGGTTCTAAAGCAGGGGAATGTAAACCTGTGGGAGTAACAGCATGTGTGTTGTGCTGTTTGCTGTTTCTCCATCTGACCATTAAAGAAAACCACTGTAAATTCCATATGCTAGGCCATGCAGCGGCTCAGTGATGACAGACAGACAGACAGACAGACAGACTGTGAAGGGCTGTCATTCAGGAGAGCCTCAGCCAGGCTGCTTCTGCTGGCTTGTGTGGCTCAGGATGAAACACCTGGGGTTGATGAAGTGGGATAATCCATGAGAGGAGGTATTTGAGATCCAGGTTGTGACATCAGTTTGTATGACATAAATACAGGAAGAGCAGTGAGTGCATTCACTTTTTTCAGCGTTAGTGTCAATATGTGGGGCTGGCTGTATGGGGCTGGTTTTGGGCTGTCTGGGAATTAACTTGTAACAGGTCTGCCAGCCACGGATTTCTCAAAACCTTGGTTGATCACATCAGCTTTCCTCTGTGCAAAGGGAATGAGAGAGAGCTTTGGGATTTAGAGTGAAAGGATTCTAGATATGGAGGATGAAGGGGAACAGGAAATATTGTCATGGGGGAAATATTCTCATGTATTGTGGTGACACTGGGTGGGTGCAGGCACAGTTTGGGTTAATTGGGAGTGGGGCTGGTCCCCAATCACCCCAAATGGGCACAGCTGTGCAGCACAGGTGAATCCCATTGAAGGTAACGAGCCAGGGAGTGCCCAGGTGAGCTGAGCACCCACACAGGGCACAGAGGGCACACAGGGGCAGTGTGTTAATGATGATTAAAGGTTGGGCTGAAGGACAAGGAGGGCAGAGCCTGCAGCCTCCTGAAGTGTTGGGGTGTTGCTCTCCATGGGCTGGAGCTTTCTGGAATTGTCTGGGGACACTCTGGGTATCGTGGCCATCTCAACTGCAGCAGGTAGGAAATTAAATTTGTTTCTCTGCCAGTGCAGGTTGGCTCCATATGGCATTTTCACTCATGAGGGCGTCTGAAAGCTGTCAAAGCTCATGCTGCAAAGAAATCTGTGTGTCAAGGTAGTTTTTAAGGGTTTAGTGCTGAGCAGTAACAGAAGTCCTGCTCTCTCCAGTTTGGGGCTGCTCACTGGGAGTCAGTGATTTGTGTGTCCCTCAGTCCCCCACGTGTAAAACTGAATAAAGCAGTAATTACCTACATCATTGCTTAAAAATTGCTCTGGTTTTCCATTGCTCTGATTTCCAGAGCTTAGAGCAGTGGAAGATTTGTTGCTGACCTGCAAGAAGCTTCATGACAGGCTCAGAAAAAAGGGATTTGTAACTGTGTTCAATGTGGTATAAACTCTAGGTAGCTTACCTCACATTTCAAAGGTAATCAAGCAAAAATTTTTCATTACTTTGCCTATCATTTGAACTGTATTGTTCTAATATCTTACACCTTATACAAAAAACTTCCCAGAGGTTCCGTTCACCTATACAATATCCAGTTAGTCTGGTCTAGAAATCAGCAAAATACTGTCAAGTGTCAGAGATTTAATGTCTTTTTCAGCCTGAGCAAGTCTGAGGATGCTGTTAAATTGTATTTTTTATTAAAATGAAACAGGCTAAGATATTCTACTAGTATAGAATCACTATCTCATGAAGTGTTTTTCTAACTTTTAGTGTCAAATGAAAATATAAAGTGTCCTTATTATTATATTTGGCATATTTGATAAAAAATGAATCTAATTTGGCATATTTGATAAAGAAAACTCAATGTAATTGTGGTTATGTATTTTTGCTACCACCAGGGATCCTATTACTTTTCTTCAAGGCAAACATCTCTGTCTAGCTCCCACAAAATGTGCTGGAACACCAGGTAGGCAAAGATGCTGTCTGCTTTGAGTTTCTCTATGATTTTCTTACAAAATATTGTTATCTTCTCTTTCAGAAACATGAAGTCAGAGATATAGAGAGCAATTGTTGCAGGGAAAAAGGCACAAAAAAGCTGATAGTTTTGGTAGGGAGCATTTAGACATAAATGGAAAAAGGAAAATAAGTAGCCAACCTGAGCTTTTCCTTGTAGAAAATGTGATGCCAAGTGCTGTATTTTATCTAAAAGTCATCAAATGACGTCACAGACAGAACTGTTTATTTCACACCAAGTCTTTAAGTTATGGGATGTCTGGGTAACACCATAAAACTAATTTTAAAAAAATATTAAAGATTGCCGTGGCATATTTTGTAGCATGCTAGTAAGTTTTATTTTGTTAGATATGGATATAATAGTGTGCATGTACTGGCTTAAATTGCTCTGTGGCCTAGTTGTTCTGGCTTTTTATTTTAATTTGGCCATATTATAAAGACTTCTGATTGATTAAAAAAATTCACACTTAAATTTTGGCACACAACTGTTGAGTATACCTGGGTTTGTATTGTGTGAAGTTTGTGAGGTATCTGGAAATAATAGGAATTCTGTCGGGCTGAAAACAAAAGATTAAAGTCCCCCTCAACACTTTTGATTGTTGCTGTCTCAGGAAGAGAATCCTCTGCTTTACTGGCCTCGGGATGCCTCTTTGGGAATCTTCTGCCCTTTCCAGGCTGGTTTGCTGACAGCCGCTATAAATCCATTGCCTGGAGCGCTGTGTGTCTGCTCAGTCAGATCTTTGTGCTCAGGAGGGTTTTGGCTGCTGCTGCTCCTGTCTGAGCAGCCTCTCAGGGGCTGGAGCATCACCCTGGAGCACACACACAGACCCAGCCCTGTTCCCTGCTCTGGGGCTGAAGGGAACTGGCATGGCAGCTGTCCTTTGGGGTGGCACTCTCTGCCAGCTGGGATCTCATTCAGGGCACAGACCCAATGCTTGGGAGTTTCCTCTAGCCAGCTGTAAAAGTATTGAATTTATTTCTCATTCAAAAAGCTGGGACATCACTGAAAGCAATCTCATTCAGTCTCCTCCTTCTAGAGCAGCTAATCCCTGCACAGACCCAAGACAGCCAATGCTTACTCACTGGTAACAGGTTAGGGTGCTCAAGGAATTTAGGATTTGTCCTTTCCTCAGAAAAACCTCCTCTCCATGCTTGGCTTGGTGGAAAATGAAGGTTGTTAATCTGACGGCTGGTGAAGAATCAAATAGGGAAAACTCCTTTTTTTGGAATTGGTGCATGCTGAATCATTTGTCTGGGTGTTACTTCTCCCCAGTGCACCCTGATGTCCCAGGGAGCAGAGAGATCCTGAGTAAATGATCTGTGAGTGTCACAGGTGATCTGTCTTTGTGTCAGAGTGTGGGTTTATGGGCCCCTCAGCACTCCAGGAAGCCTTCCATGGGTTTTGCCTATTAAATAGCAGGGCTTGATTCATGGTTGTTCAGCATGATTCGTGGTCACTCAGCATTTCCTTTATGCTGTTTGCCTTCAGTTAAGGCTGCCTTAATTGAACACCAAAGCCAAGGAGAAGAAACAACAGATCAGTGTTTAGGTCAAGAACTGTCAGTTCTGTAGCTGCCACCAGCCAGTGCAAAGCACTCCAGTTAAGTACTAATTTTGGGAAACTCATCCAGCAAAATAGCTAGCGGCGATTATTAGCCATTTTCTGGAAATCTTGTGTATGATATTGGCTGTAGAGGGGGAAATTTTCTTGTGATATTTTTATTCAAGGCAAACATTTACTCTGTTGACATGGCTATACTGGCATAGCACTGCTGCTATGAGTAGCTGATGCATATTATATTAAAAAAGGATATTTTCCAGGGCAAATCACATCTATCTTAACAATGACCAGCTTGCTATCTCATTGGGAAGGTCCTAAGCAGTTGAATGGCCTGCTGAAACCCTGGAGCAGACCAGCAGCACAGCAGGAACAGCCCCTCCCAAGCCTCAGTGCAGACCGGAGGTTTCCTGTGCCAGGTTTTGTTGTGCTGGTATCATTCACATGGCACAGGTGTTTTAGGGTGTCTGGTGGCTCAGTGAGCCCCTGCTGCAGGAGCATCTTTGCTTGCTGAGTTTTCTGTTCTGGTGGCTCAGTGAGGTCCTGCTGCAGGAGCATCTTTGCTTGCTGAGTTTTCTGTTCTGGTGCCTCAGTGAGCCCCTGCTGCAGGAGCATCTTTGCTTGCTGAGTTTTCTGTTCTGGTGGCTCAGTGAGGTCCTGCTGCAGGAGGAACTTTGCTGAGTTTTCTGTTCTGGTGCCTCAGTGAGCCCCTGCTGCAGGAGCATCTTTGCTTGCTGAGTTTTCTGTTCCCTGCACATGGGCTCTACCACACTTCCCCAGTCCCACTCGTGGAGCAGTCAGTCCTGAGCTGTTTGTGACAGGAGATGTCAGAAACTGACTCTGACATCTGACTGTGAAGTGATTGCACATGTTCTTGTCCTGATATCAAAATGGTCACTGCAGCTGGGTGTACCCACAAACCAAACAGAGACATCCACAAACCAAACAAGACTTTATCATCTTTATTCCCAGTGCATGTCACAACACGCTCTATCTCATTTCTGATAATATTTTTCATTTTGTTTTATGTAGTCATCTTGTTAGTGTTTGAATTCATGATTAAGACATATCCAGCTTAACTGGACATAGATATAGATGTATATACACACATACAGAGTTGTGTGTTACCACTCCTTATTTTGACAAATATAAATAGCAAGAGCTTAACTGTTTTATGTAGTTTTGTATAGAGACTAGTACAGCATGAAAACAAATTTTTAGAAAAGGAAGTCACCACTATAGTCAGAGTTTTCATGTTGCTTGCAAGTAGTTTATTAGTCACATTCCATTTTCATGTAATTAAATAGGTGATACCCACAATTGTTAGAGAAAATAAAAATTCTGTTACCAGTTGCTTAATGTTGGTATTAGGGAATGGCAGCTGAGTTAATCAGTGGTTAATTATGGTTAATCAGTGGTTATTTTTTTTTCTGTGAGGTTTTTTTTTCAGTCCTCTTCTGCTGCAAGGGTTGGGCTCTGCAAGAAATTCAGCAACAATTCTTCAGTTCTGCTGTGCTCTGCTCCATGACTCACTGTACATCAAAGTTCTCTGTCAGCTGTAGCTATGGGAATTACCATGGTGCCTTGAAATCCTTTTAGAAATGAGACAGCTATCTCATGAAACCTTTACTGAAATCAGGTTATTTTTAATTTATATCTTTTCTATTTTTACATTTGAGAGTAATTTTTTTTTTTCTTAAGGCCTGGGAGACAGTTACATTGTCCATCAATTTTCTGGCCTTCTGACAGATCAGTGACCTAAAACCACACTGTTTGCCCCCTGATTTCATGCCTCATTATGTATTTGGAGAGAAAATGGTGCATTTGTCTGCAGTTGATAGGCCTGTTAGCAGCTACCAGTGAATAGTCCCAGTCTAAACCTAGCAGTTTTTGGCTTGCAGAAATGAATGTAAACCTGTTACATATTGCATTAGGCTGTGCTTTTTAAAGGTGTTCAAACAATCAGGTTTTGGGTGCTTTATCCTCTGTCTGTCATTGTTGTTTTGGAAGATAAACAGGGAAAGACTGACAAATGATGGAAGGAAAATCAAATGTTTCCCAGCCCCTGATAAAAACCACAGCAAAACCTGTTCAGCCTGAGCCCACTTCGTGCATGTGCTTGGGACTATCAAAGCCAGACCAAGGCTAGTGCTTATGGTGCTTGAACTAAGCCATTTTCAGTCAGTTTACACTTTATCAGTTTACAAAGTCTATCACACTACCACAGTCACTTTACAAAGTCAGTCTGCAGTTTATCTAGTGCTGTACAGTATATTAGAAGGTGCAGCATCAGTTTTCTTTATAGATTTTGTTGAATCCAAGTGACATAAGAGGACACCTGAGCTTGAGAGGAGATGAGTATAAGTTAATTCTAGCAGGTGTGCAGACAAAAGAGAATGTAACTAATCCTAAAGGCAACCTAGAAAAAGTTTCTTAGTTTTGGCAGTGATGATAAGCTTTGGTTTTTCAAATTAAAAATTCCCATCTTTTGCCTTTATTGAAAGCTAAAATACAGGAAAGGTGATACTGTGCCACAGGCAATTAAAATTTCTTTGTGGAGAGCAGTGATGATGTTTACTTCATTGAGACTTCTTGTTTCTCTGGGGTTTAGTGCCATTCCAGTGCCAGGCTGGTGGCTGAGGGATGGGGAATGTCCTGTGTGTCCCCAAAGTGTGGAGGGGCTCTGTGTGTGTGTCCAGTCCCAGGTTCCCAGGAGCAGCTGGAGCCTGCTGTGAGTGCAGGCTCAGGAGTGAATTGCTTGGAGTCCAGGGTATTTTTTATTCCATATCTGAACACCTTGTAGAACACCTTCAAACAGCTTCTCGAGGCAGCTCCTACTGTCAGCTGGCTTTATTCGTGTCATAACGTTCCTCTCTTTGCAGCCAGCCTCAAATGTTCTTTTGAAGTTTTTCCCTGGTGAGTTGGGTCCCAGCTGCCCCATAATGACGTGTATCATTTTATTTGTGATGCTTTTCTCATGCCTGTCTCTGAGGCAGTCACAGCATGTTGGTCTGCTGGTTTCATTCTGGCAAAATTCCACACTTCCCCAGTAATATTTCTGATAGAAGCATTCCTTTTCTTCTAAGAAATCTTTGTTGCTATTGTATGTCAAAGGTTTTGGTTTTTGTGTCAGTAATGTGAACTTGCTGTGATCTATACCCACCTTACAGTGGAAAAATAAATTATTCACCATTTAAATAAATTGTTGTTTGGGAAGCCCATGGTTTTCCTGAATTTTATAGTTAGCAAATTGTTAGGAGTTCTTGCTTTGAGTCAGCTGGGTGTAATTCTCAGGTAATGGAATTGCTTTGTGCATCCTTGTCAGGGCACTGTGCTGGTTCTCTGTTTGTGTAGGACAATCAGTGTTGCTGAGAATAGAATATAGTTTTATTTCTTTTAGTCAGTAGCAAGGTATTTAACCTCTTTTTATTCACAGTGGAGGCTTTTTCAAAATTCATTGAGATGTTTTTGTAGTTGTGAGCCATCCAGCCTCCAAACCTGCTTATGCTGGGAGGCATCACAGGCTTGTGCATAGCTGATAAAAACGTGCTCAGTGGTGGCTGAAATACCAGAGAAATCACAGTTTCACCATGTTGTGGGGTTAATTTTGATTCTGAAGTTTTCTTCAAGCCATTCTGAAGTGCAAAGAACAGTTCTGTTGTTGGGACTGATAGCATTTCATCCAGATTCCACCTGCTCATTCTTTAGCAGGAGCAAAGAGATTCCCATTATCAGTCATCTGCACTCATTTCAGGTTTCCAGTTGTGAGACAACTGCTAATTGCTTTGAACACAGCTCCTTGTGCTTTTTCAGTTTTTATTTTCAAAGGGGAAACTGCCTTTTTCTCGTACAACTTTAGTGTTTTTAGTTTTAAAATATTCGTAATTGTGTAGTGACACTTATCTTTCAGATATTTGAAATTCATATAATCCTTTCAGAACATGTTGTGTTTTGTTTTTATGACTTTATTGCCCTCCAGCTGTAGGAAGCAAACACTTGGGCCATTTTTTATGTCGAATTCATGTTATTTTAAATACATAAACATGCCACTGGAACAGTTTCTTAATTATTCACTTTAATAGACTGTGACCAAAGTGTTGTTTTCCTTTTGTGTAATTTCCTTTTCTTTTCTGTAATCTCAGTGTTTATGGTGGTTTTTATTGCTTTTTTCTCTTTATTTTGAAGCCTATGCATATTATGTTCTTCCAGCCTCTTTGCAGTTCAGTGCTGTAATGAGTGGAAGAATTGTAAAATTTTCAATTTTACTCTTGATGGTAAACTTTCATTCACTAACTATCTATGGATTTTGGAATATTGGGAAGTCCTTAGTGGCTCAAAATTCATTAGCTTTGTATAAGTGTCTGATGGTCCTGTTTTGGCAGCCAGGAGCCACATTTATGGTCTGCAACTTGCATGTGTCAGGTGCTGCATAAAAAATTACAGCAGACCAAATAACTTAATTATTCTATTGTTTCAATCAAATGGGTATTAGGAAACCTGTCCACAAAGTGGTTCAGCAAATAGATTGAGGATGTAGGCTGAGAAAGTTTCTCCCTCAAAGGGCTACTTCATGTTGTTAATATTTTATAGCCTCTTGGAAATTCTCAGCTGGAATCAGTGTGATTTTGTTTCGTGTTGATCTGACTGGGGAGATGTTTTAAATCTGGATTTTTACCTGGATCTTCTCAAAATACAGGGACCCTTGAAAGGTCCTGATGTGCAGGCTCATCCTAAGATCAGTGGCTTTTCAAGTGAGGGCCAGGCCAAAGAACTTTCAGATTTCTCAGTCTCAGGAGAAATGTTCCCATAAATTACTGTTTTGTGTATTTCTCAGCCTGTGAGTGCTTTTTCTCCCTCTCTGGAGTGGTGCAGCACAGTGAAGCACACAGGAGCATCTGCTTTGTGCTGGGTCTGTTCCCATGAGGTCACTGGTGCCCTGCACAGTGGCACATTGTCCTGCAGAGGAGGGCAGAGCTCGTTTTGTGCAGTGAAATACGGTCACGGTGCTGTGCCTGCCTCGGGGGCAGTGCTCTGGAGCTGCCTCACCCTGCTGCTCAGTGCTTCCTGCTCACTGGGGTTTTGTGCCTTGGCCCTGGCAGCTTTTCATCTCTCTGTCTGCTTGTTTTGTCACGTTGGAAAGCATCAGAAAAGGATGGCCAACGTGTAAAAAAGCAGAATAAAGATGTTGTGTTTGGGATGGATTATTTACGATGCCAAGTAGGATGGGTATGAATTGTTTTGACTTGTCTTTACTCTCCTGATAGTACCATGACTAACAGAAAAGAGGCAACGTGCTCTGGTACAGCCATTTGCAAGGAAAAACTGCACAGCTCTCCAATCCTTCTCAGACTCCTGTCTCCCCAAGCACCGAGTGATGGCTGAATTATCATTTTTCAAGCAGTAGCACAAGCAGGCTGATGCCTGTACCCTGCAGCCCTGTGGGAAAAGTTCTCAAGCTTTGCAAAATGTTTGGCTGCTCTGAGAAGCCAAAGCAGATGTTAGTGCAGAAAGGATTTATGCCAGATCTTAGCAGGAGGAACAGAAGGGGAAAAGGTACCAGAGGAAACAAAATGAGAGACTAGGGGCCTGGGAATAGAATAAATGGAGGAGCATTGAGGACTGACTGAGAACCTAATTTAGAGATGAACTGGGAATGCAAGTTAGTGAGACTCCAGGACTGGGAAAGAAAGGATTGAAGGAGAAAGATTGAAAGAACAAAGAAGGCAGAAGCAAAATAAATGGAAGAAATGGAGGAGTCCAAAGCTCTGAAGTTGCTGCAGTTTTCCCCCCTCCAGTTAATTTCACTCAATAAAATGATAATGTATGAGAGATCTGGCTGTGATCCTTCTGGCACTCTAGGTACACTGGTTTCTCAAAATAGGAAAAATAGCTAACCAGATACGTTTTTAATTGCACAGAGGCTGGGTCTCCCTTTTGCTCCTGTACTAATTTTCACTGTATTTAAGTGATACCCTTTTGGGCCAGTCAGCTTGTGTGGAAAACATTTCTTCAGCTAGAGAATTGTGTTTGGTAGGAACTGAATGGTCAGGGTGTAATTGAATTAATTCTGCTGTGGCAGTGAGCCTAGAGCTTGGAGTATCCCATACATTCTGGTTTGAAGTTCTTCTCTATAAAACATCACCTGTGAAGTGAGTACTTTCTATTTACTAGAAGGAGAAATTGCAGTTTTTAATTGTTCTGCATTTTTACTGCCTGTGTTTTCTCATGCTGCTTCCAAGAACAGCAATAAGCATGTCAGCTTTCTGGATAAGTTTTCTGGGAGCTGGCTGTTCACAGAGGGTTTGGGGAGGGCTGAATCCTCCCAGACAAAAGCAGGGAAGAGAAGGCAGTGCCTGCACTCCTCCCCTGGGAATGTAGTGTGCAATGCCATCTTGTGGAGCTGTGTTACACTCACCTGGAGGAGAACGAGTAACAAATTCTCTGGGTTTGGTGGGTGCTTTTCTTTTACCTCAGAGGGAGACCTGCATGTTTATCTTTAATCAGCCACGGAGCTCTAAAGCTTTATTAAGAAGAGTAAATAATTTATGGCTTCAGAATAACACAAAGGTCCTTACAGACAGGGGAGACAATTCAATATTCTCGATCAACACATTAAGTGCCTCTTTTCATACAGCACAATATTCTTCTTATTGACATCACAGGAAAGGAGAATTTTAAGGGAAGATGGGAAAGAGAACCACAAACTGCCTTTTTGGGTGTGTCAGCTCCTGACTTGCCAGAAAGTGTAGAGGTGCCTGGCTCAAAGATGAACACGAAGATGATGGGAGCTGTCACTATAGCTTGATTGGAGCCCTCTAAATACTTGATGAGAGGGGATGGGTAGGAAGGATCAGTCATAATCAGCTTTAAATGTGATGGCAAATACCTTATGGTTGCTGCAACAGAGAAGGGATGGTCAGCAGAGGGTTGCAAGGATAGATTTGGGTTTATTTGGATTATCAGCAAGCAGGGCTGATGATTTGTGCAGCAGCCTTCTCCATAAACCTATTATCTACAGAAAAATGCAAAAGTGTTTTTACTTTTCTCTGCTTGTTACTATTTGATGTTACCATAATCTCTGACAAATAAGTATTCTTTATTTTGACTTTTTCCTTCTGTCAGACTGTCACTGGAGCACAGCATCCCCTGGGCTGTGGCATATTCTTAGTTTTGCAGCCAAAGCATAGACAGCGAGGCACTGAGATGACATAGATGCTTCAAGAACTGGTAGCTGCAGTAAATGTATTTCAAATAACAATGCTTAATTCTTCATTGCCTTTCTGCTGCTTTCCTGGCAAACCACAACTGTACCACTTGCTTGAGGGAAAGCAGGTGAGCTCAGCTTGTTTCTGTGAGTGTGAAATGCCCTCTTAGCAGAGGTGCTGTGCTGTGCCTGGCACGTGTGTGTGTCAGTGTGTGCTGCTTGGCCATCATTGGATGCTTACCAAACAGGAGGACCAACTTCTGTGTGTACATTGGATTTGGTTTTTGGTTTTTTTGGGTTTTTTTTCCCCCCCCACACTTCGTGTGCTTCAGCTATGCTCTGCTGGTTTTAGCATATTTTAAAATACATTTGAGGAATTATTACTGCCAGTTGCTCAAGGAGACTGAATTTCAGGTTTATGAATGGGAATTATCACACCTGGGAAACTTGATGTTTATAGCCATGCTTGGTGGTATGCCAGGGTTCTTTGTAAGGGCTGACATTCTCCAGCTGAGAAGGGCTGATGCTGCTTGGTTCATCACACCTGCCAAGACTGACAGGATTTCAAATATTGGGGTTTTACCACTTTCTTTGGAAATATTCTGAAACAGTCTGGGGGTAAAATCACCAGATAAATCAGTTTAGCTTCCTTTCTAGAATTCTGTGAGCTGAGAAAGGGATTATATTAATTTATTAATATCCTAGGTTTTTTGTGCTGTTCCAGACACTGCTGTAAGATTATTTTCTGAATGCTCTATCTGTAATATTGATCCAGGGAGTAATAATACTTCTAGATAAAGGTCTATGGGAATTAAAAGGAAAATTGCCTCTACTCCAAAATCACATGAAATTTCAGTCTTTCTGTGTCTTTGACAATATAGCAAAACACCACTGATCTTTTCTTTAGGGTAAGATCCATATCTACTGAAATAAAAGGAAATGAACTCCTTACTGCCAGGGTACATTTTACAGTCCAAGGATGCTTCTGTACCATATGAAAGGAGCATCTTGCCATCCCCAGTTAAAGAACAGCTGGCTCCATTTCATCTCTTCTCAATTTCCTGGAAGGGACATAGCCCAGAGGTGTTCTTAAATGACACTGGCGTTGAATATGCTTAAAAAAGATGATGGGAAAAGTGAGCTTTGGGCTTCGGTGGGAATAAGTGGTTTAAGTCACTTGAAAGAATCACTCTCAAAGATATTAGCAAAACCAGATTTAATATAAATGTGCAGAAGCAACACTGTTAAATTTCAGTGCAAGGCTCACTTCATTACCTACTACAGAGATGAGGTGCACAAAGGGAAATCTGCTTGGAACCAGTTTAGAATGATTTATTTCTAAATGATTTAACAGCATTTCATTGACTAGTTTAATATTTGCAAAACAATTCAGTGGGATTTATATGAGCTCAAGAGTGACTTTAACTGTGGCTCTGAGAAGGCAGAATTTACTCTGCACTTGTCGTGTACACACAGACACAAGGATTGTGTGCAAAGGAGCTCCTGGTAAATTCCCCTGAGTTCAGTGAAGTGTTGGCTGCTTTTGCCTCACTGGGGAAAGGGTTCAGCCTTGAGGGGGTGATCCCTTAGGTTTTAGCTTTTATATTTTCACATTCTGGGCTGCTTTGGTGTGTGGATCTGAGCTTCACATCAGGGCATGGTGAGCTCTGCACAGAGCAGGGAGACAAAACAATTCCTGCTCCAGCTGGGGACCAAGGACAAATGATCCAAATCTCAGCCCAAGAGCACAAACAACGTGGGCTGCAGAGAGAAAAACAAGCAGGATGGGAGTGCAGAAGCTAAAGCTGGAATTGGACAATGAACTCCAAGGTGCAAATGGAGCAGAACTGATCCCAGTGACAGAGCCCGTGCCCGGGCTGCATTTTGGGACCATTTTGGTTCATCTTGGGTGCAGCCCTGGCTGGGCTCTTGTGCTGCCCAAGGTGTGTCCATGGAGGAAATCCTTTTAATAAATCCCTGCTTTATCCTTTAGCTCTGTCCAGCTCTGTTCTCAAGGCACCACAGGGGGTGTCAGCTGAAGCCCTGCTGTCACCTTGTGTTGTGGTCCTCTGAGCATCCCAGATTTGAGGGCTGGTGAATTCTGGCAGCCTCCCCTTCTGAGGAGATGCCAGCACAGCCCACGGGGCTCCAGGAGAGCTCCCAGGGCTGCTGCTCATGGTTTGCCAGTCCTTGGCTTCAGTCCTCTGCCAGTCCCTGTCCTGGCCATACCCCAGGTGGAATTTACTGGGGTTTTCCTCAGAACTCCTGTGGCATTAGTGTTGTTCCACTCTGGCTGTGGTTCTGGCAAATAATGCTTCAAGGCCATGTTCTGTGAGTCACCAGAAGTTCCTTAGGCAATAGAACTTTTTGGAAACAGGCTGATAAGGGAGATTAATTGCCCAGAAACCATTAATCAAGGCTGGGGCTTTACAAGAATTCCTGAGAGTGTTGAGCAGCCTGAAGAAAGGGGAAGGTGGGGGGGCTGCACCACCAAAAACCTGAATATAAAACTTGTGGTTTACATTAATTCACTGCCACTTTTACATAGGCAAATGAGATCAGGTTCTTATGCTGAAAAGCATGTTTGTGATTTAGAATTTTAGAAAGGAATGATGCATTTAGGAGGGACTGTTCAAGTGCAGGAAGTCTGACAAGTGAGGTGGAATTTCAGGGCTGAATTCAGGCAGCTCTTACTTGGACTGTGGCTTTTTCTGCTACCAGGGACACGTCTGTGTACTAAAGGCTAAATGAGGTTTAGGAAACCTGACTTGTGGAGATTTTAATTTAGATAACTAAAGCTGAGTTCCTGAAAGTATTGCTCACAATGAATTACGTGCAATTTGTTTTGGGAACTCCAGGGAAATCTGTCTGGCCTTGGTTTCCCAGTGAGTTTTACCTAAGTGCAGGTACCATGTAAAGGACATTTCTGGAAATCAAAACATTGAGCTCAATAAAGGCTAAAAGCTGACTGAGTTGAAGAGGTGAAAGGAGAAATAATCTTTTGTTCTACATTGAAAGCAAACTTTGTGGGTGTCATTACTCACATGCTCAATTATGAGTTCACAATATCAATTTAATTCTGTTTTTTATGGTTTTTGATCAAACAGTAGTAAAAGAGACTCAGTTTTGTGCTCAGCAGAAGTGCAAAGCCAGCTAAAGCAACACTTTAAAATGCCAGTGATAGCATTTTACAGACTTGACTGTACCTTTTTCTGGGTGGGAGTGACTCACTCCTATAACACAGATTTTTCCAAAGAGAGCCAGAGTTGTGGGCTGTTCAGAAGGTATTTCTGCCATCTTCTTCAGTGCAGAATATGATTATGTCCTAATTACGTGGTGTAGTAACTAGCTTTTGGTGTATGTCCTTCAGCTTAGGGCTTTTGGAAAGGACACAGGCTGTTGTGCAGTTGAGGTATTTTCATAAACACCCACTTAGCACCTTAAGCAGAAGATGACTGATAATTGTTCCTGGTACTGAATGTCACTGCCATTTATCAGTTACTGAAAACTCGAATTTCAGGCTCATGCGTGGTGTTATGAGCTCCCAAAAGTGAGGATGTGTCCAGTTAATATCAGCGCACAACCACTGGATTTATGCACATAAATAGGCTTCATCTGCACACTTGGGAAGTGCTCTGCATGCAGTCTGGAAAAGCAGGCATGATTTAGGTGCTTCCTGTGTGAAAAGAACGAGAAGAGAATTAAAACTCACCAGAACTGCTCTTCAGGAGATTTCATGTGAGGCAGATGGGAGTAGCTAGCAATGTCAGAAGTGCAGGAATGCCTCCCTTCCTGCTGGTCAGTAGAAAGAAAAGAAAACGTGATAAGGAAAGGAAAATGAAAGCAGCTGTTTTATTAAAACTTAGAAATAGAAATTTAAAATACCCCATCAAGTTTGGTGGGGCTGGTTGTTGTTGATTTTGACCAGAAGCCTTAAAGAGATTTACCCAGCCTGAAATCCCGAGCAGTAGTTGGGGGAGTGAGAGGGCAGGGAGATTTGTACTGGTGTAGTACAGCAATATTTCCAGTTTCATAATGCTTCCAGTTGTGTTTTCATGCAGTTTTCCTAGGGTGAGAAGCTGGGAGGTTCTGAAATCTCTTGTCCATTGCCATTTCCTTGGGCAGGTCACTTCTCCTGCTTTGAAGGCAATGGTTTGTAAGTCAAAAGCAGAGTTGCTTGTTTCTTTCCTATCACATGCTGAGTTCTAAAGAGATTCTTTTTTTTTTTTTTTTGTGATATCAGCATTACCTAGTTAGAGATGTGGCAAATAACCTGAAATAAGATGGCAGAAATTTAGGTAAGGGTGACATTAAAGGGAGATTTTCTAATTTGAGATCTGACACTATTCCAGTCTTCAAAGTGTTTTGTGAATATTTAATGGTCCAGATATCTACTGCAAGGATGTAGACTGAATTATTTAAGGACACCACAAGCCCTTGAATATTTAGCCCCTGAAGCATTGGAATTCATATTCAGGGGTTACTAAATATGATATAATGTTCATTTCCAGACTTCCTCTTGTGCTATTTTTAAAAAAAAATATTTTGTTATTAAAGCAACATTTGGTCTACACCATGCAAGCAAAATTAAATAGCTAATCCTAATCTTAAAATAAATATCATATTAATTAGGTGAAAATAAATATTCTTTGAGTGGTTCTCGTGAGTCTATAGTACCACTGCAGACAAACATCATTTCCATTAATTACAGTGCTTTTTTCCTGGAGGTGCTGTCTGGGGCTCGTGTTGGGGTGCACTGAATCTGTCCAAGAATGATGTAGTAACAACTTCATTATCTCTGAATTGATTAGCTGCATATTGGAATTTGACAGGGTAATTGCTACACTCTGCTCAGAGAAATAAATAAATTTAATAATAAATAAATAAATTTCTACACTCTGCTTAATAAGATGGCAGCCCCCGTGTTGTACTTGCTGAATGACAAAGAGTGACTAACCAGGCTGGGGCTTGGTTGGGCTTTTACCTTGTCCCTGAACTAAGCATCACAGTGTGAAGGGGTTTTCAGTTCCAGACATAATAATCCAAGTGTATGATACACCTAAACACCTGTAGATCAGGATCTGCTTGTCTTAAGGCTAGATTGTGTACACAAAGCCAGGGAGGAGGAGTTTGTGTCTGTTCACACCCACGGTGCCAATCAGCCTCCCATCTAAAGCTTCAGCTCACTGTAGGATTCTCATCAAGATTAAGGCATTTCTCCAACAGAAGGAATCATATTGGAAAAAAATTTAATTTATTGGGCCAGAGCCATGCTGGGCAGAGCTGTCCTGGGTCCTTTTTGGAACTGGGAGCAGCACTGGTTTCAAGCTGTGTTATTTCTCAGTCACTGAGCTGGGTGAAGTGCACACCTCAAGTTGTGTTACCCAGCTCTTGGTGATCCTAAATGCCTGCTTGGGGCATAGACCTCACTGTGACACAAATTTGGGCAGTATCTGAACCAAGAATTTTCTTTCTGCCTTCAGAAGATTTTTCTTTGATATCGAATTATTTTGACTGGGATTTCCCGCAGCATTCACAGAAGCATGAAGTCTTGCCAGTATTGTGTAATGAAAGGAGGAGATCATGACAGAGAAGATAATTTTTGAATGAAACTTTAAATGTAAACACATGAAGGAAGAGGAAAACTAGGTTGGTTAAGTTGTTGCTTGCTGTTGTTTGTCTACAAGCCATTGGATAATGCTAGGTTAATTTATATGTCTGGAATATTGTCATTTTAAGAAGGGCATGTTTTAGGGCTTGGACTCATATCCCAACTGAATAATACACCTGCCTCTAGCATTATTTAATGAATGCACTTACAGCTGAACGTAATCCAAACAGATTAGATCCATAATTTGCTTTATTTTTTCACATGGAATGATGTTTTTATAGAATGTCTGCTTCACACAGAAGAACACAGTGCAAGAAATATACCTGACCCACCTCCCGTGTTTTCTCAGTGAATTAAGAGGGTAATAATTAATGTGAATTAAGAGGTTAATTAATGGCTGTGGAGCATAGGTAGTTAATTCTGTGCCTTCCCTGCCTACACAGAAGGAAACACTGACATTTGATTTCTTGAAAGCATGTCCTTTCTCTAACCCTGCTCCAGCCTGCTTTGCTCTATTTCCCAGACTGTAGCCTTGGGAGCTGCTGTCATGTCTGTCAGCATAAGTCATGCTGGCAGACCAAGGCTCTGATAGCTCATGGTAATCTCTTAAATTGAAGAGAAACATGAGACACCCAGGAAAATTTCATAGATCCCATTGCCTGAGTGGAGGGGAGCCACAAATCTCAAGGCTGCCCTCTGCAAATGTTTTTTTCAGATTTGCTGTTTTTTCAGGTTTTTTGGTAGTTTCACCTAAGATGCCAGTTGTATTTTCTAAATGAAAAGAAAGTTTGTGGCTAAATATTGCACACTGACAAAAGTGAACGCCCTTGCTGAGCTGGGAGGGTGGAAAAGGAGCACAGCACATGAACACCACTCTGAGCTGCCTTTCCCCTTGCCAAATAAATGGTCAAAGCTAAGGGCAGCCCCCAGCTGACTTGTGCAAGTCAGAGTGCTGGCATTCCTGTTCCCCACCATTTGTAATTCCTTCTCTTTCAGGCTGGATTTGTCTGAGGATTTGTGATTGATTGGTGAGTTCTTATCCATCAGCTGGGTTAACACAGGAGAGGATGTTTATATTTTCTTGCTTGTGGTGAAAAATAAAGTGAGAAGACAAGGAGACACTCTGAGTTTTCTTCACTCATTGTTTGCACTGTTACCCCTCTTGAGCTGGTTTTACCCCGACTGGATCAATGAACCTTTTGGTCAGTGGGGTTTGACAGGACGGGTTACATCTGTTGTTAAAGGAATATTTTGGGTTGTAATAATTGTTTTTGTTGGTTTAGTCATGTTTCCCTCTCTAGTTAAGTGTATGCAGAAGTCTAATGGGGAGGTCTTAATAGTCAGGACAAACAGGGGAGTTGTAGAATCCCATGGACTCTCTCCCCCAGCCAATTCCCAAGGCAGTGCCCTGCAGTGGGATTCTAGGATTTTTGGGTGACTGGTGAGTTCTTACTCATCAGTTGGGTTAGCACAAGGAGAGGACGTTTATATTTCTTGCTTATGGTAAAAAATGCAGTGAGCCCAGTTATAAGGGGCATTAAGAAAACAAGTGCAAGCCTGTTTTAAGCTAGGAGTGATTTATTTAGGCTGGGCATAAGAGCTGAGCACGGCCAGGAGTGCTGTGTGCTGATTACCTTGGTGCTTTATTAATGGCCTCAAGGTGAGGCGTGAGTGTTTCCTTGTCTGTCTGCAGCATCTGTGCTTTCCACATCAGAAGGCATTGGGATTAAGTGGGCATTTCCCTGGGAGGCTGGCTCTGGCTGCAGCTGCTGCTGCACTCCGTGTCCCCCCAGCGCCTGCAGGGCTCCCCGTGGGGCTGGCACAGGCACCAGGGCCAGGCTGCCTGCACAGCCAGGGGCACTGGGCACTGATGTGCACAGATGTGGCAGCTCAGGTGAGTCACCTCCCTGCAGCTGAACCACACATCTGGGCCTGCCAAGGGCTGGGTTCATTGCAGCACAGAGAGCCCTGCAGGGAGTGGCCCTAGTGCAGCATTCTGCATTGCCTCTGTGTGCCTTCACCAGGGGCTGGAAATTAAAGTTTTCCAGGTTCCCTTCTTCCAGGCTTGTGTCTGCTTCAGTTTTGCTTGGCTAGAAGTAAATGGTTCAGTCTATTTTAATTTTTATCCTTTCTAACAATAGATTTTTGCAAGCTGGTGGATAAAGCCTGGCATATTCCAAGGTCTTTTTTGCACAACCTGATACTAAAAATAGAATTAATATGCAGTTTTGGTAAAACTCACTGTTGGCAGCCTGGTTCTGTTCAGGTTGGGAAGTATTTTACCTGTTGATTTCAATGAGAAATGTTAGGCCCATGGAAAGAGTTCTTCAAAATCTACTTCTGACTGTCTTAGAAACATTTCTAAAGGCTTATCCAGCAATTTACTTTCTCCAGTAGCATGTCATACTGAGACTTTCACCTTTTGACAGAGTTCCCATTTATTCATCTTGACAAACTTAGACAAAAAGCACCAAAATGACCTCTTCAATATTTTCCTTCAAGAATAAGAAGCAGGTTTGATGTCAGACTATACTGATACTCATGGCTCATAGTGTGTACCTTCACTAAAACTTTGCAGAAACACTGATGTAAAAGTAAGCTTGATGAAATTATCGGGCATTCAATGGAAATCGAACTTTAAAAAGGTGAAGTCTGTCTTACAAACTATCAAATGTAGACTAAGATACCTTCAAGTCTGACCAGCCTTCTTTAAGGGATTCTGAGCAGTTTTGTTTGCAAAATGAAAATGTGTGGAGCATTTGTCTGATGGATGAAATGCACCTGTATGATCTTTGTTTTCACATGCAGTCTAATTTGTGACAGACGTGGGCACAGCTCTGGACAGGTTCTAATGTCTATAATTTAAATAAAAATTATTATAATTATTCTTACCCACACTACTCTTATATTGCAACTATTTCATTATCTTACTACTGGATCAGGCTGAAATATTGTCTTATTTGATGTGGTTTGGCCATATAATGCACACATGGCTCTGGTGGGTGTACTGGTTACATGGGAAAAAATGATGAGAGGAAGAAGTAAACGTGCAATTTAAAGCATAATAAAGCTGGCAGGTGGACTCTTAAGCTTTGAAATTGGCTTATTAAGACTTTATTAAGACTTTAAATTGGCTTATTATAACAGAAGTACAATAAAATTATTTTTATTATTTGAAAATACACAAAAAATGCAGATCCATTTTGAACACATACTTTTTTACTTACATTTTTACAACAAGCTACTTTGTTTTGCAGTTGTAATTCAAAATTCTCTCATTTAGAATGGAATAATTGCTGATATTAATAATATGCTTAGTTTTAACTGAAACTGACTCATGTTTCAAACTGAAATGAGCGAGACCCAATGTGATTTATCCATTACCTTACCACTTTTAAAGCTTCACTAGACCAAAGAAAACATCTATACATATAAATCTTATAAATAAAATCAAGAGAATGAATACCTTTTAGTAAAAAAAAAGCTAAAAACTATGTAAGTTAAAACATCTATTACAAGACAGATTCAGAGTAACAGGCAAATCCTCCTTGAATAAGCTTGTCTGTAAGGGTCCTCCTGCATTGCCTCCCTCCTTCCCCCATTCCCCGACAGATTATTCGGGTGCCCAGGTGTCTGTGGCTTTCAGAGGATTTGCTGGTGGCTGCTCTGAGTCTTTGCTCAGTTGTTCTGTTCTCTTTGAAGAGCTGACTGCTCCTTTCTGTGGAGCAGTCTTCAAGCATGTGAAATGTCCTGCTGATCTTCCCCCTAAGTGCTCCCTTCCCTAAGCAAAACAACCCCATTTATTTAAATCCTTTTCTCCTAAGATGTTTTTTAGGCCTCTCTCCACTCTCATTCTTCCTCTGTGGATTTTCTCTGGTTTTTCTCTGTTCTGTCAGCAATCAGCACTCAGCCAAGGCCCTGCTGTGCAGAGCTGAGTGCTGGAGGTAGCTCGTGTCCCTGGGCTCTGCTCCTTGCATTCCCCCTTTCCTGCAGGGCTGGGATGCTCTCGGGTGCAGCTGACACCACCCAGCCTGCAGTGCCCAGCTGCTGCTGAGCCCCTGCTTTCCATCCTGTGTCTGTGCAGGGGATTCTTCTCACAGAGAACAGGAAATTTTCATTTTCCCCATGGGGTCTCATTCTGCAGGCTTCCTGTCGTTGCTCAGCAAGGTGAGGTAATTTCCCACTCTGGTTCAGTCAGTCCTCCAGCTCGCTCCAGCCAGCCCAGCTTCATCCTGGCGTGTGCAGAGTTGGGCTGTGCAGAGTTCTGTCAGCTGCCATTCTCTGAAGGACTCTGAAGGGCTCTCAAGGCTCATGGTCACACCATGCTTGCACTGCTGGGGCCAGGTGCCTCTACATCCATCCCTAAACAGGTTTTGGGACTCCTGTGTTAAATAATGCTAAACATTTCTCTTTACTGTGTTCTGCACTCAGGTGACAACAGAGAGCTGATGCTTTCTTCAAGTTAGCCAGGTATGAGTTGACGTCACTTGCGTGGCTGTGACACTGAGGCTGAACTAACAAGCCTTGCTGAGAAAGTACAAGAATTCAGGTGGCATTCAGCATTTGAACATTGATTTTGGCTCTTAAATATACATGCTGTTATCATTGGCAGAGCATAATGGCTGTATGAAATGTAATGCAAAGAAAAATCAGTCAGGCTCTCAGCTGAGAGAGGTTTACAGCCAGCAGCAAGGCTTTTAAAAATGAGTGAATTCTTAGGAGAGATGAAAAGCAGGAGATTATAAAGACTTGGAACTTGGGAACTTTTTGAAAGCACAGAATAATCTATGTGAACCAGGCAGAGGAAATACAGGAATATAAATTAGAAAGCTGTGATAAAGAGGAAGAGGGGGGGAAAGGCAGAAGAGATTGGAAGCAGCATTTTTAAATAGACCTATGGAAATGATTTTAAGGCAACTGATAGGTTAAGTAAGGGAGGCCTGAAGAGGAGTTTAGTCAGCAGCTCTTCATTTTGGCCTTAAAAGTCTTTGTTTCAGCAGTCTTGGCAGTTTCTGCCTAGCATGGCCTGTCCTCTTCCATTGAAACCTGAGCAGTACCTTGACTTAGCAGGGAGCATTGAAAGCCACACTGCTGTCCCCAGAGCCCCTCACTGGCTGCTTCCTCTCTGGCTGAAGGAGCAGTAGGCTGGCCCCAGTCCCCTGACGGTGCAGTCCGTGGTGTCAGTGTCACAGCTGTCACAGTGGCATTCTGTGGCCACTGGGTAGGAGTAAAAAGCTTCAGGGTGGTCGCCACAGCCGGGGATCTTCACTGTTTCATACACCACCTCCTTGAAGGTACAGGTCTGCTGAGCAGTTGATACTGGAGGGTATTTATATACTGGATCCTGAAATTGCAAGGGGGAAATAACTGGTTTAAAATTTGTCATGGATTAGATTTCAAGATCTTTACAAAATGGGAAAATCCCACTGAGATCAAAAGCACTGGGGTCTGACTCTTCTAATTTCACTTAGATCTTTCAATCTCCCCTTTGAGGAGGACTGATAAGACAAACTTGTGTCACACCGTCACCAGACAATCTTTCAGGTCAATTGCTTGATTCTTTAAATTATTTGAAAGAGCAGAGGAGCCTACATGGTAATGGCTGCTTTATTGTATCTGCTTGCAACCACAAATTGAGCACAAAGCAGAGACCCAGACTGTAATCCTTCTAACCCTGGTTATTCAATATGAACATAATATATGCAGCCAGTTAATTAACTGAATTTTACTACAATATTTCAGCCCTCTGTCTGTGCTTCAGATGGGCTGTGTCTCTACTCCTGTGTAATTGAGTTATTCAGCCTGCTCTCTCACAAGGCTCATCCTGTCCATGTGCTTGCTACAGAGTGCAGGAATGGGCCATCCATCCATCCATCCACCACCTGAAATACGTTAATTGGGTGCCTGAAATGAAGAGTCTCACCCTTGTGAAGCAGTATCCTGAGCACCACGTGGCATTCACTGTGATGCAGAGCTCACATTCTTCCCTTTCCACGGCTATGGTGATGTTGGTGAGCTGGCAGCTGTTGCAGCAAATTGCTTTCCAGCAGAGGAACAGCACGTAGCAATTAAGTGTCTTCATCCTGTCTATAAAGCAAAAAAAATATATCTATCTCTACTGGAGAAAGGTGTATAGTTATTTTCAACAGGAAATAGTTAGAGAGGCAGGGAGAAATTGAGTTTCTGCTTTCTCCTCAAGTGGTTCTATAACAGCAAGAGTTGAGAGTCATCAGTGAGAACAGAGACATTGCATAGATCTTCCTTATGTTTACTGCTCAAGGAGTTTGGTTTTTCTAAGCAATGGAAATGGCATGGCAGAAATCTCTGCAGAATGGTAATATTAGCAGAATGCCATGCCGCTTCTAATGAAATATTTTTATCTAAGTTTCCGGAGAGAGAATGTATCTTGTTTGTAAGGACAAAGAAATAGAAGCAAGAGAGAGAGCAAAGTATAATGTATTTTTCAGAAGCAATTAATTACTTTAATAATATGAATAGTTTGCAATATGAAAGAGAAGATTTCTACCTCAGTATCTGATGAAAGCTTACCTGTGTTCCACTCGCCTTCCTGGGAGTATCAGCTGTAGTGAGAAGAAAGCCCTGTGCTTTCCTTTTATACTGAACCAGGTGTAATTTATACCTTGAGGATTTGCAGTGTCTTAATGCAGCAAGCATTAGGTTGGGACTTGGTGAAAGAGGATTAATGTCGGCCAGACAGTGAGATTAAGCCTCGCTGAGGGGAAAAAAGAAAAGCTAAACACACTCAGGGAGAGATGGTGAAGGTTACTGTCACAGTGTCTCTCTGCACATGTCCCTGGGTTTGATCCAGTGGCATTTAGAAAGAGCTGAGCCATTTCACAGTCTGAAAAAAGGCTGAGGAGCCTATTTTTGGAAATGAAAAGTTGAGGCGTTTTAACTGCTCTGTCAGCCCTTGAAGTGGGGTGCAAGCTGCTCCTCTGGCAGTGCAGGACCTGCACACTGGGGACACTGCTGAGGTGATTCTTAGCTGGTGACCATTCTCTTGGTTTGTTCAGGGTGTCAGTTTTAACTGGTTTACTCTGAGTGAGGTCTTACCCAGTGAGCTGCATATGTGTTTCGTTCATTGATCCAAGAAAGGCAGTAATGTGAATTTTGTTAAACCATGGAGAGCTCCTCTTTTCTTTGCTGTTCTTTTCTAGCCCAGTATATGCAGTCCTGGTTCCTGTCATGATCACATTTTTTAACTTGTAACTTAACGTTTGTGTTGTGGAAAGGGACTGTTAGGATGTCATAATGAGGCTCCAGATTGGTGATTTTATGTCTGTGAGCTCAGATGAAATATTTTCACATTCCAGAGAAAATGCTAACGTTTTTAACTGACAGCCATGCCAGCTCAACTGGAGTGTATTCCCTGGTTTTCCACGGTGATAGGAGAGTCTGTGGGTAGTGCTCACTGCCCTTTTCCTGCCCTCACAAGTCAGGGATGTGCTCCTCTTCACCAGAATAACCAGAGAGAGCTGTGCTGAGCTTCCCCCAGCAGTTTTGGGGAAGGTGACTCACAGCAGCACTGTATTTACTGTTATCTGCCCAGAGCAGCCACTCGTGCTTTGTTATGACTGTTCTGTTGTGGTCAGTCTGACTTTTACAGAAATCCGTCCCTGAAAGAAAACTAGACAAGGACACACAGTTAAAAGGACTTTAGCATGAAAATAAATTCTCACTGGCCTGTTAGTTTCCTGCAGACGGGGTGCTTTTCCAAGTGGCTTTTACAAAGCAGCCCTTTGAGTGTGTCCTGCCTTCCCGTGGTCCTGCATGCTGGCCATCTGCTCCAGCTTCCCTTGCAGCACCTTCATTTCTAAGTGAGTTTTGCATGGCACCAAAGTCAGAAAGTGTGAAATACGAAGTTGTGTTTCGTGCCAGGTAAATAAAGGTAACCTGTGTAATTGTAATAGTGAAATGTGTGGAACACGGCCACGGGACAGTTAGAAAGATGAGTTCTAATAAACAATTGAAGAAAGGAAAGCATGGGAGAAGGCATTTGAACCGATCTTTCACAATTAACTATTTTAAGTCTTAATGCTGTTTTGTAATAAGAACCTTTAAATTATAACTTTAGGATGTTGCTCTGTATTAAGGATTTTTAAACTCTACTTTTAGAATGCTGCTTTATAGTAAGGATTTTTAAATTGTACCTTTAGAATGCTGATTTATAGTAAGGATTTTTTTAAATGTGTAAAGGATTTAAATAAAAAAGTGAACCTATCCCAAGCTCCTAACGAAACAGTGAGAACATCCTGGAAAAGGAAGGTTGGCATCAACATCACTGGTTAATGATTTTGGAAAAGGGAAAGACTCACTATCAGAGATTAATGGTCCTAGAAAATAGAAGCTGAACCCCATATTTGAGATATACATCCTGGGTGTTGAAACCTGGAACAGATCACAATAGAGTACAGAAATGGGAAAGGAACCAAACATCTCCATCATAGATTTACCATCCTGAGGTATAGAATTGTGATGTAAAAAACTGGAAACAGAAACTGCTGAGAAAGCTCATGAATATGCTCAATAAATACCAGAAAGCCCAGCAATCAGTGTGCAGTTGGAGGGGAAAACCCCCACCACTGTACCCAGCGCTGTTTTTCTCATAGGTTACCATATTAATTAATAAATTGAATTACTGCTTGATATATTGGCTGAGTCAAGCTTCTCATTTATAACAAAAGCAAGCTGAAAAATTTTCCCTGGACATGCCCTGTAATAATAATTCTATTGGAATGAGAAGACATTTCACTTAAATCTATAAAGAAGTCAAAAAACGAGATATCTTCCTCTGAACTGATATAAACCCTGTGGTTGTTTGATAATGGTCTTTTGTGTCATTTAGTGTCAACACAGTCTGTCTTAGAGGAGGTTCTCGTTGCTGCAAGTCTAATTCCAGAGATGCCAGACAAAAGCTGATTACTTTTGGTGTATCCCTACTGAGGAGCTGATCTTTTCGAAGTCCTAATTTATGCAAATTAAATAAGACTACATAAGTTCCATTTGCAGAGGATCAGTACCTGATCTCTGGGTTGCAGTGATCTGTTTGATGCTTTAGAGGAGGCACACACTGAGTTTCACAGGCAGACAGGGCAGGTTTAGCCCCTGCCCTGTTGTTTCTGCCCTGCCCTAGCTCTCAGCCTCCTCACCCGAGGAAATTAGGGAAATCATTCTGTTCAAGGAAAAGCTGGTTTCTACAGCGTTTTTGTTAATCCATATTGGTTTTTCCACAAAGAGGTGCAGCAGTGTAAGTGATGGGATTGATTGGAGTGTGGATGAGGGCTGGGATTAGCAGAAAATGGTTTAGACAGTGCTCTCCTGAAGGGTTCCTGAAGGCACCTTGTGAACACAACACAAACACTTTAGCAGGAGGGTTTGCCCTGGTTTCAGGGGCCCTGAGGCAGCACTTGGTGCACTAGACCATCACTGTGCTGCAGTGAGTGCAGGGATCTGGCAGGTGCTGCCAAGGGAGATGCTCAGCATCAGCAGGGGCTGGCTCAGCAGAGCTCGGCTGCTGCTGGGGGTGAGCAGTCTCCAGCTCCTGGGGGAGTCACAGAGGAGCCCAGACATCATTCTCACACCTCAATGCCTTCTTAGTGGCTTCTTGGGCACATAAAAGGCTGCCTGTACTGCTGTTTTTTGGTGTTCTGTGGCTCTTTCCCCTGGACTGTTTGCTGTTGTACCCTAGCAAGCCGTTGTCACCACCACTGGCACAAGGGAGCTTTTGCTTTGCTTTTTTAACCTCTTCAAACTGAAGTGCTGGGACACATTTTACTCTCATTTCCCTTCTAGCAGCAAATGTTTTTTCTTCTGCTTGTGCTCTGATGGTTGGTTTATTTGTTTGTTTGGGGGTTTTTTGTGTGTGTGTTGGGTATTTTTTTGGTTTTGTTTGGCTTTTTTTTCCTTGCAAAAGCATCTAATACAGAACTGAAAGGTTTTATGTTCCTTATATTTCCTAAACAAATGGAATTTCTTTCTTCAAGTGTGGTGGTGCTAAGACTAAAAGTTCTGTTACTACAGGTTTTAAGTCTGTCTTGCTTAAAAGAGGGTGGTTTAGATATCTAAGGGAACTTTAGCATCTGTCAAAGTGCTCTTGGAAGACTTGGTTATGTGGGTGCAACACATCCACTAACACGGATGTGTTAGTCAGTACTAAATCTGACTGTCCTGACAGAAGATGTATTCAACCTTCTGGTGGGGAAAAACATGTTTGGTATAAAAATACCTGTGATTATTCCTGCTGCAGCTTTAGCTTCTAATGGACTCTTAAATACTGATGTATTCTTATTCTTAAAGGTGTCAGAGGACGTGGTTTTAAGTTTGTTATGTTGCTAGTTGTGGTTACATGTTTTAGCTCTTGATAAACAGATATGTCACTGAGGACAATGGCTTCTGCACATGGAAGCTGGTTTGCATTGCAGGTGTCTCAAGGCACGTCAGAGGTGCTTAAATCCAGGGTTTAATTCACTTTGTGTGTGGTTCCAGCAGGTGAGGATGTGGAGCTGTGCATGCAGGGCCATCCTTAAATCCAGGGTTTAATTCACTTTGTGTGTGGTTCCAGCAGGTGAGGGTGTGGAGCTGTGCATGCAGGGCCATCCTTAAATCCAGGGTTTAATTCACTTTGTGTGTGGTTCCAGCAGGTGAGGGTGTGGAGCTGTGCATGCAGGGCCATCCTGCTGGGCTGTGCCTTTGCCAGGTTCCCCTGGACACTGCCTGTCCTCACCAGGCACTCCTCCTTTCCCTGTTCTGTGCTTGTCCAGATGTTTAAATCTCTCAGTTGATACCCTTGAAGTGCAGAGCTTGCACGTTGCTGCTGTGCCTGAGCTCCTCTGTGTGTTGGTATTTCACAGCACAGGCCTGGGCTGAATACATTGCTGGGGTTTTGTTTTTTCCCTCTTGTTGCTGCTGGTTTTGTTGCTTGCTGCAGGTGGGAGATGGCTTCTGCCACTGCATGACCTCTCTGTGCCTTTGGGGTTTACTGCAATTCTTATTAATTAAGAATTAAAATTTAGTTCTTAGTAAATTCTTATTATAAAGGCTCTCACTGCCTTCAGTGGCCCCTGCCTTGAGTCACTGTTGGTCAATAGAATTTTTGCTGATTTTAAGTTGCCAGCACTAACAAAGCAGAGCTGTGAAGTAGGTCAGGCCTGCTGAGCACACAGGTAGTTGAAACTAATTAGTGTCAGCTAAAGACTTAATCATTAATGAGGAATTTGCATGTGCATTCATAGGAGAGCAGAATATTTGATCCTCAGGGGACTGAAGAAACTGCCAGAATGGACTGACTGTGTTTGAGTAGCACAGGATTTTAGGAATTTCTGGAGGTACAGGTTTGCATTGCCTGAGCTAAGGTTTTTTATCCCATATTTTCACATACCTGCACAGGCTGTGAGTGTTTCCAGCCTTGTGAAATCCTGCTGGCAGCCAGCAGCAGCAGCAGGTGAAGGTTCTGAGAGGAGTTTAACAAACAAGAGCAGTGCAAGCAGCAGTACAGATGCCAGGCTGTCACTCAGGCATCTCTCTTGTAGTTTTTGTCTCACATGACTCAAATTCATTCCTGGCTGATTCTTTTGCCACGTTCCTAAGTGTATAAACCAGCTGCATTTCCTTATGCTTTGTAGAGGTGGCATTCTTATGAGAATCTGTTTATCTGTGTTCTCCAGCAGAGCCACAGTGGGATCTTGCCCCCTTGTATGAGATCATTTGGCATCTGTGAGGAAATGTGTGCTAAGGCTCTGCTCAAGAGTAAACCGAGGATAAAAATTATATGTTTGCTGAAAATGCTCTCTTCCTATTTCTTTCATTGTCATTATTTCAATTTTACTTATCATATTTACTTATTCATTCCTGAATAGCTTAATTTTTCAATGAAAAAGTATTTTTTTTCCTGTTTTGTGTGTGGCTAAGTAGAGGTTTTGATTCTGTCAGTGTTAGTGACAGAATTACCTGGAGCATTACTGTTTTATTTTTTCTGGATATTACAATGTTTTTCAACAAGAAAGCATCATAATGGATTTAAAACAGATCAGCTACATTAGAAAAGTTACAAGGCAAGGGAAAGACCTGATGGGCAATATTTAAAGTTATACAATACATGATCAGCTAGGGTTTGCTTTTTGTTACCTGAGCAGTTCTTGGGTCTGTAGGGAATTGTCCTTATGCTGCTGAGAATGTCAGAAAGGTAACCAAAAAGAAAAACAAATGAACATATCCAAATACTCACTTGAAAAGTCAAATCCAATTTGAGTTTACATTTTAATATTTGCTAATAATAATAAAATAAGTTTTGTCAATAATATTTTATGTTAATAATACTTCAAGGCCCCAATATTATGGAATGACTGGAGTCCAAAGGACAAAAGCTGCCAGTAGTACTTTGTGTAAGGAATGTTTGCATTTGTTTTCCAGATGGGTTGTTTCACTGCTCTGCCATGTTCATGTTTTGTTAAACCTAGAAATAATTAAAAAAAGACAAGATTTCAGACACTTTAATATTTCATCACTATTTCTGTTATGTTACTATGTCAAGAAGCTGGGCAAGTTCTGTGATGCAGTTCTATGATGCTTTCTTCTTCTAAAACAGGGAATTTGGCAGGGCTGAACCTGATTCAGACATAAAAACCAGCAGCTGCTGACTGTTTCCAAACTGCAGCTGTGATGTGCAGCATGAGCCATGGTGGCAGTCTGCACTGGTAACACAATAAATGCACCCTGATAACACAGTAAAAACCCTGATAACACAATAAATGCACCCTGATAACACAATAAATGCACCCTGATAACACAGTAAAAACCCTGATAACACAATAAATGCACCCTGATAACACAAGGGAGCTGGTGCAGAGCCCCTGGAGGAGGGGTGGCAAGCCCACCTTCCTAGGCTTCCTAAAGAAAGTCCTAGGCTGGGGATGTCTGACCCATATTGCCTTTGCAAGTGCAGTGATTTTAGGTCAAATTGCTTAAGGAAAATAGGTTGGGAAGAATGCATACAGCCAATCTGAAGTTTGTCTGACCAACTTTAGCTAAAATGTTAGCTGCTTTTAAGGGTTCTGAACAGTTTCTTTTAAACTCTTTTATCCTAAGCAGTCATATGGACCTTTTATTCTAGGGCATGAAGCTGGTTTTGAGCAGATTATAGGGTGATGGATTTGCCCTGTGAGACACAGGAATTTGATTGTTATCAGATTGCAAATTTACAAAGAAATTTTATGAAACAGCAGCAGGAATCAGCATCAGAGTTTTAATGAGGAAACAGATCTGGAACTTAAAAAAAAAAAAGTACCTTTAAAGGTATCAGCCCAGTACATGAAAACCAGATCTGATTATTCAGGTTGTATCAGTAGAATGATATTACATACAGTATTTGAAAACAAATATTGTATTTGGCTGAATCCCCAATGAACGTGTATTTTTAAAAACAATTACAATAATTAAANTTTTATAATTTATTTTTATTATTTTACTTATATTTATCATTTAAGGGTTCTGGATTTGAAGTTTTTTCCGCGGTTGATCATTGAAGGCCAGAGTAGAGAAGCACACAAAGCAGTTTGTGCCAGAGGAGTTGGACAGAGCTGGGGGAGGAAAAACCAGGCATCACCCAAAGCGCCAGCCTGCCAAATGTGTGCTCCTAAATGTGATTAAAATCACCCCGAAATCGGGCAGCTGTGGGCACCGATCAGCCTGTTGAACACCGATTTCTGTCGTGTCTGTAGCGTTNTGAAAACCAGATCTGATTATTCAGGTTGTATCAGTAGAATGATATTACATACAGTATTTGAAAACAAATATTGTATTTGGCTGAATCCCCAATGAACGTGTATTTTTAAAAACAATTACAATAATTAAACCAGGGGCCTTTTTCTTAAATTAAAATATGATTGAAGTCAGAAGATCAATTTCATTTAAATCAGAGTATTGAGAACTTTTTGCTGTCCAAGAGTTAAACATATTTTGGGGAGTGATGCACGGGCACCATATTTACTCAGACAAATATACGTGTGGAAAGCTCATTTGGAGGGATTTTATAATTATAATTTATCATTTTTATTTGTNTCGATCAGCCTGTTGAACACCGATTTCTGTCGTGTCTGTAGCGTTAAAGAGCCGGAGCACTGTGCCCAGCCGGAGGAGCAGCAGGTCACCGGGCAGAGATGCCTCGGGAATCCCCGGGGCTGCCTGGAACAGACCCAGCCCTGCCCAGCTGTTAATTACACAAACCAGCGGGATCAGGCTGCGGATAACCGGAGGGATTTCTGGCTTCTTCTGGTGCCATCTCGTGGCTCCCGAGCGGAGTTCTCCCGCCTGGCTGGGAGCTCCCTCTCAGATAAATCAGATTTCACAGCACCGCAGCAGGAAAAGCTGGGACTGGCAGCTGAGGCGGCACTTTGCCCTCCTGGCCACTGGCCACACTCCTGCTGTGCCAGGTTCAATTCATCCTCCCCCGGTAAAGCCTTGGGGCAAAACCAGGTTCCAGATCTCTCAGTGCAAGAGCGGTGCTAATGCAGCAGTCTGGAAATGCAAGATATGATAATCAATGATAATTAATTCCAGCAGGCTGTTTTACCTGTCCCTGGGTGCGAGAGGCATGGAGAGCTGTGCTCGAGTAAACAGGCTTTTGTCTTTTTTCTGAGCCCTGGGACGTGAGGCATAATTGTCCCTGCCGGTGTCTTAAACATGGAATTGCTCTGGGAGTGCAGTCCCTTTGCCTCCAATGTGCCTCGTTTGGTATAAGAAGAGAAAATTGACAGAAAGTCTCTCTAGCAATGCTCTCCATCTCACTGCCACGTGTTTGGCACAGAGCCTGTGCACAGAGGGACATTCCTCCTGAATTTGTGCAGCTTTTCTGTGTTCTCTCTCATCTTACTGTGCTCCCAGCCTTGAAGAATGATGTTTGCTCACACTTGTCCTCCTCACATTCCAATGTCATGTTGGCAGCTATGTGGTTTTTACAAATCTTTACTTTTGCTACAAGTCCTCAAAAACGAGCAAACTTTCATTCCCATTGCAATGGTTCTCATCTTGCAGCCCTCTCTTCTCTTGGTGCTGTCCATTGTTTGCCATTTTCTTTTGCTGTAACATTATTACCTCTTTTTATTGCATCCAGCAGATTGGCAGGCACTTTCTGACAAGTGTTTGTCGTGCTTTTCTCTTCCTGAGTTCTAATTTCTGTTTGGATGACTTGTACATAATGATACTTGGGAAGGAAAGTGTGGATACATCCATGTCTCTGATAAAATTTCTGTCTCTGCAGTACTGTGAATCATTGCAGCCCATGGAACCCTGCTAGGCAATTTAATCATTTGCTAGACTTGTAGAAAGCTTAAGGCAGATCTCTCAGTGGCTGAGGATCTTTCTGGAGCACTGAGTACAGGAAAGGTGAAGGAATTCCATCTCAGGCCTTGGCTATCATCAGTGGGTTTGGAAAAACAGAAGGCACTTTTGGGAAGAGCTGATGAAATTGCTGTCCTGTGCTCCCAGCCCTTGTCCCTCTGTAGAGAAGCTTTTTGTGGCTCTGGGAGCAGAACCAAGCTGGAATGAAGTCAGCTGAGCAGGTGAATCTGCAGGCTAGAAGGTTTTTAATGCATTCCTGGGCTGGCAAATTGCAGTGATGGTAATCCATCAGCCAGCAGTGGCCAGCACAGAGTGAGATCAGAGGAGGGGCTGTAGCCACAGTGAGAGCACTGGCCATTACCCTCAGCACTATTTAAAGGATTCCAAGCAGTATTTGAGCCACTGCATTTGAGTGGCTTAAAAATGCAGATATTTTGAGACTCTGGAGCTGTTCTTCACATTCTCATCTCTATTTCTGCCTTTGTACAAGGGATAATGCATCCAAGGGTTACCCCACAGAGCATCAGCTGTGCTAGACACAATCCAGTGTTTGAGACCCATAAAATGTAAAAAATGTCAGCCTTCTGTATTCTTAATTCCTGTTCCTGACTGCCAGTGTCATCCCCTGCTCCTGGATGCTGGAGATTATTATAAGACTTGAGTGACCTATTTAGCTGTTCTGAATTTTGAATGATGATTTTTTTCTCCCCCTCCCTTATCAGCTGAATTTCTTCCCTCCCACCCCCTTTTACCATACAACATAAATTCTGAGAGATTATTAGGTAGTTTTAGAAGACATTGATCCCTATGTAATCTGTGAACCCTTTAGAAGAAAACTGAAGTCAAATTTAGCATGGCTACTCAAAGACTGGGGAAAGGAGGAGTTCTTGATTTGAAGCCTTAGAAATATAAATAATAATGTCTTCTAGATATTCTCAAGTCCCAGTCCATGGGGATGGAAACAGGCTTTAGGAACAAATTGTACACCCCCAGCAAGCAGCAGTTTAGACTCAGAGTTTCAAGAGCATACATGAAATTTTACGTACAAATAACACAAAATACAGAGTTTCCAGTGGGCATGTGCAGGTCAGAATTCTAATATCAAGGCATAACTCCCAGCCCACACTGGGATCAGGTTAAATTTCTGCAGACATCTGCAAGTCTGGCCTTCGTGGGATGACCAAGGATCTCTGTGCAACATTTTATTTTAAAAAGTGCAGCTCTTAGACATTAAATTGTAATATTTATGATGTATGGAGACTATAGTTTGAGATGAGTACAAGGCTGTAAAACTGCCCCTGATAGTCTGTCCACCCCAATCTATTAATTCTTCTTCCAGGAATTAAATCTAGAAGAAATAAATGATGCTATTTCCTGAAAACATAAAGGCCTCTTTTTTTTTTTTTTTTTGTTAATGGTGGCAAAAAAGAACATTGAACTATATGAGCCTGGATCCCTTCCAGTTAAACAAAGGACATGAATTTTCTTAATTAGAGAGTAATTGGATTCTCCCTCTCAAGAAAATGACACAGTTGATATCACAAGGAAATAAATTATGGGAGAAAAAATTGCTGCAAGCTCTAGGTGAAAACATTTATTAAATCCATAGCTCTGCAATTCACTGTGCTAGACTTCAGCAAAATGGAGTTACTGCCAGCGAATCAAATCTATGGTTTTTTGCATTTTTCTTTCAGTATTTATGTTTATGTGTGAGAGGAAATGTAAATCTTCCCCGTGCTTCAGAAACTTCTCCCATAAGCTTGCTGTGTTCTGTGTAAAATGCCACATTTCAGCAGATGTGAGAGAATGATCCCTCAGCTGACAAAGCAATGCCTCAACAATTAACTGAAAAATCTCCCAGTTCCCTGAATCAAAACTGTGATGTAACTTCTCTTTGGGGGGAAAAAACCTCATGGGAGAACTTTGTAACATACCTTAAAAGTGTTTGTATTCAACATGCTTATGCTTCACTCTGTAACAGTGGAAAAACTGGCATAGAACTGGAATAACTGTGAAATTACCACCAGCAAGGATCTTGTACTTAATCTACTAAAACTGGAGTTGTGTATTTAAATGGGAGAATACTGTACATAATGCACTTATTAAAAAAAACAACCCAAAACAAAGCTAAAAGCACAGGGTACAAGTGTTCCCATGAGTCTGAATTAATATGTGTGCAGGGATGGTGAGTTTAGCACCTGAAAAGGTGATTAACCATAAACCATAAGAAATGTAATAAAGGAAAACCAGCCAGCTAATTAAGACCTGTTGTAGATGACCCTGGTACCCTTGCTCATCCTAGCTCTTAGCAGCAGTGAGATTACAGCACATCTGATGTATAAGGGCTCCAGGGATGGGTTTGTACTGTGTCATGTGAAGTGTTGTTTAGCTGGGAAAGGAGCAATATAGCAGATAAATTATGAAGTGATAAAAAAATTTTATGCAATGACCAAAATTTTAATGACCTAGTGGTCTGAGAAACTCCAGAATAAGCATCAATCTTAAACATCTATTTCCATTTTTACCCTGTTGTAGATAGTAGGTGAATTCACTGATTTCTTAAAGCTGGAAAACAATTTGACTCAGGCATGGGATGAAATCAGAGTGAATTTGAAATGAAGCCACAGAAACAGGATGACATTGCAAGGTCACATGCTTAGGGACTAATTGCAAACATTTCTGCTATCAGAGTAGTAAGCAACACCTGAGAGTCTTAATCAGCTGCAAGATAATTGTGTTTCAGCCCTGGCATGGCAGTGGGGAAGGTGAACACGATGCTGGGGTAACCAGGGGCTGCTGTGCTGGCAGAGCTCCTCAGCTGGACTCTGCACAGCCCTGGGAAACTGAGGCACGGGCCATGCTCAGCTGGGATGGGGAGCTCCTTGCTAGCAGGGTGTTGGAAGAGCCTTGTCTGTGTAAATGAGGTAGGAAGTGATGCCTCAGGTTTGGCTTTTCTATTTTTCACATTCTGTGCTGCTTTAGTGTGTGGGTCTGAGCTTCACATCAGGGCATGGTGAGCTCTGCACAGAGCAGGGAGACAAAACAATTCCTGCTCCAGCTGGGGACCAAGGACAAATGATCCAAATCTCAGCCCAAGAGCACAAACAACGTGGGCCGCAGAGAGAAAAACAAGCAGGATGGGAGTGCAGAAGCTAAAGCTGGAATGGGACAATGAACTCCAAGGTGCAAATGGAGCAGAACTGATCCCAGTGACAGAGCCCGTGCCCGGGCTGCATTTTGGGACCATTTTGGTTCATCTTGGGTGCAGCCCTGGCTGGGCTCTTGTGCTGCCCAAGGTGTGTCCATGGAGGAAATCCTTTTAATAAATCCCTGCTTTATTCTTTAGCTCTGTCCAGACTCTGCTCTAGGGCAGCCTTCCCCAGGCATCAGAAGAACATAGCAGGATGGCTAAATGCTTGAAGTAAGGTACAGGGTTGGCAGGAAAAAGTAGCTCTAGTCCTGCTAATGAATAAATTTAGCCTGGAAATAATATTGTTCCTTGGGAGGCAGCAGGATACATTTGTTGGCAGGGTTGTGTTGTGTCTGCTTGATTCCAGGCTTTGGGTCCTGCTTGTACAGGTGGCTTTCAGGCAGCAAGAGTTGTTGGATTATTCTCAGCTTTTAGAGAGATGGGGTAACTGAGAGGTGTTCTAAAAGATTTTATTCCATTATCAGTCTGGTAGAAGGGTGAGACATAAGAGATGTAAAACTCAAAGCAATTCTGTCAGAAGCCAGCCCATTTCCTGGTTACAACACCTTATAGATATTTCACAGCCTGTTAGCTTTTGCCACACAATGCTGCTAATCCTTCTAACACCAATCACCTATAAATTTACCCTATATGGTCCTGCTACAATGCATCTTTTATAGTTCTAATTCTCTAAAATATCTGATCTTTTTACAAGGCAATATTTTGAAACCTGTTTCCAGTTCAATCTCTCTCAATGCCATCTCTATTCCATGGCCTCCCTGAGCCAGCACTCCTCATCTCAGAGTTTGCACACAGATGTACCAGGCTCTGAGCTTTCTGTCAGGGTTTGAGAAATGTTTACAAATCCATTTCTCACCCAGAGGAATAATTGTTGTGGCTGGGAGGCTTTCACAGCAGTGCCCAGAGTCCCTTCAGCTTCGTATCCTTAATCTTTATCTTGTTTTACAGTGGCAGAAGTGGCAGTCTCCCAGTCAGACCAGTTTTATTATTTTTTAGTTTGTTTTTACCGTGGTTCTGACAAATGAAGTAGTTTTCTTTGCCTTAGAAACAAGTGTTTAGACAGATTTGTTTTCCTGATGGGATATTTACTCTGACTAAAAACCAAGTAACTTGTGAATACCCAACACTTTGCTTTTTCATGTGCAAGACTCATATTTAAGGAATGTTTGCAGGGGTTTTATGCACTACAGCCTTTGGGTCAGAAATGCATTCATTGTTTCAGAAATGTCAGTGAATACCATTCCCTCACTGAGGCTGTCTGCACGAGACTACAAAGGCATGGATCTCTCAGCTGTTTTTGGGATGTTATCCTTCTAATGTGCTTCTGCTGGTTCTCCTGCTACACTGATTGCCTCTGATTCCCAGCAGCAACACCCGGTGCTGCTCCCTTGCTGTTCCCAGACCTCCTGTCATTTCCATTGATTTTCCTTTGTCTCAGCCTCCTCATCTTGTCCTTTCATCAATAATGCCACCTAAACTTAGTCCTGAGATTTTTTCATTTGCTGTGGGATCTGCCTTCACTGTCAGTTTTCCTCTGAAGAAGTTCTGATAAGCTGTTTCTGATAAGAAATTCTGATAATTCTGATGTTCTCCTTTAGTGAACATATCTGGAAATCATGTAATAGATTTTTTTTTTCTTTCCTTCTAAAGCAAGGTATTTGGTTTGTGTTGCCTTGTTTTTATGAGTTAAAAATTGAGACAATGAAAAAGAAGCCTTGGATATCAGAAAGTCATTTTCCCTGTAGGGGATATTTTGGGCTCTCCTGTTAAACTTGTTTTGAGCAAACAGAGGACGTGGATTTGAAGTTAGCTCAGACCTGCCTTGTTACCAATGACTTGTTTATTTTCATTTTTATTACTAAAAAGAGCTAAAACTGCACTTGCTGCTGTCCTGCTCTATGAACAGCTCTGATCCTCCTTTAGCCAGGAGGGAAAATCAGTAACTAATAGTAACAGAACAGAAGTTTTTTATGGCAAATTGGGCATATTTCCATCTTTCTGCAGCACCAGAATGCCCTGGCTCTCTGGGCAGTGCACAACTTGTGCTCTTTTGATAACTCAGAGTATTCCCCTAGAATTTCTTCTCTGTTGAGAAGGCTTGCATTCAAAGGGCTGCAAGGGCACTGAATAATTTAGCAAGCCTGGAGGAAACAACGTTGTGTTCTTGGGGTTTTTTTGATGCTGGGGTTGGAGGTTTCTCCTCCTGCACATTTCCCAGACTTTGGAGGGAGATCATCAGCCATGGCAGGCAGGGTTGAGATTGGGAATTTTTGACTTTCAGTAGCAAATATTTGGTCCTGAAAGCTTGACCTTGATTTTTCTGTGCTTGCTTAAGGGTAAAAAGAAAAAATGACATTTTCTTTATGTCCATGGTGGTTCCTAGCAAGTGCTGTTGAGTTTGCAGAGCTTGTGTGCTCCCACTTGAGCTGTGCCTGAGCTCAGTTTTACTGATATTTTCCAGGGAATCTTTGAGCATCTTCTTGGGGAGAAGCAAACAACTAAAGCCCAAAATGCCTTGCTCTGTTGTGATTCTCTCTTTAAGGCATCATTTAAGATCACTATGAAAATGATTTAAGCTTCTCTAGCTGAAAAGACTGCAAAAGCAGTTATTTCATAGTTTCAGCTGGTTTTCATTGCAGACAGATCTTATTTCAGAATGTAACTGATAATCTGATTAAAATTTGGATGGATTGGGTGTTTTTCACACGTAATAAAATCCCCCATGGCCTGAGCATGAAAACACTGGAGCCTGTTTCTCCTCCAGCTGCAGTTTAGGGTGGAGCTGATGGAGAGCTGGGCACCTGCAATTCAGTCTCAGAAGCTGAAGGAACAGATTGGTTCCTGCTTTGGGACCAGGTAAAACTGACAGACCTTGCCCATTTCTAATGGCCACTAGTGCCAACCAGGTGACATATTTCTGCTTTCTTTTGGGTTTTGGGTGGTTGTTTTTGGTTTTTGGGGTTTTCTTTTTGTTTTTTGGGGTTTTTTTTTTTTTTTGTTTTGGGGTTTGTGGTTTTTTTGGTGGGTGGTTTTTTTGGTGGGTGGTTTTTTTGGTGGGTGGTTTTTTTGGTGGGTGGTTTTTTTGGTGGGTGGTTTTTTTGGTGGGTGGTTTTTTTGGTGGGTGGTTTTATTTTTTTTGGGTGGTTTTTTGGGGAGGGTAAGTGTTTTTGGGGTATTTTTTTTTCAGTTTTGTGTTTTTGTTGTTGTTGTTGTTTTTTGGGTTTTTTTTTGTGAAAAGAGCAGCACTGTATCCAGTGATGGCAAAGCCTCCACTGGCCTCCAAAGGAGCCTCCAGGAGCAGCAATGTTCCTGAGATGTTCTTCACAGTTCCATGGAAAAAGGGATGTTCCCAGAGTGGGTGCTGAGAGAGGAACCCTCTGCCATAACTGAAGGAAAATGTTTGTGCAAGCTCCCTTCAGAAGCCCCTCTCCATTCTCTTTGTCATATAGTTTCTGCCTTTTTGTCCTGTTAATTGCAGGGATATTATTTAAGACATGGTTCTGCCAGAGTCCTGATTTCTGTCCAGATTTAAAGATCTGTTTTCTGTTCTCACAGCTCCTGCTGTCACAGCATGAGTAGGAATGCTGACACCAGGTAGGGGGATGTATAATGGAGAAACTGAAAAAAACTGAAAACTGGTTTAACTCTGAGTCTTCAGCTGTGACCTGTCACTCAAATGAAACAATATTTTGCTGTCCCTCCTGATCCCCTTTTTTTTTGTAGTATATTGAAGCATTACTTAAAAAATATAAACCTCATTGTACGAAATACTCAGAATTTTTTAAACTTTTTTTACTTTCTTCCTGTGTAAGAAAGTAAAACTTAATGCAGTGCAAGTTCCCCTATTTGGAGTTATTGGCATTATTCTGTTGCAGTCTGAGAAAATGCAGATTTTACATCCATTAACAGGCAAAAAAAAGCCAATACCTGAGAAGTTAGAAGGGAAATGAAGGTGGATCTTAGCTGAGGTGCAGAGGGGAGGGAGAAGGAGAGAGTGCTCGTGCATGGGAGTGGAAGTGGCTTGGAGTAGGTATGTTTACAAAACCCTGGTTAGGAGATAATTAATTAATTGGAACAGGTTTTCCAGGGAGGCTGTGGAGTTTTGGGGATTTTCAAGGCCCAGGCAGTCTGGGCTGGCCTCACTCAGCTTCCTTCCAGAGCAGCAACTCAGATTAACAAACCCCCTGTGCTGCCAGGACTTTGGGGCAGTGAGCTCTGCAAGAGCTGCCTTAACCAAGGAGGAGTCCAAAGGATTGACCAAGTGAGCTGCAAGGCAGGATTGGAGTTTGCACTGTCACAGTTCAGCCTGGTTCTCCCCCACACTGCAGAATACAAAATCAGACCAAAGGCTGCAAGTGAAGAACGTGGCTGTACATGGGCATAAAATAATTGGTTTAGAAAAAAAATCACTGTTTTATTTTTTAATGTTTTCAGCTTGCCTGTCTGATCTAATAGTTTTGAAGAATGAAACAATTTTTTTTCCATTAGGAAGACAAAGAATAAAGCCAATTATCTTTCTGTGAGTCCACTTCTGCTGCTGAATTCTCCATGGAAAGTGGGGGTGAGTACCTGAATCTCATTGTGGGTAACAAAGCAGCAGAGTGGCATGAAATTCCCTTCAGTTTGGAGCTGTGCTGTCTTTAGTCAGAGCTGCCAGTCTGGTTGGCTTTCTGGTGAATGGCATCCCCTGTTCCAGTCACTTTGCTTTGCTGTGGGTTAAGAGGCTCCTTGCAGACACCTCAGCCTCTGCTGCTGCTCTAGAAAAGGCAATCAGTGGTTGTCTTGGAGGGTGTTGTGAGATTTTCTTCCCAGCAGGGTCACATTTGGCTGCTGCTCTACAGGCATGGCTATCTATGGCTAATTCTGTGTAATTCACTGTAATTTTTTTTTTTTTTGCTCACGCCTTGCTACAAGGTGAGAAACTCTACTTGTTTTTTTGGTTTTTTTTTTTTAATTATTGAAAAATATTTGTTATTGAAGAAATATTGAATTATTGAAGAATCACTCCAGCCCCTCAAGGCATAACTCATCCAAGAGTCTTGGTTAGTTGTTAACTTTTTCCTCAAACAATGCAATCATAGCTGGCTTTGGCACCTGCCATTTCCAAGTTTTTCCTATGGAATATCAGACACGTTATCTTTCACATCATAGAATTATATACCTAGAATATTTTGTGGTTCTGAGGTGTTAATCCAGGATTATATCCAGGGAACTGTTCAGCAATGTCCAAAAGCAGCAATAAATAACAGGAATGTCAAGGTGTGGGTTTGTTCCCAGTGCTCAGAGCTGGATTTTTCCACCTCTGTGAATAGAATGAGAACCATTATATCTGAAAAGCAGTTTGTTCTCATGGCTGCACAGCCTCCCACAGTTAAAGAAATTGTGTCCAGGCTGATTGCTGGATCTGGGATCCATTACAGCATAACCTGATTTCTGCTTTGGCATTGTTTCATAGTCCATTGATTGTAGATCATCTGTAGCACTTGTGAAGCTTTACACCATGATTTCACACAGTGTGAGACATTTTTTTCCCCACAGTTATAGCAAGAAGAAATTATTAGACATGACCCACATAACTCTGCAATGCAGAGTGCAGATTATTCCTGGGGAGCTCTCAGCACCAAAGGCTATTTTTTTCTGGTGCTCATTCTCTGGAAGAAAAGATAAAATGTGTTCCATTTGCTAGTGCTTTCTGCACTGCATCCTCTTGCCCCAGTTTGGTTTTGGGCCGTGAGTTCTGATGTTGCCAGGCACTGGGAATTCTCTGGAAGCATCTGCTGCCAGCAGCTTGGGGATGTGGCTCCGTGGTCACCCAGCTGCAGAGCACTCTGAGGCAGTGCTGGAGCTCACATCTGCAGCTGAAGTAGCTCCATCACTTGGCACAGAGTCAGGAATGGCTGTGGTGGAGCCTGGTGGGACTCTGAGAACAAATCCACTTTTCATCCTTCCACAGGCAACGTGCTGCACTGCCAGGGGGAATTATGGCTAGGGGAGAAACAGTTGTTCCACATTGTTTTCCAAGATTGCCAAGGCTTTCTTGCTTAAAAAACGTGGTAGTGAAAGAAGGTGATAAAATAGTCCCTTCTAAGAGATTTCCCAATTAATCAGTATAAACAAGCTTAGCTTGTATGCAAATGTTGACGTGCCCTTACTCAGATCAGGGGTATGAAATACGAGTTTTACTCTGTTCAAGTAAACATTTAATGCAGTGTTTAAAAGAACTAAAACTTAGCTAGTAGGTTGGGAATATAAACAAACACACAAAATTTGAGGTCAGGCTATGTGTGTAGGACTCCAGATTCTAATCTGACCCACACTCTTCCATGACTGATGTTCATTAAAACTCAAAAATTCCACCAAAAGAGGTGTGAGGTCTTGAAGGATAGCAGGGAGTAATTAAAAGTGCTTTATCATAAACTTTTCCACTATTTCTATTAAACCCCACCCCATTTAGTCCAGGGATCTAGAAAAGGAAATGTTGATGGTGAGGAGCTGCAGGGACAGGAGCACACACAGAAATGCCCGAGGTGTCTGCAGCTGCCACTCACATTCTGAGCCGTGGGGCAGGCCAGCATCCCTGGGGTGCTGAGGGAGGGCTCTGATGGGAGCACCTGCTCTTGGCATAATTATTATAATTATTGAGAGTGATACCATTCCTAACCTGCCCTCAAAATACTCTGAGCTTTCAGGCTGTGGATGGAGGGATGAATTTCCAAGCTGTGTTGTGTCAGTCAAGCCTTCACTGGTAAAACCTCCCTGCATTTCAGTAATAATGCCTTTAAATTAGAAATCCTGTAACAAAAATAAATATTTCACAGAGGTTTAGAGGCGTCTGTTTATATTTAATTAAATAATTTATAATCAGGCCTCTTCCTTTTGAACTCACATAACAAAACATTCTGTATTGATCTGATTTATTCTCATTCATCACTCCTAGGTGGTTTTCTTTAATGGATATCCCATTAATCTTTATAAATTGCAATAACCTGAAACAGATAGGAATTCCAAAGAAGAAACCTAATTACTTGAACATATAGGATTAAATTATTTACTTCAGAAGTGCTGTACCACCATCCTTTCCTCTGAAGGAAACCTTTCCATTACCTCTGATTGTCATTTTATATCAGTAAATCAATATTGGATGTTGGAAGGTTTAAAACCAAGCCTTGCTCCCCAGAGGCATGTGCCCAATGGCAGAATGGAAACATTAGACATATTTATTATCCTTTTTTGCTTTCCCACAATGAAATGATGAGACAGGGAGGGCAGAGGAAGCTTTCATTAATGGTGTGGACCCCTGAGCTGAATTTATTGTGCTGTTCCTGAGAGTTCCTTTTCCACTGCTCTGTGTCCCACACAGTGTTAAATAATCTGGGGATAAGAAAAGAGTGCTGCAAAACCTGAGTGGGGAAAGAGGCACATGTCAAAAAAAGGAAAAAAATCCACTGTGTTATGTGATTTCAAAGGTTCCAGTAAGCGAGCAGGAGAGGAAATCACAAATCCTGCCAGTTCAGTAGCTGCTGAGCCAAACTGCAGCTAAGGGGGAAGCAGCAGGAACTTCCTTTCCAAGAGCTACATGAATTCCTAGTTTTGTAAATTGTTTTTTTTGTCTGTCACTGCATATACATCAGTGAAAAGGAATTGTCAATCCAGTGAATAATTGAAGCTGTAAGTGCCTGGGAATTCTCAATGCACATCCCTGTTATCCAATGAAATTTGGAAATGCCAGCATTTACAATGTCTGGTTTGGAGTCCATGAAATAAATAATAATGATTTAAATAAATAATAAGGAAATAAATAATCAGGATTCCAATAAGGTGTGAGTACAGCACTTGTTCTTTCTTTCTTGCTTTTACTAAAGCAGCAATCTGAGAATAAATCAGGTGCATGTACAATATTTTGTTATATGAGTTCAAAAGGAAGAGGCCTGATTATAAATTATTTAATTAAATATAAACAGACGCCTCTAAACCTCTGTGAAATATTTATTTTTGTTACAGGATTTCTAATTTAAAGGCATTATTACTGAAGTCCAGGGAGGCTTTACCAGTGGAGTGGAAGAAGGCTTGACTGACACAACACAGCTTGGAAATTCATCCCTCCATCCACAACCTGAGAATTCAGTGTATTTTGAGGACAGGTTAGGAATGCTACAATTTTTAGATTTCACTAGTGGTTTATAGATTATATACATCCAAACTATGGACCTTTTATCTTTAAATTACATTTTTTTTTCAGTTTCAGCTTTAGTCATCTCTTAGGTTGTCTTTCATGTAAAATGAAAATGAAATAGCATTACCTTAGATCAGAAATTGTCCTTATGTAGGCAGTAGTGGAGTGCAAGAGCTCTGCAGGCCTTGTGCTGACATTTATTCCTGGAGTAAATTCATAACACACAACTCATCTTCTAGCTCTGATTAGCTCACAGGTATGGGAGAAATCACTTCTCTTGGGACTTTTTTGTGTGAATAAATGCAAATACCTGCAATTACACCCCCCATGGGTGTGAATTTCAATCGTCTCGAAGACTGATGTCAGGAAAACTGAAATGCATGAGCCTTTGTAGGGAGAAAAGCCAAAAAGAATTGGTGTATCCCCAAAAAACTTCAGTGGCTATCCGAGTGAACATACTCTATTCTTTCTCAGCAGCATTTTCTTATAGCCTGGTTGGTTTTTTTTGTTTTTTTAAACACTGTGATGGAAAAACAAAGGGATACTGTGGCTCTAAAGTCACGTGAAATATTTATATATATATATATACACACACACATATACATTCTGAGCATCTATCAAAACTCTAAAAAGGAGTTTTTTGAGCTGAAGGAACATGTGGCATCTGCCAGGCTGAACTGAAGGGATTGAGGTGCAGAGGAGCAGAGGCAGCATGAGAGAGACAACTCTGATTTATTCATTCCTTTGTAATGCGAGGGGACGAGCAGAGTTAGCAAGCAATTTTTGAGTAGTAAGTAAACAATTTCTATTTTAAAAAGAAGATTAGATGCTGGGTTTTATCAAGGATTTGCCCCTGCTACCTGCCTCTCCAGTGAAATTGTTAATCTTTTTTACATTGGCTTTGCAGTGGGAACTAATGAGCCCTCAGTTCATCTCAGGAGACACAGGCAGAAGCTGGGATCCTTTTGGTTTTGCCTGGGATCCTTTTATTTTTTTTGGCTGGGATTCTTTTTTTTGGCTGGTATTTTTTTTTTTTTTTTGGCTAGGATCCCTTTTTTGGATCTGTTTTTGCAGTGTTTGACTTTGTGATGTGTAAATCAGATTTTATCTGTATTGAATTGCTGAAGGTGCATAATGATCTCACCTTGAAAATAGCCTAAATTGGTGTTTCACTCACAGAAAAACAAAAAAATGAGTGTACTTTGAATTATAATCCATATCTTGAACACTTCCTTTTGTATCCTGTGCTGATGTGTACTCTATTACCAAAACATCTTGTCTAACACTGATGAAGGAGTAATTAATCCACAGGTAGAAAACACAAGGAATTTAATTTGTGAACACCAAGGAATTGCATTTCCTTCACGATACGATTATGAAAGTGGATTCAGCATCACTGCAATAATGATATGTAATGAATTCAACCCTTTAACAAAATAACTTTACTTAGAATTTAGTGTCAGAAATACAGATTTGTACAACCTGGTTCAATAGGTCAGCCTTAGCAAATGTGACAGACATCTGCAGCCACTATACATTTTCCAAAATTAATTTGTAATATATGGATTTTCTGTGGCTACAAACTGAGTTCTTCTGTCAAAGAAAAGGCTTGTTGTTGCCTTTTTTAACATCCTAGAAGGATGCTACAGGATCTCAAACAGATGAAAGGAAATAGCATTTAATATGCTTGATTAAAATTTACAATTCTCAGGCTAATGGGAGAAAAATCTGCTAGAGACTGGGCAGCTTGTACACTCTAATGTTTCCTAATTAATTGTTTTCTTATTGCTGTTTGGTATGTCCCTTTTCTCCTCCAGATCTCTTCCATCCACCTGGAATTGTTTTTGCAGTTGTGTTGCCCTTGTGAGCCCTCTGTGGTGTGATCCATCATTTTCCATTTCACTTCCAGTGCCTGATGGTCAAAGTAAGTTGAGAGATGGTTGTGTAATAGGAAATGTTTTATTTTGTTATTGCACAAAAAGCTCTGGAGTCTCCTCATTTGTTTAAAGCTTGCATGTGTTCTGTCACCTAAATTCATGTATACTGCAGTGGGCCTGGAGGGGCACCCAGCCAGACACTGGGGCTAGTCTAGAAACTAATATTTCATAAAAAAACCCCCAAAAATATATCATAAAAACCCAATATATCATAAACCCCAGTCCTACATGAGACTCGTGGTGTCTGGAAGTGCCTGGACTGTCACAGGATGGCAGAAAAGCACCCATGGGTGGGACAGGAGAGGGAGTTTGACTGCACAAGGGAACATTTCCCACAGCAGGGATGCTCACAAATGGATGGGGTGGAAATGGAGCCATTTCTTCCTCCAAGAGCCCTCTGGCATGTTCTGGCTCTCTCAGGACACACATCCTGAGTGCTTTGGAGTGTTCTGAACGGGTTTTCCCCTTTCACAAGAGGAGGAAGCTCCCTCTGAACCCAAAGGTTTCTCTGCTCCTCTTGGTCTGAATGCACTGAACATTTTGCTGCTAAGGCACCACGTGAATTTTGGGGTTTTTTTTGTTTCACAGCTATTCCTGGACAAACAGGAATAACAGGAGTCTTGTGATCCTTCCACTCAAGGTGTGGTTCTGTGCTGCCATGGCAGAAATTAGGAGTGATGCTGGATTATTGGAGTGGTGGAAATTAGGAGTGATGATGGCAGAAATTAGGAGTGATGATGGCAGAAATTAGGAGTGATGATGGCAGAAATTAGGAGTGATGATGGCAGAAATTAGGAGTGATGATGGATTCTTGCTGCTTGCAGCCTTTCCTCCAGGACACACACGTTTGGGCACTCCTTTGTTCCCCTGGGGTTTTGCTTCTCAACAGGAATGCAAACCTTTCTTTTATTTTATCAGAATCCACAGGTTCTGAATTGCCCCTGCTTGTCCCTCACATTTGTGGGAGATTAAAAAGTTGAATAAGAAGCATTAATGCAGTTCTGTGTTCAGTAGAGTGAAGCTTTGCCCTTACATTCTTTCAGCACTTTTAGATTTTCTCTGGTGAGTCAGAAAATACCAGGAATTAGTCTTTCTGGTACTAAGGATAAACATGAGTCTCCAGGAACCTGCAAGCTTGAGCTGCTTCTCAACAAGTAATACATAAATAAGAGAAATTTCCTAGGAGCAAGCACATAAATTTATATGTCTTGTGTTACACAAGACGTGGCATGGTTCATCGTGATGGACTCATGTCAGCAAAATCCTGGACAGACAAAAAAAATTCCTGGATAGAACAGAGTAAAAACAGCCTTGCTCTTGGATTGTGCAGTGCTAGTCACTAGTGAATAGAATATAAAAAATATTAAAATAAAACAACTTAGCCACTCATCAGTACCAATGCATCCATACCATGACAAGCTGCTTCTCTTTTCTGTGTTTTACTTGGACTGCTAAAGGAGCCTGTGGTTTTACAGTGCAAATTCAGAAAGATCAGGAAGCAAAGCTCATTCCCGGCATGTTGCAGACTCCCAAAAAACCCCACCCTGTGCTGCATCAAATGCAGCAGAAATTGCATGTGGCACTGTAGGCTTCTTCTTGCCCTGTGCTGAAAAAGCTGTTAGTATTACTGCAGAAAAATACATAGGTAGTAAGCATTTTATTTTTCCAATGCTACTTTTATTGAGCTGTATCACAAAACAAAAGTAAGAGTCTCTTTTATATTCCAAAAATGAAAATACACACCAATAGACAACTTGGTTGAGAGGCAGGGAAACTTGTTCTCCACAGGAGTGCTGTCTGCTGGTTTTGGGTTCTGAATAAACAGCTGTATGGCTGCTGAGTACAATGCAGAGAAGAAGAAGGCACAATGCGGCCAAAACTGAGGTTTGAACCTGACAAACTGCTTGCTGCTTGAATCATAAAAGATGGTATCTGCAATTAGTGCCAAAATAATTGCTAAGAGGCTGGGAGAGCATTGAAGTGGTTCATCAGACACCTTCTGCTCGCCTGCCACACCTGATTTATCACCTGAGGGATGGGATTCAGAGCACGTGAGTTACATTGGGGTTATCTGCAAGCATTTGCAGATTTTTGGGGTCATGCTGGGGTTTTCTTCAATGTCTTTTGATGCCAACAATTCTTGTTTTCAAGGTAATGATCTTTCCATTCTCAGTAGAAAATTACTGCACTTCATTTTCTCCAGGCTCCTGTTGTTTGTGCTTGCCTTGAGGAGCAAGGAATAGTTTCGTACTTTTGTGAGCAAACTGCACACACCCAACCCATACACAGAGTTTTCATGTGTGCCCCAGCTTCTGTTCCACTGCAAGGGGTGCCCATCAAAAATCAGGGCAAACACAGGGTGGGAGAGAGAAGGTTGAGGGGCTGTGTGTACCACAAGGACACAACTGAAAGCCTACAAGGAATAGTTCCAGTAAGAGCCTAATGCAAACTTTCAGCCAAGTCAGCTAAAATGAACAACTATCAGCAGGACACGTGGCTGCAATTTGAAAGCCAAGCTCTTGAGAAATATTGGTAGCAAGTTACTGTGAAAAGCTCATTTGGTCATGAGAAATACCTCTAGCAAGGTGCATTTCTTTTTTAGGAATTATGTTCTTCTAAATTTTGTGGATTTATGATTTTTTTTCATTATAGCACAGTATTCTAGGTAAACAGAAAAATAGTGAAGGAGGATTTTTTTTCTTGTAAGATAATAATTTTGCAAAGAGAATACATCTCTTTCTGAAATTACTCTGTGTGTTTCAGCCTGAGTTTTGCATTTGTGATTCACTAAAAGCCCTTCAGCCAACAGTGGGAGTTACAGTGATGCAAAGACTTCAGAACTGGGTTTTGATTCTTTCCCAATCTTTGTGAAATCACAATGGATAGAAATAATATCCCTGATCCTTGTGCCACTCTACATAAGGGAGCTACAATCTGCCTTTTGACCCCATTTTATCTATGGTACGCTTCCTTAGCCCTTGTCTTTCAAAGACTAAAGTAAACAAGAATTCTGGAGATTGCACTATGAGTACTGTAAAAATTGTCCTTGAGTGTGTTCATTTGAACAAAGATGTGCTTCTTGTAGCCCCAGCTAAGTCACACTGCTGCCTCATGATTGTGCTGCTGTTGATCATAACTGTGCTGCCAATTGCTGCTGAGTGCATCACTAAAACCAGGTTTCTCTTCCTTTACTGTTGTACTTGGCTCACACTCAAAATTCCCGATGATTTCATTTTTTTCTCCAGTCATACTTGCCCCAGACATTTCTCATTTAGTGCACACACAGAGTTATCCATAGCGAATTCCCTTCTCCCAGCTGAATTTCCCAGTACATCATCTTTGGGATCATTGCTCTCTCTCCTTTTTGCACTGCTCATTCTCAGCAGCCAATCTGTGTTTTCATTCCCAGTCAGAATTCATTTCTGTGCCATCTTGATCCATGTTTTTTTTAAAAAGATTCACCACATTGCATTTTCACTGTGGCACTCGAGTCTTTTTGGTTTAGTCTGTATTTTATTTCCTGATTTTACTGCCTGATGATTTGCTAGTTTTGTGCAGTAAATGGATTTTGTAAATATAAGAGATCTCCAGAGTATCCTTAGGGTGAGTATGAGCTTCATCAAACAGAGGTTTCCTCTGTGTTCATCTGCTTTTATAATCTGGAGATATTTACAGTTGCTGTTCATTGAGGGCCATTGGAATCTCAGAGATCCATGAAAAAGCTCCTCATTTCTTATTCCAGGTAAGCTAACCACAGGGAGTTTATGAAAAAAGCAAATTAATTTGGTGTTACTCTTCTTTAGTGTCATACTTGGCTATTGTGCTGCTAAGTGGGTAGTAAGATCTTTGATTTTAATACTAAATTAGGTGTTACCTGTGCTTGTCATGACTCACCAAGCCAAAATTGTGCCAAGAGGAGTCAAACCTGAGATTTCCAGTGTTCCCCACACGTCAAACACAGCATCAGCAGAACCCTAGTTATATATGGAATGAAGATTTATCACTAAAACCAGTTTTACTGGGAGGCTGGCCTAAGGGGAGGAAAACTTTCTTGTGGCTGAGGAGGAGTTTTGAGGATGGCAGGTAAGAGTGGAAGGAGCCCAAGCACTACAGGGCTCACATCCTTAGGGAGTTACCTTTGCCCAGGGAGAGGAAAAGAGAGTTCAGTTATGAAAATCAGGCAGTGGGCAGAATAGTTAAGTGCTGGTCATTTTAGGAAAGGAAAAAGAAGCTCTTACTAAAATAACTGTATTATTAATCTATAATTATGCAAGACAGGAGCCTCTTTCCCTGCTTGCAAGGTGAAAATCTCAGCATGTGAATTAGTGAAGAATTTCTTCCCAGGACTTTCTGTTTCCTGCCATGAGAAAAGCAGGGCACTTGTGTTTGCATTCAGTGCCTCGTTTGGAAGGTGGCATTCCTAAATCCTGCCCTTTGGGCTGTGTTTGGCATTGTTTTACCATAAAATTCACAGAACTTATTTCTGCAGACTTTTTAATGAGCAGACTCCAGCCTGGGAAACACTTCTCACTTCTGCCAGAAGAGCCAGGTGCAGAGAGTTACACTTGAGAGGTAATGTAAATACTGAGAATTATTTTGTGTCTTTTCCTGATTTTTTTTATTAGTGTGATATATTTGGAATGATATTATACATTTTTCATATTTCTGTTTCTTTATGCTGTCCCAGAAAAGCATAGGAAGGAAGATACTAAAGGTCCAGAGATAAATTCCTTGAAAATGAGGGAAACTGCTGAAAATCAGCTAATGGCCCTCTAGAAAGAAGTCTCTTAACTACAATGGCAAGATTTAATAAATGTTAGTTTCCCAGCAAAAGCTGCAGAAGACAAAAGATGGCAGTTGACAGATGACATATTTTGATGCTAAATATAAAACAGAAAGTAGGTATCATTGCCATGTCACCTTTATGAATTTTCAAAGCAATGTTTTTTTGTTTTTTTGTTTTTTACGATCAACATTTTTCTCATCAACATCAAAAACTAGCAAGGTGAAACCAGGGGCAGAACCCTGGGTTGAATACAAGGCTGGAAGAAAGAGCCCCACTGGAACAAAACCTCACCAAATGCTGTTTTGGTCTCGTGGCCCAGGGGAATTTGCTGTTTGGGCTGCCCTGGTGCAAATAACACAGCCATGAAAAAGCATGGTAGGGATGATGTCTGTTACACCCAATTCCATAAGGACACTTGCTGGTTCTTGGCTTCTTTTCTGCCTTTGTCAAAGTTGGGATTGAAGCACTCGAGATATTTTGTGTTCAGGCTCAAATGTTTATTATTTCTTATCTTTATTACAGTCTTACAAGCCCTGAGTTCTGCAGCACTTCACTAACAAGCTACAAAATGGCTCACTATCTTTCTCTCCAAGGCCTTTTAAGGATAAACTGTCCAATTAAGAAATGACACTAAAGAGAGCGGTGAGGGAAGACATGCACAATCAATGTGATTGATAAGCAAGCTCTGATTTATTGAACTCAAATACAGGCTTATATTTCCATCAAGCATTAAGTATGCACACTCTGGTTAATTTCATTGGACAATTATGTCATAATTATGTTACATATTGCTTTATGATTGNGGCCTCAGGTCAATGCAGTGTTCTCCTGGGGTTCAGTGCCTGGCAGCACAGAAAGTCTGAAATTCTCAGCACCCAGGGTTCCAACAGACAGTTACAGACACATTCCCGTTGTGTGAGAGACAACAAAAGGAAGATATTAAGGTAAGTTAAGAGTTAATTACAGCTCAGCTCAGCAAGGAGCACCAGGATGTGCTGGAGTACAAAAATTGTTCCACAAAAGGCAACAAAACTTGGGATAATTCACTTGGGGGGGTTTGGATAAGTTAGAGACAGGACTTTGGAGTTGGTTTTGGTGATGTGGTTTGTTTGTTTTTCTTTTACATGGGTAGGAAGGGTGAGTTTTGCTCAATTGGTATATTATAGTTTAGAAGGTCTTAAGATTCTTAGCTGTAAGACTTTTTAAGGATTTACTGATTAATAAAGCACTGTTAATAAGGATATTTATGTTTTTGTTTGGTTTTGATTAATTTTTAAATATTTTCTTTTATGGACTTATGTTACAGTGTAAGTTTTCTTAATTATGTTGTGACACACAAACTTGCAGTACTGTATTTTAATATTTTTCTTTATTTCTGTAACTACTTTCATTTTTTATGTTATAAACTCTAAAACTCTAAACTTTCTTTTATTCACCTTAACATGTTCCTGCTTTAAACTACAAATTTACATTTTTGTTTTTATTACTTAAGTTTGGAAGCTTTTTTTAAGGTTTCCTATCAAATCTTGCATTTAATTTTAAGTTTTGGCTTACAGGCTCAAAGTTCTGAGTTCTTTCTCTTTTGGATTCCAATAGTAACTTATCACTTCGTTTCAGCAAGATGCATTTTGTTTACCTTGCTGAACCAGAGCATTGAGAGTGCTGAAATGCCACAAACAGAATGTGTAAATCTCAGTAGAATGCATTAAGGGGTGGCATAAATATATTTATTTATTTTTATTGCATTTATTATTATTTACTTTTTTTAATTAATAGATTATTTTATTACTTATCCTATCAACATTATTTATTAATAAAATAAATTATCAATAACTGAAGCTATTATATTTACATTNCAGCCTTTTATGTGTGCAATATATCTTTAGTCTGCTGGCATGTTGATTGTCAGAGTCAGAGTGTAATCCCTCTCTGTGAGCTTTGCAATTATCTGCCTTGTTCATTTGGCTGTTTTAAGGAGGAAAGCTGATAAGAAAGCCAGTTATGAGTTCCCTTGATAATGGACATTCTTCTGTCAGAATTTTTACACTGCTTTGCCAGGGTGCATTGTTAATACAAAGAAAGTTCCAGAAGTGCACAAACCCCTCTGACTGTCAGGCACTTTCTCAAATGTAAAATAACACACGGTTAGAACTCCTGCTCTGCAGAACCAGACTTTATAAATAACTTGATAAATAAAGCTGGTAGCTGCTCATTTCTCTCTCTTCCTAAGGAAGGCCCTAAAGATGGGCAATGGACTCTGACAGAAATGAGCAAAGCAAGAAGTTCTTTTCTTTATTTGTGGCTGAGACAGGAAATGTGTTTGGACTGTGTTCAGAGAAGGTTTTGTCAGCATTCATTCACCTTCCCAGCATTCAAATGCTAATTCCTACCTTTATTATTCTAGGTATATGCTGGGCTGCTTAGCCACTTTCAGATTGGTATTTCAGTTAAATCTTGTCTTTCCCTTTGCCACACTGCCAACAAAGCAAAGTGCAAGTTAAGAATTTGTGTTTCACAGAAAGAATTTTTACTGTTTTGGTTTTAAATCACAGCTGGAACCCTTTTTCACTTTTTTACATATGTGTAAAGGAAAGTAAGGATTATTTAAGAATGGATTTGTTTTTCTGACTTGTGTTTTTTCTTCCCTAGATGATCCAGGTCCCATTTTCAGTCATTCAAAACCTCGTGGATGCAGAAAGGAAACCCTCAGGTGAGTGAGAACTGTGTGGGTCTGCCCCTGCAGGTGTGTGTCCATAGCTCTGCACGTGCATGGGCAGCAGAGCTGCACCAATTCCACTGGGCAGAAAAGACAGTGGCAGACCTTTCCTGGAGCAGTTCAACTGTTCTTTCTGTCAGTCAGTCTGTGCCAGCCAGGTGTGGCTCTGGAACTCAGCTCCAGGTGTAATGCACACACATCTGCCTTGTTCAGATGCCCCAGCTGAGCCAGCCCTGTTTATTCCAAACCACCCCTTTTGTCAGAACAAACACTGCAGGCCACCCTCAGCACCTTCCTTTGGAAGGTTCTTGGTGTTAAATTAGTAAAGCTTGTGGCTTTGATGATTGGATTGATAAATAATGAATATCTGTGTGCTCAGACTGTAATCATGAAGAGACCCTGAAGATGGAGCTGAGCTTTGTGTTAGAGAGATTCACTTGGGTCCTTCTTAGCCTGGTAAAGACATTTTACTTAAAATGAAGCTTGAACTTGCTGGAGTGCATGAATCTGGGCAGACTTTGAGCTCCTGATGTTCACGACACCCAAGAAAATCAGCTTATAAATAAAGTAGCTTCATTTTCTTGGCTCAGTTTCAGTGCCACCAGCAGTGGCAGCATTTGTGACGTTTTTACAGTAGGTAAGTTTAATTCCATTCTCAGGCTCTCTTGCTGGAGTGCTAAGGGAGGGGTACAATCACATTGTTGTTCACCCAAGGATACAGAAAATAACTGCAGAAGCTTCTCACCTAGCAGGCTGCTCCAGAGACACAGAAGTGCCCAGAAATACAAATGAATGCTCTTTACTTTGTTGGGCTATGGCTGAAGAGAGAGCCTTGGTCTCCAGAGCACCCCCATCAGCACTGCACTCACTCTCAGATTTTCCTTCTCTGCCGTAGGGTAAGTGTCTGGAAAAACTTAGCATTCCTTATTTTTATTCATGAAAGGAAAAAATAAGAGATGTAACTTTGTAAAATTTCCCCAAGAATACCTGAAGCTGACTTCCTGAAGTGTGCATGGCAGAAAGGGTGAAAAGCCTGTCCAGGTGAAAGATGGCCTGGATTCTACATTATATATATTATATACATTATGCATTTTACCTCTGTAATATGTGTATAATAACACAATAATACATTAGTTCTCTTGGCTTTTGCCTTATCCAAGCTCCCAATGAACACTCCTGAACATGAGTTTGCCCTGTAAAGGTCATTTTAACCAGAAGGGGGTCTACTCCTGTAGCTGGTATTTATTTATTTGTTTTATAACTATAACGGCCTAAAATTGTTTTATCTGAAAGTGGATGTTCAGCAGATTAGAAGGACCATGGCACAAGAGTCTGTGAGTGTGGTGGGGTTTTGTTGCTGTTATTTAGGGAATGGTTTCACTCCTAAGTTGTTGTTTCTACTTGTGGATAGAAGGTGCTGTGCTGTCTGTACTGGAATTTGTACTCTTTTGGTTTTAAATCACATTTGGAACCCTTTCCCACTTTTTTACACATGTGTAAAAGGATTACTTAAAGATGGATTTATTTTTCTGACTCAGCCTCTGGTGGCTGTGGGCAATATTCAGTGATGAATCCATTTCAGGGTGTGCTGAGGTGGTGGTGAGAGAAGTGCGGTGAATGTGAGGCTCTGTGTTCACAAGGAGAGCATTGTTTAGTGCTGTTTCATTTATTTATTATTATTATTTATTACATTATTATATTTATTATTATATTTAGTACATTCATTATTTATTATTATTATTTATTATTTATTGCTTGGAGTTGGGTAAAGGGGATCTACAAGCCCGGCACAGAGAAATTTAGAGTTCTTCCTGAGCTCATCAGAAACCTCACCAGATTCTTTGGCATTAGGCTCTGTTAGTTAATAGGTATTAAGTATACTGACAAAAATGAAGTATAAAGTGTAAAAATAAAAAAATGGAATACTTCAAAAATGAAGTATCAAGTGTAAAAATAAAAATTAAGTATATTGGGAAAAATGCAAGTTCATTTCAGCTCTATTCCTATTGGCTTTGGGTGGGAGGCAGCTGGCTCACTGTTTTATGTGCCTTTATTCTAGAGAGCCACCTGGGGAATGTGCTGAGCCATTCCTAAACACAGAGCAGGCTGTTGAAGGTCCCAGTTCCAGCTAATTGGCTACCCAGCCCTAGTCTTGAACAATTCATTGAAGCTTTTGACTTCAACAGAGGAAAGGAATTAATCCATGTTAAGCTGAAAGATCTGAAGCCCTTGGACCATTAGGTCCACTTAAAACTCTGAGTTCAACACACTTCAGTAAGAATTTCAGCCCTGGGCTTACAAGCCAGGATTAACTCTTGGGCTGTAATTTCCACGTTCTAATTTCTGACATGGGGTTTGACACAGGTAGAATGCCCAATTTTTACAGTAGCTAAGTTTAATTCCATTCTCAGGCTCTCATAAAAATGATAATTGTATTCATAAACTGCAAATGCTTTGGCTTTTGATCTCTCTATGAAAACTCCTGTCCCTGCTCGTGTTCAACAACAGCTGAGCAATGCCCAGGGGCACAAAACAACACAGTGGGAGTTCCCTCACTGACAGATGTGAGGAAATTTGCTGTAGCACTCTGCAGCTGGGAACCACAAGATCTCTCTAAATTCAGGGGTTGATGTGGAGCTTTTACTGACCTGGGGCAGGAACAGGGTAGAACTGAGCTAATACTAACCAGGGATTTTCCAGGAGTTGCTCTGCCACCAGTGTGCAAAGCAACACCAGCTCTCTACAGATTATTTCTGATCTGCATATGCAAATTATTTCTTTGGGTGCCTTTTTAGCCCAACGAGGCTGTGACAACAAACATCTCCCAGCTGAACCTGCCCTGTGCACGGGCAGACCAGGGGTGCAAACCCTGCCCTCCCTGCCGTGGCAGCTCTGGGTGAAGGGGAGCTGATTGCCAGAGCTCCATTTCCTGCCCCCTCTGGAGGAAAGGCTGCATGCTTCATTGCACACACAGAATTTAATATTTCCTTGCATTAACTGCACCTTAGCCCTCCCAAGCGCGCCTGTGAATGATCCTCAGTGTCCTGAAGTGCAGGTCTTCTTCAAAAGGGTAACTTTAAAAGTATTTTTAGTAACTCAATTTATGCATCACTGTTACAGCAATTTTTATATTGTCTTTGTGCTACCTCTTTTAACTTCTTGTTTGCTAGCTAGTCCCTGGACCCCAGACCAATGACAATGCTCTACAAAGGGCAATTCCATTCTGGAAAGGTTTTTCTCACTAAATGTCACGCTGAAAAGATCCATAACTATTTGTTTACCTCACACCAAAACAAAGGCTATTAGAGGATTCTTTTCTACACTGTTTGCTAGTTCAAAATTGGCCACAAGAATATTTATTTCATTTAATCGTCTTAATAATTCATTTTTTCTCCAACTTTGTATAGTAGTAAGTGTTGCACCCTGCTAAAGTTGGTTAATTCTATGTGATTATTTAAGCTGGGAACATCTTTTTCTCTGTTAACTCTGTGCTTAATACACCCCTGGGATCATAGAACAATATCTCCAAAATAGAGGTCTCACAAACTAGTTGGAAGTATAATTTATTTGAGAACAGTTTGTTTGGATCAATACACATGGCACTTAAAACTTCCAGACATCCATCTCCCATGTGAATCTCTTTTTGAAGCCATTAGGAATAGCACTGAACAGATTCTTGGTTTTGTAAACCTAGTCCTCCTTATTAAAAATCTCTTACATTTTCTCAGCTATGCAAGACTGGTTAAAAATCCACATGCATTCCTCCAGAATTTGTGTTTGCAGGTTTTGGAAACAAGTGGGATCAGATTTTCACCTCGTTGTCTGGATACTCTGACACAGTTCTGCCCCACTCAGGTCCAGCAGAAGGAGCTCCCTTAGAACATGGAGCAATTTTCTGCATCCTCATTGCAGCAGGAGAGGAGTGTTCCTCCAGAGCAGGGGTGGCACGGAAGCATCACCTCCCACTCACCTTGGAACAGCAAAGGGAAATGCCCGTGCTCCTTCTGCTGATCCGCTTCAGGTTATGGGCTCTGGTGGCTGCTTCTCTTCCCCAGTCCCATCTGTGGCTCCCCTGCCTCTTTGGGGTGTGTCTGCAGAGTGACCAAATCTGCCAGAGCAGACTGTGCTGGTTCTGGCCCAGAGATTCATCTGCAAGCTACAAGTGCTTACCACCAGATGATGAACCAGGACACTTACCTGGAAACGTGTGCCTGCTGCAGTTACAGCCCTGAATCTTTAGCAGGACATGTATAGTCCAGTAAATTAATGTTTATCATCTACTTTATGTGCAACAATCAGTGTAAGGAGAGCCTTCTAGTATGGTTTGGAGTGCTGCAACTACAGTGGTGTATCTCTGCTTTTGGTCTGATGTGGGGCTGACTTTCAGTGGGTCTTAGAGAAACTCGGCACCAAGCCCCGACTTTCCCAAGTGAAAACAGTTTGCCTTCCTAGGGAACAGCTCTGTGAACAATTTCATGTTCTCAGAGAAAGAGTGATAAAAATTTGGTAAACATCTCGTGTTCTCAAAATAACAGGTGCTGGTTTTCACTTTAGTTCGTTCTTTTCTTGTGTGTGTTCTCAAAACATGCTCTCTCTATCTCATCCTATGGTAATAGAAAAACCTTGTGTCATTTAACCAGTCAAGTAGCTGTTAGCAAAAGACTCTATAAAAATAGATTGTTACAATAAAAAAACCTTCTGATTCTTTGAAATCTCACAATCTTTCTCTTCATCCTCTGGAGAAGAGCAACAGTCTGATCCTACTGTCTCTTCATCCATGTCTTCCATTCGTGCCCATTTCTTACGTAGGAATCATAAAAACATATTTACTAGAAATTTACCAGCATCTATCTTCCAGAACTTCAGAGAAATATCCTTTTTTACCTACAAATATATATGTGAGCTATGTTTGATGCCATATTTAACATCTAAATTCCCTTTCTTTACATGCTTCTTCACCTAGCAGCTTGCTTCTGCGTGTTCCTGGAGCATGAGGAGCCTGAACTTGCAGCTGACAACCATTATATATTTTAACAGGAGTAGTTGTGAGCTCTTGTCATACAGATGTTTCTTTCCAGTTGTTCCTCAAGTCATGGTTAACTTCATCATGCAGATTTACATTAATTACTATCCTACTATCTGATTTTTCTCCAGAATATTCCTTATAAAATCCCAGGAAGATAAAAGTCTACTATGCCCTCATAATGTTTTCTGATCGGGACAAAAACACATGCAATCAGGGATTTTTAACAGCATCTGATATTTTCAGGTTTTATAATCATTACGTTTTCTGTCAGCATAGTTGGGAAATTGGGTATTCAGAATAATACATTTATTAGAAATGCAGAAATAGAGCAAATCCAATGACATGGTAATTTAAGTAATTCTGTGAAACTAATTCATCTCCTTCATGATTTAATTAAAATAACAGTTCCCAGGCTGCAGATCCACCCTTCTCACTACTGCTTGGCACATCTGTAAGAAGGCACAGTGCGTGATCCAGGTTCTTCCATTTCAACCAAAACCAAATTATTAGGAGAGAGAAAAAAAAAAGGTGATAAACAACCCCTGTTATACTGGATAAAAATGGGTGTCAGCATTATGATTGATGTGGCTGCGGGTATCTTGGAAATCTGGTTCTTCATTTAGAAGCTTTCTCTCCAGACTACCCTTATTATTTTTTTCTCTCTATTGTCGTTTTTCAGAATAGACTTGATATGAGTCCCTGTCTGCTCAGAATGAATGGAGAAAGATTCAGGCCCAAAAATAGAACCTACGAGGTATTTTTATCCTGTTTCCTGAGTAAATCCATACTCTGGAACAAGGAATTGTTCTCCCAGTAAAAATACCATCAGTTTTTACTGCTGTCCATCCTAAACTCAGAGGTAAACGGCCATGGCTTTGCAGAGTTTGCTGAGAAAACGTGCAAGGGCTGCTGCTGTCTGGAGCACCAGCTTCCTTGGATCATCCTGCTGGAGCACAGGGAGTGAACAGATGTGCTTTTCACACAGTTCTGGGGCAGAACTGGCTGAGGCTGGGCTGTGCTTTAGCCTGCCAAGTGTCTCATTAAACACTGCCAGTCACATCCAAAAGAAGGGTACTTGAGCCAGATTCTTGGAGAGAGGAGTCTTACAGAACCTAGTCAGTAAAATATGAATAAAATATGAACTCCCTGATGTGATGCAACCGCTGGGAGACAAAACTTATTTGTGGAGGCAAGAATTCATTGCTGCTTTGGTACCTAAGGGTCTCTAGCACTGTAAACAAGCGAGAAGAGGGGGAAATGCAAGTTCTGAATCATGTTTCACCACATCTGAAATGCCTTTTCACCTGACCATCCCAAGTCCCCATGGCTGCAACATTTTGCTTGTTTTGAAAGGGGCCCTGATCTTACAGGACCTTGGATGTGTTTGCCTTGAGAGGTGAATAGAAATAACAGTGAAGCAAGCCCAGGGAAGAGCAGAGGAGCCAAAAGAGAAGGCTGAAAGGGAAGTAGGACATTTCACGGTCTGGAAGTGCAGTAAGTACCGAGCTGTGGTTCAGAGTTATTCACTGCAGAGATGCCAGCAGGGAGGTGAGGGCTGGACTGAGGCCAGACCCTGCCAGTGTGAATTGCAGCAGCTGGGGGAAAGCAGAAATTAATGCTGGGCATGGAAACAGAAATGGAGCTCTGGAAATCTCCTGTTCCCTTTGAATGGAAATGAATTAAATGGTTGTGCATATTTTCTGGGCAGGACATTTCTCACCTACATGACTATAAAACAGGACAAATCTGTGCAACAGAGATCTCTAGATTTAATTAAAATAACAGATTAAATAATCTCTAGATCTCTGTGTCAAAGGACCTTAGAGATCCTTTACCATGATAAAACATTTCTATCAAGGAGAGTGATGTGTAGGTATTCTCTCTTTGTTCTACCGATAATATTATCCCTTATCAATGTGAAGGCACAGAGGAAATGTAATAGCTCTTAAATAAAAATTGCTCTTTGAGCACTATGCAAATACAAAGCTGAATGAAATGAGTCACAGTGTTTATCTGCAAATATTTAAAGCTTGTTTTTTGCTTTTAAATCAGCTAAAAATTGGATCAAGTAAGACCTCTGAGCTAGATTGAATTGCGTGTGGTTCCATGATCCCTATTGCATTAGAATGGATTTTAAAAGGCACAAAAAAGCTATTCTGCTTCCCCCAGTGTCAGTTGTGTGTATTGTGTGCATAGAATCAAACACCACAGTTTATTGATCTTTGCTCAAGAACATGCTTTAGCTATTAAAAAGAGTAACAGTGCTCAAAAAGCAATACCAAAGTGATTGATCTGTTTCCACTTGTCTCTTTTACTCAGATGCCCACTAAATTTTTCATTTTAACAGTCATGAGATACTGACAAGACAAGGCATCTGAAATTTTGAAAGAGAAGTAAAAGCTAAATAAGCCATTATCTTTTGCCCCAAGTCCTTGAAAGATCTCAAAAACAGAAATAAAAGGGTGTTCAAATCCTACTGCTAGAAAGCAACATAAGACTTAGAGAATGAAGGGACTGAACTCTGGAAAATGCCCCTAGAATTAAACTTTACTGATGAAGCAGTAAGTCTAGGTGCTCCTAATGATTCAGTAAGTTCACCCATGATAACTCTGGTATGCTTATGGCTTCACACATGTCCTTGTGCTAAAGTGATGGTAGGGTTTGATCCATGACTTTGGTATGCTCCTGTGCCAGGTGACAGAAGAATCTGGGTTTTGGTATTGGAAATGAAGTTATGGAATGTTTTAGCTGCACGCAAGAGCACCCAGATTTTGGACTGCTTTTGTGCTGACAGAAGACATGATGTTTTAATGGCCTTTGGGATGACATTAGTGACTTATCTGTGTTCTTCACTGCATGTTGACTATGGAACTCGAAGTGATTGTTGACAAAACCGTGAGCTCTAAGCGCTGTTTGTATGTCTCACAGTGCTATTGGCAAGACTTGTGTGCTCATTTGGCTGCTCCTCCATGCTCCCCTGTACAGCCACAAGTCATCCACTGCCACGAGTGGGATGAAGGGTTTGGGCAGTGCCTGATGTAGGCAGCAGAGACAGGGATCATGTGGGTAACGTGGCTTGTGCTGCTGGGCATCCAAAGGGAAACAGTCACCAGGCTCTCCTGGTTTCTCCGTGGAGGACCCAGGCAATGAAAGCAATGGCCAGCCCACTTGCTGTGCACGTTGGGTTTGTCTCCAGCTGCAAACACCTCGAGGCAAAGTGTCTGGTGTGAACGTGACCTTTGATTTCTTCTCGATCCAGTCTTTTCTTTCTCCACGAGGGGAAGCAGCAGTGCCCACAGTTCGTACTGAGATGGTAGAGCTGGAGGTGTAGGGTCAGATATGGCCAAGCTGCATTTTCACGGCCGTCCCTTAGAGAGAGTGCCATGTGCCACAGCTTCAATTTTCTGGGTGCAGAAGGAACAGGCAGCTTATCCCCTGCTCGTGCTGCAGCGGGGAGAGGGAATTTGTTGCAGCCATTCGAGGTGTTAACTCTGCCGAATACACAACGGTAGCTGCTTTAATAGCAGCTACCATAAATCACTGGATACCATAGTCATTGTTTTTCAAATGGTAAATTTATTGTAAAAAGATATTGTACAGAAGATAGACGGTACCCTCTAGTCGTGAACTAGGACCTGCTTTATGTTTAGGTACAGAATGAGGAGTGAAAATTAATTTGGCTTCACCTGCGAGCTGGCTGCAGGAGCAGAGGTGATGTTTGCTCGTACTGCGAGGGGCTGGGGGCCGAGCGAGGCAGCGGCTGGAGGTGCGGGCAGCTCTTCTGTTTTCCTGGGAGCTTCGATCCGGGCTTGGCTTTGGAATTCTCCGCACGACCTCAGCAAAGCGTTTCGCTTCCGTAAGGGCACGTCAGGGGAGCACGGGCCGGTGCTGGCAGCATCGCTCGGGGCGGACGGTGCCCGGGCGTCACCCGCACGGAAATATTGGTTCTGATAACTACGGCGTTAACGGGACGCGGGAGCCAGGCGGGGACAGCAGCCGTGCCGGGCCGTGATCTAAACCGAGCC
>VWZV01009996.1:253771-266868 GCA_013397155.1 Irena cyanogastra | reverse complement strand
CGGATCCCGGCTCCCCTCTCCCGGCTCCCATCTCCCGGATCCCGGCACCCTCGGCCGCCAGCAGCGCCCGCCCGCGCTCCGCGCTCCGGCCGGGGCTCCTCGGCCGCGTCCCCCTGAGGCGCACAACAAGTGGATGGAGCGGGCGGCAGCCGGCTGAGCCCCGGACGTGCCGGGGGCAGGCGGCGCACGGAGCCGGCCCCGCGCACGGATTAATTGCCCAGCGCTGATTTACGGAGCCGCCGCCACAGCCGGACTTGCGGCCAGCGGTGACCGCGCCTGCCCCTTCGTTCCGCCTCGCACACGGCAAGCACACGCACACCGGATTTCCCCGCGGGGACCGGAGCCTCGCTGGTCGCCTTGTGGCCAATGCCGAGGCGGGCGGGAGCGGCGGTGGCGGTGCCCGGTGCCCCCAGCCCCCGCCGCCCCCCGGCGCTGCCCCGGCAGCCGGCAGCAAGGGGCAGCGGGGACTCGCCAACCTGTGGTGCGCACTGACCGCGGCCACCTGCGACCGCCTGTGGGCCAGCCGGCGCGGCCCCTCGGCACCGCTGCCACCGGCCCTGGCACCAGCGGGAACGGCGCTGCTGTTTCTCTGCCTAGCATCAGTAAGTATAACGGCGGTTTTTAGGATCTTCTTCTGCATGACACGTAGGTACGGTTTTAAAAATAGCGACATTTAATAGTTCGTGGTCACCTTTTCCCGTGTATTAATAGATGTGGCTGTAAATGAGGCTTCTCTTTCGAGGGGGGATGTGAGGAGCTGTGTGTTTTTGTGTGTGTGCTTGCATGTAGATGTTGCTTCGGTGCACCTGCGGTTGTTTTCTTGACATATCACGGTATTTTCACTTGGCTGGGCATTGTACGTGCCTGTTTCCAAATTAAATCCAGGGAGATGCTCGTTGCGATCGAAACACAATTCTGCTGGAGATTAAAATGTAGCATTCCCTCATCTGATGTGTTTCTGCAAAAACAACAAAAGCTTTTTGTCTGGATACATTTATTCTTTAACGATTCCTATGGCTGTATGTAGGTGTATCTCTTACATACGTGCTCAAAGACCCTTATGCATTGTGTGTTGCAGTATTTTTGTTAGTGTTTATGTGTGTTGGTGTTTCTGAAGCATGCATATGTTTGTGTATGGACGCGAGTGCTTGTATGGGTGGAGATTTTGTGTCTGTCTATATATATCTGTGTGACATACCCACCCACATCCTTACCCACAGAGTCGTTCAAAATCTCTGTTCATGTGATGTGGGTGTGTGTGTAATGTAGAAGTGTGAACAGTGTGGGCAGGAGAAGATTTGAATGCCATGGTAATAGATGACACAGTTTCATTTGATCGCTGTGACCTTTTAGGAAAACAATCCAATCTTTTCCCTTTTTGTTTTGTTTATTTTTGTGCGTCTGTGCATGTCCCTCAGGTTAAGTGCTTCTTCTGCATGACCATAACCAAAGGGTGACCCATCCACTCCCTTGTGTCCTATGGGGACCTCAGAGCCGGTTTCTCAGTCTTCATCTCCTCCTCCTCCACCTCCTCCTCCTCTTACCACTGCTGCTGATGCCCTGGGTGCTGCTCCCAGGTTTGAGACATTGTTGACAGGCTGAAGAAAGGATTTGCAAAGACCTCCTCACTGTGGAAATGAAGTGATGGCTGGAATTAACTTCAACTCTCCAAGTAATGACATTGAACAGTAAGTTTGCTAGGCCAAAGCATTACCAGGAACAAATAATGAGGAAAGAGACTATTTGCATTTGGTTTCAATGATGAGCTAAAGCCTTTTTTGGAGAACAGGTACCTTTTGGTTTGTGGTTTTGTTTTTTTTTTCCTGAGGAATGCAGCTCTAAAGGCTGTGAGGCAGTCATGGTTCTGATCAGATACAGCTGTGATTGCTGCAGGAGATAAATGAAAATAAAAGGGCTTGGTGGATGGAGGAACAAGGTCTCAGCTGTTCTCTGATTCAATCTGAGAATTTCATCTTTTCTCGTTAGCAAAACAGAAGTTTATGTCAAACGTTCCGGAGAACAAGAAGATGCAGATCTGTGGCTTTCCAAAACTCAGCGTTTCAATCATGCTGCCATCCTCCACGCGCCGGGGCCCGTCCTGCAGACGCAGATGGCTTTGAACTCTCCGGCCAAAGCTACGGTGGCGCCGTAGACAACACCCAACCTCATTACAGCCGGCGACTGGAACCAAACCAAACCGAGCAAAAAGATGGAGGTGGCCATGGTGAGCGCGGACAGCTCCGGCTGCAACACCCACATGCCCTACGGCTACGCGGCCCAGGCGCGGGCCCGCGAGCGCGAGCGGCTGGCGCAGTCCCGGGCGGCGGCAGCGGCGGCGGTGGCGGCGGCCACGGCGGCGGTGGAAGGTGGGGCGGCGGGCGGAGGGGGGCCCTACCACCACTACCACCAGGAGCAGGGCCGCGGGGCCGCCTCGGCCTCCCACGGCGGGAGCGCCTCGCGGGGCGGCCTGCCCCGCCGGCAGGGCGGCAAGAGGAGGAAGAAGGGGAAGAAGAGGAGCCACCACTTGGGCAGCAGGGAGTGCGGGGCCTCCTTCCCCTGCTCCGAGCTGCTGCCGCTCAGCGGGTCTGAGGAGAGAATACTGAAGGACTTGAGCGAGGAGGAGGAAGAGGATGAAGAGGAGGATGACGACGACGAGGAGGAAGGAAAGCTGTACTACAGCGATGACTACGGAGAGGATGAGTTCTCGTACTCGGACCAGCCACCCGATGACGGTGGAGGCCCCGGGGCCTACAGCTCCGTGCGCTACAGCGAGTACGAGTGCTGCGAGCGCGTGGTGATCAACGTGTCGGGGCTGCGCTTCGAGACCCAGCTGAAGACGTTGGCTCAGTTCCCCGAGACGCTGCTGGGGGACCCGGCCAAGCGGGGCAGGTACTTTGACCCTCTCAGGAACGAGTACTTCTTCGATAGGAACCGGCCCAGCTTTGACGCCATCCTCTACTACTACCAGAGCGGCGGCCGGCTGAAGAGACCGGTCAACGTACCCTTCGACATCTTCTCTGAGGAGGTGAAGTTCTACCAGCTGGGGGAGGAGGCCATGCTCAAGTTCAGGGAGGATGAAGGCTTTGTCAAGGAGGAAGAGGAAAAGGTTTTGCCGGAGAACGAGTTTAAGAGGCAGGTTTGGCTGCTGTTTGAGTACCCGGAAAGCTCCAGTCCGGCCAGAGGCATTGCCATTGTCTCTGTCTTGGTCATCTTGATCTCCATTGTCATCTTTTGTCTGGAGACTTTGCCAGAGTTCAGAGATGACAAAGAATTCGTCATGTCCCTGAGCTTAGGGAAGGGGCTTTCCAACGAGTCTCTTCGCCTGGATGCTGGGGAGCACACCATCTTCAACGACCCTTTCTTCATTGTAGAGACCGTGTGCATCATCTGGTTCTCCTTTGAGTTTACAGTGCGCTGCTTTGCGTGTCCCAGCAAAGCCCACTTCTTCAAGAACGTCATGAACATCATAGACATCGTGTCCATCTTGCCTTACTTCATCACCCTGGGCACGGACCTGGCGCAGGAGCAGGGCAGCCAGCAGGCCATGTCTTTTGCCATCCTGAGGATCATCCGCCTGGTCAGGGTGTTTCGCATCTTCAAGCTCTCCAGGCACTCCAAGGGTTTGCAGATCCTGGGCCACACGCTCAGGGCCAGCATGAGGGAACTTGGCCTCCTCATCTTTTTCCTTTTTATCGGAGTCATTTTGTTTTCCAGTGCTGTTTACTTTGCAGAAGCCGACGAGCCTGCCACCCATTTTCAGAGCATCCCAGACGCCTTTTGGTGGGCCGTGGTGACCATGACGACGGTCGGTTATGGGGACATGAAACCCATAACCGTGGGTGGGAAAATAGTCGGGTCCCTGTGTGCCATTGCAGGAGTGTTAACCATTGCTTTACCAGTGCCAGTGATTGTCTCCAATTTTAACTATTTCTACCACAGAGAAACTGAGAACGAGGAGCACACGCAGATGATGCAAAACGCGGTCAGTTGCCCTTACCTCCCATCCAATTTGCTGAAGAAATTTAGGAGCACGTCCTCTTCATCCACAGAGGATAAATCGGAGTATTTGGAGATGGAAGAAGGAGTAAAAGAATCCCTTTGTGTAAAGGAGACTAAGAGTCAGGACACAGGGAATAGCAGTGAGTCAGAGAAGAAGAACTGTGTAAATTCAAATTCTGTGGAAACTGATGTGTAGTTTTGAGCGTTTCCAAGTATATTTATGCATTAAAGAGTGGAGTGAAAACAATGAAATATGCAAACAAGAGTCTGCAGCATACAGTAGTATGCCATTTAATGGTTAAATACAAATAAAAAAGCATTGCTGAACATGTGTTACATATCAAGTGAGTGGTACGACTTGAGGAAAGGATTGCTAGACCTGATAAATTTTCAGACTTTATATTTTTATTAGAATGCAAGTGTTTTGCACATGAGGCTGAAAAATTTACTAAAACCAAGTCAGTAAGTGGGTGCATGAACTGTCGACATCACTAATAACAGCTCTGTGATAAAAGTTGGCATTCAGAGGTATTTACTATGTAAGAAACAATGAAGTTCGGTAGTCATTTATCTATTTATCAGTGCTTTAATAGCAGCTACCATAAATCATTGGATACCATAGTCATTGTTTTTCAAATGGTAAATTTATTGTAAAAAGATATTCTACAGAAGATAGATCTAAATTTTTTTTTCCTCTTGAAATCTATAATGCTTGTTTTTAACTGGAAATTTACTTTGAAAAGGCTGTTGACCCTCCAGAAATGGTTTATTTTTATAACTCTCTTTGGAGGCATTGCAGCATTTGTTGTCTAATAACGAAAGAAATGAAGTAAGAGAATCGTTAAACCTGGTCTGACTGCAGAGGCAAAATGACTGGAATGCTTTTTTGCACTACTTTATATGCTGGAGATATATTGAAAGAGACTTCATACTGTGAATGTTTACTAATGTAATAGTTCAATGACAATCATTGAGAGAGTGAATTCTGCATCCTATTTTGTTGTTTCTTCTTTCTCTGTGATGCTGATGGCAAAACAGCTGGCATTACATCAATTCCATACTCTTTTTAATTATGAGTATCTGTGATCTGGAAAGGGATTGTGAAGTAAAATTTTCTAATCAAAATTATTTGAAATCGGTGTTTTCTACTGATGCCCTCAAGAAGTACCAACCTAATTTATATCTCTTTTTTTTTTCCTGGTTAATTTAGCATTCAGAGTCTATGATTAGTAGGTGCACTTTGTCAGTGTTGAGGAAATTTGGTGTATGGGAGGAGAAGGCAGAAGTAATAAGATACTCAGTCGTTACAGCACTGACAACTGAGGAGTGCTGACTTTTAATAATGTGCTATTATTGGTGCTGCATTTTCCCTTGATTACAGCTTTCACCCATGTATATTTGAAGCAATGTTTAAGATCTAAACCAGGCGTTTTGGGCTTCAAAATGAACGTATTGGGTCTCATGGAGTCCTTGTGAAAGCATTCCATGGTTTCTTTTCACTGATTTTTAGGCCAGCGATGTTTTACTGTGTGTAAAAACCTCCCACTGCCCTTCCTAGGAGGTTCAGGTAGGTAAAGATTACCTGGCCTGCAGTATATTCCAGAGCCTAGAACGAGGTAGGCAAGGTACTGCTGCCTAAACATAAATAATAGATTCAGAACAAGGTTTTTTTCAGACTTACCCCTGCTGGGGGAAGGCTGTCAAACTGTCACTGTTTCTGAAGAGGCACTGTGGAACATTCCAGATGATAAAACTTGAACCAAATTGGCATATGCACTTTAAGGTCTGGGACAGGCTGTTATGGGAGGAAAAAGGACCTAGCAACACCACAGAATTTCAGTAGTTTGCAATGTTCATTTAAAGCTGAGTGGAGGTTTTTGGCGGGGGGAGAACTTCTCAGTGACTGTACTTACAGCAACAGCAAAAGCACTCTGGGTTGGGCATCCATGACATGACACGTGATCCAGCAGATCAGCCTTGTTTGCTGAACCCAGTGGCACCAAACAGAGCTGCAGACACAGGCTTCTCTTTAATGGTTGGGTTTTGCCTTCATGGTTTTTCTGTGAGTCTCTTCGGAAAGTCTCTCTGCTTGTCTTCTTTTGCATTGCAGAAAAATAAACAAAAGACAACACACAAAAAACTGCGTTGTGCTGAGCCCTGCTTCAAAATGTGTGTTTAAGTGTCTGGTTCCTAATTTAAAAACACTGAGCAGGCTTTGCTATATTTTTGATGTGAAGCATTAAAAAGAGCTCCTTTTTATCGTGGTGGTGTCAATTCCAGCTGCCTTTGGAATGAAGTGACTCAGTAATTTTATACATAGGCGTTTGCCAAAATTTAATATTGCATTTCACTCCCGCTCACCCGAGTTAAACGTGCTAAATACTTTTTTCTACAGGGGCAATGTCAGCAGTGAGGATGAGTGTTCCATAAAACTGGAAGTATTTCTTCCACAGATAGCAGTGAATGGCCTAGAGGGCATGAGTGTTCTCTTCCTGAATGGCTTGGTTCTGGTTGTCTGACACCAGAGACCTTTTTGTGCCTGGGACCATGGCTAGGAGTGAAAGAAATACTGACTGGGTAAATAAAAACTTAGAGAAAATAAGTAATACATGTTTGCAGTATTGACTGGCTGAAAGGGGAGGTGGATCAGAAGAGGTGGGACTTCAGACCTCAAATGGAAATAAGCAAACTCTTCGGATCACTTTTAGAATCCCTTCACGCTGTAGCCAGGCAGCTCAGCACGAGGGGAGTGCTTTAACACAGCTGAGATGAGAAGCTGACTAACACCTGTTCAGGAGTGGAAGAAGATGCAGTTTGTTCCATCATCAGTTTCATTGAAAGTTCTGTTCTTCATTACAGTCTCTGCTGGTTTTGTCTTCCAGAGGTAACACAAGAGAACAGTGATTGCCATTAATATCAAACTGTTTTAAAGGGGTTTTTTTGCTGTTTCCTTGATTACATGAATGTTTAAAAAATGTTAACTTCTTCAAACACTCAGCTGTGAGTTTAAAACAAGCGTGCAGAGTCTGTGCTGGGCTGTTTTCAGAGCTGTACCTTGCTCTCAGAAGGAAAAGCTCTGGCTGTGGGGGCTCCTGGCAGCTGGCAGAGGGTGTGTCCTCAGGTGATGGTGTGTCCTCCTGTACTGAATAAACGCCTTGCTGTGGTAAATAAGAGTTACAGAGCTCGGTGCTGGGTTGTGCTGTCAGCATTCTGAGTCACAGAAAGAACTGTGCATTCCAGAGTGGAAGCAAATAGCTCTTCTTGGGTTTATAATTTGGTTATTCAGCTATCTATTGGTCCAGTCACAATGTAGTTTTAACATGCCAAAGTCCTACCACTAACGTGCTGAAACCCAAAGATCCCAAGTGCTTTACAAGAAACAGAAATTTGTGTCAGGTATCACTTTGGTTGAAATTGTGTGCCAGAGAAACCCTCTGATTGAGCTTATGGCTCAACTGACAACTCTCAGAAAAATAATTTTATTGTGACTTGGGCATTTTACATTTTTTAATGATAGTGGTGAAATACATTCCTGATGCAGCTGATGTGAATGGATTTACACTGGGGATCATTTCAGTTCTACTAATGTAGTTCAAATGACTTCACAGTGACATACATTTCAGCTAAAAATAATGCAAAATGAGATATTTCAGGTTCGCTTGCAGTGGTGAAAAATTTGGAGGAGTTCCATTAGAATTCATGGAAACACAGCAGCACCAAATCTGATTTCAGATGTAGTCTGATACTTACCAGTGTGCTGGCATTTATTTAAAGAATTCCTAGGTATTTTTATAGTAATCTTAAGTGCCAAGGCCAGACTCATAAGAGAGAGTTTTGCCAGCTGAAGCATTGGAATTAATGGCTGACTTCAGAGATCCATAAATTTTTCTTTATTACATTTCTGATGTTCCACTGATTCCTGGAAAACATCAGCCTGGATGCTGAAGTTCATACCAAAAGAAGTGTTGTGGAACCCAGCTGGAGTGAAGGTTTTCAGTGTTCAGTTAAGCTTTCTAGAGTGATTCCATTTGATGGAAAACAGAATTTGTTTGCATTTGAAGGAAAATTCTTCTGCTTACACAGGTTTTTGTGTGTAGAATCCATCTCTGTGGTGTCCATGTACTGCAGATTGAATTTGGGAGATCCAGGGGATGAAAAGCCCCAGTGTGACCATGATTACATCTAATTTATGACAATAGTGTGTTTGGGGATACTGACAGGCATTCTCGTGGCCATAGAAATTGGGATTTCAGCCTGTTTTCAGTCTGTAAAGCTTTGCAATGTGAAAATGGTTTTCATAATGCTGGTGTGGAAAGAGTTTGGGATCAGGCCATAACCTTGAATAAAGGATGTTAGAGTGCAACTCCTGACAGGGAACATTCCTGTCAACTTTGCTTGCAGGTGTTGAGAGTCATTTGACTTGGGATTTGAAAATTCAGTGCTGAGCTGCCCAAGAACATGAGGTACTTCATATTTGCATAAGTGTAGGATAAATGTGCTATGGAAAGCCAGCTAAATATCACAAAGTCTGTTCCATTTGCAGCTAGTTCCTGCAAAGTCTTTCTCATACAGCATTGAAAAATGTAATGTGCCTTTCTGACCAACCTGGACACATAAAACTAATTCTGAATACCAGTTCATTTTTAGCATAATCTTTAAACTTATAGATAATCCTCAAATTAAATATAATCTATCCATTGTGTTACTGCCTCCTTCTACTTTTTACTGGTTTTTATTACTTTTTATTGTCACTGCACCCAGTTATAAATACATAATTAAATATTTAAGAAATTTTAATTAATCAGCATGAGACAGTAAGAAATAAAAACAAATATTAAAAACTCCCCAACTATAGCATCCAGCATGTAAGCTAGGTATTTTTCTTATTGTTAAATAATTTAAATAACAGAATAACTTCTGTAGAGGCAGGGAATACACTTTCCTCTTGCTATGACTGAATGAGCAAATGCTTCAGATTTTGCAGTGAATAAGATTTAGTTTGACAGATTTATCATATTTTTGCACCTCCATTTGAAACAAGTACTTGTAGAAAAATTGGAACTTTTGTAAAAATGAGCATCTTTAATTTCCACAGAGACCATCTAATGTGGACAGAGTGATTGCCAGATTAATTCTGGGTTAAAGTGCATAAATGTTTTGTACCTGAAGTCCAGGTACTCCCCATACTGCTCTTGTGTGTGGAATTCCAGGATGTTAATTCTGAAGGAAAAATCATTAAAGCATTATGTACTGAGATGTTGAATTAATTTTTATTTTTAATCCTTTTCTGTACAATTTCAATGTGCCTTGAGACCTTTTTCTGCAGCAGGCCCTTTGGAAAATAAATACACGAGTATATAAGGAGGAAAGAAGAGCAAGCTTACATCACATGTAAAGAGCTCATAAAACACACTAACTGGGGGAAAGTAGGTAAGTAAAAATCCTTTCATTTCCTCTATTTGTGCATTTATGGTGCTGGCAGTAAAAGCAAGCTGGGGGCACACAGAGTGAGCTGATCTGCAGTTCCAGGGAGGTGCTCCATGCTGGGTGCCCTGGGCTCAGGAGAACAGCAGCTGCTGCTGGGGCATCCTGTGCCTGGGAGGGTGCTCCCTGTGCCTGGGACAGTGCTCCCTGTGCTGGGAGGATGCTCCCTGTGCTGGGATGATGCTCCCTGTGCCTGGGACAGTGCTCCCTGTGCCTGGGACAGTGCTCCCTGTGCCTGGGAGGATGCTCCCTGTGCCTGGGACAGTGCTCCCTGTGCCTGGGACAGTGCTCCCTGTGCTGGGAGGGTGCTCTCTGTGCCTGGGAGTGTGCTCCCTGTGCTGGGAGGGTGCTCTCTGTGCCTGGGAGTGTGCTCCCTGTGCTGGGAGGATGCTCCCTGTGCCTGGGACAGTGCTCCCTGTGCTGGGAGGATGCTCCCTGTGCCTGGGAGGATGCTCCCTGTGCCTGGGAGGGTGCTCCCTGTGCTGGGAGGGTGCTCTCTGTGCCTGGGAGGGTTCTCCCTGTGCTGGCAGCACCACCTGGGCTGGCACAGGCTCCTGCAGGCTGCTAGCCTGCCTGCTAAACCCCTGCTCCCACTCGGGTGTCCTGCTCAGTGCAGAAGCTGGATTATTTGCTTGGCCATGCCACGCAGCCTCCCCAGACAGGGAGGCCTCCAAGACTCCAATCTGGCAGTCCCTGAGCTGCAGAGGGTCTAGGTCTGCATTCACAAAATGTGCTTTCAGTGCCTGAATCCCACTCATTTCAGAAGGAGCTGGGCTGTAAAATGCCTCCTGAATTGAGGAACAGGTGATTTTCTGAAGGTCAAAAGGGACACTGTGCTGGAGCAGGTTTCCAGGTGTTACAGCTGTTACACAAAGGAGTGTAGGAAGGGACAGCTCATATCCAAGAGAGATTTTTGTCTTTGTTTTTAATCTCTTGCTCAAATGTTCCTGAGGCATTTGTGTAAGGGAGGAGGATGGATGGAGTCAGTGAGGTGTGTCAAAGGCATCTTTAATTTTAGATACATGTTTTTTTTCTGTTCTTAACAGTCAGAATAAGCTAAGTTTGGGTGTGGTTTTTCTTGGTTTTGTTTTATTATTATTTTGTTTATCATTTATTATTTTATTGTTTTGTTTATTATTGTTATTAGTTACTTAGTCCTAACACTTTTTACAAATGCTATGCCAGTGGGAAAATGCACACTGAATCTGGAACTGTCATCCTGGACATGAATGGTAGCTTTCCATGCAGAAGACCAGCTGAGACATAGCCAGTCTCACTCCTGTCCTCGTTTGTTTCAGGTGTGCTGGCTTGGGGTGCAGTGCTCTGGCATTGAACCCTTGCAGAGTTTCTTGTGCCCATGCTGGCCCTGCCCCGCAGGACAGCCAAGGAGAAAATCAGCTTTCCTCGTTGGAGTTTCTGTTGGCATGAGTTTGGTGCAGAATTTTGCTGTAGAGGAGGGATGCTCCCATGAAATGCCTTGGAAAGAAATCCAATCCCAATCACAGGGAGACTGCATTCCCCTCTCTGCTGCGCCCTGTGCAGCCACAGCACACTGCTGGGTGCCCTGGGGCGTGTCCCTGCTCTGTGGGTCCCACCGCGTTCCTCGCTGCTGCTCCACTGCCACCAGTGCAGCTTTGGCTCTCCATCAGAGCCCCTGAGAGCTGGCCTGCTTGTGCATCTCCCACTGTGAGAGTGAGCTTTAGCTGCTGCCTGTTGCTGTCTCCCTGCTGGCACAGCTCTGTGATGAGTTCGGGGTGTCACTCAGGGCCACTTTCTCCTGGCACAGGGAGCCTGAAGGGCACAGGGAGCCTGAAGGGCACAGGGAGCCTGCCTGCAGAAAGCTGCAGAGGGCTGTGGATACTGATAAAAAGAGTGCAGGCACAGAGTTTGGGTTAATTGGGAGTGGGGCTGGTCCCCAATCACCCCAAATGGGCACAGCTGTGCAGCACAGGTGAATCCCATTGAAGGTAACGAGCCAGGGAGTGCCCAGGTGAGCTGAGCACCCACACAGGGCACAGAGGGCACACAGGGGCAGGGCATGAACACCAGGGGATAAAAGGCTGGGCTGGAGGACAATAAAGAGCAGAATCTTGCAGCCTCCTGAAGTTCCGTGGTGTTTCTCTGCATGGGCTGGAACCTTCTGGAACTGTCTGGTGACGCTCTGTGCGTCGTGGCCATCTTGACTGCACCAAAGGTATTTTTGTTTTTCTGTCCAAAACTAAATTTGCATTACCAGTTACACGTTCCACGCGTTGTCTATTTCAGGTTAAATGCCTTCTGTTTCCTTCGTGGGTTCCTGCTTTAAAGGTGCCCTCAATTTGCCCTGAATTCCTCAGGAATTTAAGATGTTGACTATTTTCCAAGTCTCAAGCGTGAGGGAAGATGATCTCTCTTTGCATTCAAAATGGCAGGGCATTATTTTAAAGCAGAAATCTTGCATTTTTTCAGGTTAAGAAGCTAAGGAATAATATTTTTCTGTTAAAGTCTTTGTTAAATATCAGCTGCAGATACACACAGAAGAAAAATATGGTTTCATCACAGGGAAGGAGTATAAAATATTTTTAATTCAGTGCTTAATGGGCATAATTGTATTCTATTCTGTGCCAGATGACAAGCTCAGATAAATGTTACTTTAGCAGCAATCTATCCTACTGCAGAGAGTGCAGTAGAGGCATTGTATAGCAATTTATACTCCAGCACTTATTTCTGTGTATGTTTACTTCTGTTAGCTATTTACAAGCAGTGTTATTTATTCAGGACTCATGGATCTCAAAATTAAGGACAAAAATGTTATAAGGATCTGAGTAAATGAGAGGGACAAGGTTTAATTTTTCTGAGAATCTGCAAGAAGAAGTTGTTGTTTTGGTGCCATTTTACTTGTGAATCTCTCTAATAAATGAGAGGATGATTCCATAGGTTAGAAGGTAAAATTGTTTGTGTGGCTAGTAAAATATTTCCTGTTACTCAGAGTTTAGTGGAGCATTAGTGTTTTTATGTCTTTGAAATAAGTAGAAAATGTGAGAAGGCTTGAAAGTAGGAATTGTACTAATTTGCTGCTCTTTGACCTATTTTGCAAGAAAATATTGCCAGAATTGATTAGTGATACTGGACAGCTCAATTCCTGAGTGAAATGGAGTGGCTGTAAAGGGATTTACTTTTGAATTCATGCAGAAAAATGCTTTTTAACTTATCTCATTTTGGGGCACCCAGAAATGCAGCCATTCAGGCCACTACCTATTTCTGGAAATTTCTGGTGGTTTGACTGGTTTGTTTCTTTTACAAGGAGAGAGAGCAGGTCACATTTCAGCTCTTTTTTTTTGTTTTCTGTCATTTTCTGTATTTTGAATTATATTATAAAATAACATACCAGGTGAGGCTGGGGAGGACCATGCCAGGTTAGATGGGCTCAGGTGAGAGCCATGCCAGGTGAAATGGGCTCAGGTGAGCCAGGTGAGAGCCATGCCAGGTTAGATGGGCCCAGGTGAGCCAGGTGAGAGCCATGCCAGGTTAGATGGGCCCAGGTGAGCCAGGTGAGAGCCATACCAGGTTAGATGGGCTCAGGTGAGAGCCGTGCCAGGTTAGATGGGCTCAGGTGAGAGCTGTGCCAGGTGAAA
>VWZV01009996.1:215781-253669 GCA_013397155.1 Irena cyanogastra | reverse complement strand
CCATGCCAGGTTAGATGGGCTCAGGTGAGGCTGTTCCAGCCAGTTTTGGCCTGACAAAAGCCTTGCATTTGCTGGGAACCACAGACAGCAGCTCTGCTCTTCTAAGATGCAGTAGAGGTTTGTGCTGTTCCATCCAAACCTGAAAATGTTCATTTCTCAGAGCTGTGAGTACTGACCAATTGTTAAGGTTTATGCTGCATTACATTTTTGTTCCTGAACCGTTCCTGAACCATCCCTGGGTTTTATTTCTTCAGTGTTTTACTGCTGCCAATACACCTGCAGTTATTTCTCCTGAGCTGCGTTACCACTTACTTTTTTTAGGCAGCTTCCTTGTGCTGATAGGGCACAGAACATTTTAATGGATTTTCAAAAGCAAGGCTCTTTTTCTGCTGTTGGCTGCATGGGTTCCAAAGAAGGTGCTGGGAAGTAACTAATGATGTTCTGATTTGGACTGGCACCCAGAAAGGTGCTAGAGCATGATGTATTTCTTAATCTTTTCATGGAGATGATTAGGTGTGGTTTTGTTTTTGTTGTTGGTTTTTTTTGGTTTTTTTTTTTTTTTCTTTTTGGTTGGGGTTTTTTGTTTGGTTTTTTTTTGTTTTTTTTTTTTTTTGTTTGGATTTTTTGTTTTTCGCATTGGTAATGAGCTTCACACACTTGGGAAAAATGCTTTAAATCCCAGGATTAAGGAGGGCTAGGCAGGAGTTACTGTGCTTCTGCAGTTAAACACAGTGTTTCAGATTGTACTTTGTTCTTTCTGCAAGTTCAGACATTTCTCTTTTTTTGCTGGATTTACAGATAGTGCTCTAGCCTGAAGCCACTTGAGGTGGATCATGGCCTTTTATTTGATGTTATTGCCCAAATAAATACTTAGGACAGAAGTGTTCATAATGCTGTTGTCATCCCCACTCTGTCCAGGCTTTCTGTAGTAAAAAAAGAGCAATATAAGATATTGTTCAACTGCATAAATGATATTGTATATGCACAGGCACCAAGCAGGGCATCACATCCTGCAGGATGAGGATGCCTGTTTCTGGAGCCATGAAAACCTGCAGTGTTTTGCAGAACCTGATCCTGGAGAATCAGAACCAGAGATGTGTAGGAGTCTTGCTCTCGAGTTTGGCCTGGTTTCTGTTGCTGCCACTGGCTGGAGTGTTGGGATGTATTAGATTCACCTTAGTCTGTGGGAGGGAGAGGTGCTCAGTAATGCAGAAGGTTTAATGGTTCTGTTAATGTGGCACACTGCTCTGGTGTCTGAGCCACTTCTGAACAAATTTCCTCAGGACTTGGAGCAGCCCTGCCCAGAATGCAGGGAGGGGTATTTGTGTCCTCACTTGTGTGAACATTCCTCTTGATTTCATATAAGCAAGGAATAGAGATTTATTTTTGGAGCCCAGTGCAACTGTCTTCAAGCCCTCCCCCTTTAAATTCATTTTCACTTGGATTCACTTTGTGTTTTCTTACTGTTGTTGGGACTGTTGCAGACAGCAAGGTTTCATACCCCAGTTCTAATCCAGTGGCACTCAGAGGGGAGTAGACTTTGCTCTACAGACATTACCCTGCAGAATAATGTGTAAGCCCAGCTCAAGGGCAGGTTTATCAGACTGTGTGTATATAAAATGCCTCTCAGCAATGAAAGCTTTGGGCTGCTGGGTCAGGTCTTTGAGTGAAAAATGGATTTACTCACAGCAGCCACCTGTGTGCCTTTGGCATTACCTGAGCTCCATTCTCCTGTGGACACAAGGAGCTGCAGGAAATTGAGTTTTGCCAGACTTGGGAAATTGTGTCTAATTGCACCGTGGCTTATTTTCTGTTCTGGAGAGCTGATGCAGTTGATATTGTGGGGTGGTTGGGTTTCATTGATGTGAGGCTGCTTGCTATGAAAGGGAACATCATGGTCCCGTTCCACTGTGAGTTTTTGTTTTATGAAAATATTTTTGTATCTTCCCTATCAGATGAGGTATTATTTCCCCACCAGATGTCACACAAACAGGCCCTAATTATGCACATATTCAGTGTGCTGGAGCTCGGGGAACCTGCTCAATGGCTGACTAATATTGCTTGCAGAGTGCTGTACTTGTATAAATACAGCATTTACTTGTTCCAAGCCACCTACGGTTACTTCTGCTGGAGCCTTATATAATCAGCAATATTCTGTGTTTTCAGCCTATGCAAAGCAGGTATTGTGTTAAGTGAAGAAAGTGCTTCTTTTTAATGCTGTAGTTAAGGTTCCAAGGTTTCTCATGTTGCTTTCTAACTACTTTTGCTGTTGTTAAATTCATGACGAATTTTTCCATTTATTTTATAAATGCAAAAAAAAAAAGAAAACAACATTTATTTTATAAATGTTTTTAGAGCTTTATTTCCTACAACTAAGCGATCCAAATCTTCATTTTGAGACTTCAGTATTTCACTGCTGTGTTTCAGTATGTTCCAATTCATGGAGATCCTCTTGGTGGACTGGCATTTATCAACATAAAATATTAAATGGTACTGTACATCAAATCAGGAAGAAATAGTGATTTAGATAACATCCAGGAGGCTCCATTGGTGATCTCTCTCTCTTGTTATTATGTAAAGAATAGCGTGGGTTATGTTCACTCATTGGAGGGCACGTGGAGCTGCTTTTACCTTCCCTGGGCCCAGAATGGCCATGAGTGGTACATCCATGCATTTGTGCCCGGCTCTGGTGCTCCCTGCAGCCAGCCCAGCAGCTGTGCCATCCCCTGCCAAGGTGCCCAGAGCAGCTGGGGCTGCCCCTGCATCCCTGCAGGTGGCCAAGGCCAGGCTGGATGGGGCTCTGGGCAGCCTGGTTGGTGGAAGGGGTCCCTGCCATGGCAGGGGCTGGAATGGGATCAGCTTTAGGGTCCCTTCCAAGCCAAGCCCTCCTGTGAGTGTCTGGGACATCTTGGCAGGGTTTCTGTGTGGGTGCAGGGCAGTCCTGCAGACAGGAGCTGCAGAACAGCTCCCAAATCCACTCCTCCTCTTGCTGCTTTCTGCTGCAGAAACCCTGGGCTTGGGGAAGGGCAGTGCTGGGAGAACAGGCAGCCTCCTCCTCCAAGTGACTTTAAGGAATAAAGGGTTTTGTTTGTCCTGTGACAGCCAGCTCTCCCGGGAGTGACAGGCAGCAGTGGTCTGTCCTAGAAGGACTCGAGCAGGAGCTGCCAGGTGTTCTCCCCAGAAGGGAAGTACAGACTGTGAATGGCAATCCAGGTGTGCCACCCTCCCTTTTCCTTCAGCCAGGACTTTCCCTTCCTGATCCCAAGGGGTTCTTGGTTACAGCACCCCTGTTTTTCGGGGGATTTATTGAAAGGATTTCCTCCATGCACACACCTTGGGCAGCACAAGAGCCCAGCCAGGGCTGCACCCAAGATGAACCAAAATGGTCCCAAAATGCAGCCCGGGCACGGGCTCTGTCACTGGGATCAGTTCTGCTCCATTTGCACCTTGGAGTTCATTGTCCAATTCCAGCTTCAGCTTCTGCACTCCCATCCTGCTTGTTTTTCTCTCTGCAGCCCACGCTGTTTTAATACAGCCACTGAGGTACACCTGCAGTTGGCTTCCCTGCATGCAGAGCCTCAAGTGGTTATGGATTTTGGATTTTATGGAAAGCACTTGTTTCCTTTGGCTCTATTAAAACAATGTCCTGTTTAACAGGCTTAGGTGAGTAATTCTGGCAGGTGGGGAAGTACAAGTGCTGCTGGGAGTCACATGCACTCACCTTAGATGATGACAAAATAGTTTGTGTGGTGTTTATAAAAACAGCAAAAAGAGAAATTCATGCTGTAAGCAGTTTGAATCCACCACCCCTGTTTTTCGGGGGATGCTCCCACTTCCATCTGTGCCACGGAGCCTGTTGGGCTGGGTTTCCCTCGGGAGCCCAGGGCTGAGGGTGGCACTGGCACAGACATTGCTGGGTGCCAGGGCTTGTGCTGACACCTGGCCTGCAGCAGGAGAGCCAGTGTCCCCTGGCCACTAACAACTGTTAGTTATCACTGCTCTTAACTATGCGTGGCCTAATAAGGAAACTCAGTAACTAACCGTGGAGGGGTAATTTTAGCAGAGAACAAATTGCGTTGGGTATATTTAGTTTCTTTTACTTTAAACCAGGGAGAATATCGCTGCTAATCTTCATTCAGGTGTCTTTTACTTAACTGCATGGCAAAATCTCTAGTCAAAGAATAGAAATATATTCAGGAGCAATTGTGAAATGCTGTCTAAATTGAAAAGCTCAAATTGGACTTGGAAAGTTATTGCAATATAAAGATTAATTCAGTACCTTGCTCATTTTTTTTTCTAGCTAGAAAGCTTCTTTCTACTTCTGTTTTCATAATTTTTTTTTTCTGTTCTCACTCTATGGTGCCATTCTTGAGAGGACTCCAAAGAAAGACAAATACACATGAAAAATTACATTCATGAGAAGCGAGGGAAAAAAATCCCACGAGGCTTTGGTATTTCTGTTGTTGAAATATTTGTAATTTTGTGTTTTAAATACTTGGCCTAAAATGACTGACAAAATAATTCTAATTATGAAAAACATTATCAAGCTGTAGTACATTCTGATTAGTGTGATCACTCACTAATGTGTTCTGCTTGGGAACTGATGATGCAGGGTGGCTTAAATGTGTAGTTCATCATTATTATGGATGGTTTCTAAATTTACTGAATTGCTTCACCCAGGGCTGCAAACAGAGTCTGTGTTTTAGACTAAAACTTAGCTAGAGAATAGGGAATAGGGTAAATGGAACCTGTGAGTAAAGGCTCTTAGATAAGAATAGGTACTGAAAAAAATTCTGGATGGATTAAAGAAAATTTCTATTCTCCATTTTTTGTACTGGAAAAGTGTCTTCTAATAATCAAGCACTGGTTTGTTAATGCAGTTCTGAATGAAGTATTTAGTTATTTTTGTAATTGTTAGAGTAATGGCCAGATAGTTTAATGACCAGTTAATTGTTTTATAATTGTTAGAGTAATGGCCAGTTGATAATAACAGATAGTTTACAGTTGGTCAGTCTCAGGCAGAACTGTGGCTTTTTCTTCTTTGCTCTCTAGAAAAACAGTTTCATTTAATGGAAGTAGTGCTGCAGTACTTGATGCTGGATTTTGAATTAGTTTGTGCGTGTAAAATATATAATATTTTAAAAATAGTTTTCTGTTATGTTTCTGTATTTCCATGCAACATAGAGGTTATTTTAGTCATTGTCTATCATAACATGCACATTGGAAGAATTTTTATTTGAAACAAAAAAAATCGATGCATTAAAATTAATTAATAGATATTTGGAAGTGTGGACTTCAGTTTGTCTTCCAACCCTTTTTTATGTGGCATCTTTTTATCAAAAAAAAAAAGTATTAAATGCAATAGGAACCAATAAGCTTTATTTTTGCACACTTGTAGAGTAGGAAATGCCAGTGACTATTGTGGGGTGAAGCTGGCAGCATAAGGGAGAGGCAAGAAATTGAGGAGCTGGCGTGACCTTGGTGCCAAGTGCTGCTGGAGTAGCACTGTGACAGAAAATGCAGGAGTGGTGAAAGAGCAATCACCTGGTCAGGCAGAGCAGCCTCTGCTCTGAGAGTGTGCAGGTCACAGAGGGTGACAGTTCAGAGTACTGGGGGACACAGTGCACCTTGATTGTTCTTGGCTGCTTCAGAACCACGTTAATAAGTTTGTTTGGTGGAGCTACCTGCCTTAAATTATTGGTGAGCCTGGGTTAGGCACTACAGGCTGAACAGAAATATTTTCTCTTGAGTGGAACCGTGTCATCTTTGGACAATTGGTTTGGCTATGGCTCTCTCTGCATTTACAGGAAGAACTGGTATCATTTTATAAGGTGTAAGAGCTGGACTTTATTAATTATACACACTTTATGTTATTATTACTAACACTGTTTGTACTAGTCCTTCCCTTGAGGGAGAGCTCAGTGCTGAGGACTAGTCCACGTGGGGCTGGATCTTGCTGGGGAATTGCAGAGCCCTTTTGCCTCCCTTTGGTGGGTTGTTTTTGCCAGCCTGTGCCAGAGCCTGTTGGCATCCCCTGCTGGCCTGCTCCAAGCAGTTTGGGTGTTTGTGTTGGGTGAGCCCTGCCTGGCAGCTCCTCCTGGCCCTCTCCTGCAGCACTCTCGCTGATGGTGGCTCTCCAGGACACTGGAGCTGTGGCTGGGCAGCTTCCAGTGCCCTCAGCAGCACTGGGGGCTGTTCAGGATGGAAACTTGCCCTGCCTGGTGTCCCCAGTGCCATTTGGAGGCAGCCTGGCAGTGCTGGAGCCCACGTGGGGAGGCATTTCCCTGCATTTTCCCAAGGGGGAAAACAGTTTGCCTTCCTAGAGAATGATTCTGTAAGAATTTCATGTTCTCAAAAAAAAAATTAATAAAAATTTTGTAAAGATCTCCTAGTCTCAAAATAACAAGTACTATTTTTCACTTTAATTTATTTTTTCCTTATGTATATTTTCGAAATACACTCTATTTCATCCAATAATAATAAAAAAAATTCTATCGTTTAACCAGTCAAGTAACTATTAACAAAAACCATATTTAAAAAGTTATTAAAATAAACACCTTCTGGTTCTTTAAAATCTCAGAATCCTTCTCTTCATTCCATAATAAAAAACAACAGGAGCCCACGTGAGGAGGCACGTTCCTGCCTTCTCCCAGCTTACTCCAGCCCTGCACCCAGCTGGGTCACAAGGCTCCTGGGGGTGACATTCTGTGAGTCTTAGCTTAGAGAAGTCCAGCACCAAGCCTGGATTTTCCCAAGGGAAAACAGTTTGCCTTCCTAGAGAATGGTTCTGTAAGAATTTCATGTTCTCAAAAAAAAATTAATAAAATTTCTGTCAACATCTCATAGTCTCAAAATAACAAGTGCTATTTTTCACTTAATTTATTCTTTTCTTATGTATATTTTCAAAACATACTCTCTGTCTCATCCAGTAATAATAAAAAAATTATATCATTTAACCAATCAAGTAATCAATGCAAGGTGAGCTCAGTTTTATGTGCTTCTGCTCATGTTCATGTCTAAGCTGGTAAAAATAAGATGAGTGAGTGGTAGAGGTCAACTTCTTAATTTAGAGCAAAAGTGGGAAATATTCAGGAAATTCTTGGGTTGAAGATCAGTGACGTAGTGCAATGAGTGAAGGAATGAATGAATGCTTGCAATACCAATTTACAACAGGAAGATGGATTTTAGAATTATTTATATGAGCTCCCTGAGCTCATTTAAAATTGATGAACAAAGATTACAGTAATTGAAAAGAGCCAAGAGTGATGCTGAAGAATGAGAATAAAGAAAATTGAGAATAAAGGAACAGGTGTGCAGTATTGAAGAATGAATAAGGGAAAAGTACAGAGTAAACTTGTGGGGAACTGGTGAATTTGGACCAAAGTAGCAGTGAAGGAGCCAGAAAAGATAGATGGAGCTGGAAGAGGTGGAGTCTTTGGCTTTCCAGTTTTACAGGGTATGCATGTGAATTTTGTCACCTTACCTTGAACTCCTCTCTTGCCTCTCCTGCTTCCCCTTTCACATCTTTCTCTGTGTGCTCCAGTGGCCTCTTGGAGATGGATGCTGTTCACTGCACAGTCTGGCAGAAATCTGATTGTAATTTATGGGATGACATTTTTCATTTATTCCTTACAAGCACCTTGCAGTTTCTCCCTTGGCAATGTCTCAAGGAGTGTGACTGCAGCTGGGGCAATATACCACTAAAAAATGCCAATATTTATAATATTTACCTGAATCTTTAAGCAGTCTTTGATGGCTTGTCCCCTTGGTTTTTCCTGACAAAGTTGGTACTTGGTTTTAAAATACCCTTTTCCTTTGAGTTGATTATTTTTAAGAAGTGCCATGTTTTTTTCTGCTGCAGAAGCACAGTTAAATGAGTTTAGCTTATAGAACTCACAGAATTGGGTCCAGTTAGCTTCTGTCTGGCTCTGGGGTGCTTTCCTTCTTGGGCACAGTGGGTTCCCTTGGGGACAAATTCTGCTCTGGACAGAGGCTCCACGTGTGTAACAGAAAGCAGAGTTTTTCCGTTTGTGTCAGCTGTGTTTAGGTTTTATAGACATCAGCTTCAGCAGCTATTCCAGCTGCTTGGAAGTCAATCACTGGACATTTGCTTTAGAAAAAGGCCATCCTGCCCAGAAAATGCTAACTTTTTTCTGTTCCAAGGCTGTTTGTTGTCAGTGTCTTTAGCCAGCTGTCTATAAATACTTTTGATTTTGAGAGCACCTTCAGCCCAGCATGAAATCACGAGTGCTGGTACCCACTGATTGTTATTTGCTGTTGTCCACCAGGTCCAGTAATTCTTTTTTTTTTTTTTCCTGGGCTCTCTGCAGTGCTGATGTCATCTCTGTGGGAGCTGTAAAGTGGATAAAAATGGGCTGGTTTTGGTGTGGTGGTTGTTAGTGTCCAGCCCTGGTGGGTGTGCTCTGGGGTGAGTGAGAACANCTAAGTCACAAAAGCCCCTCCTAACTAACACACACTTTGCCTTCTTAGTTATCCAGTGAGACTGGCTCAGCAATTCTCAGTTTACACATCTATAATTCTTCTATATCAGAACTTGCTTCCATCTCTAGTTCTCTCTCAGATTCTGCATTCAGAATTCTTTCTGCCAAGCACACACATCTGTTAAACTTTGTTGTCCAGCTTTCCTCCTCCCCATGGGAACATGTTGTTCCCATATTTCTGTGTGCTGTCCCCAGAGCTCTGCAGGACCCCAGCCTGGCTCTGAGCCTGCTTGCACAGGTTGGGGCAGTGTTGTTTTTGGGGGGGCAGTGTTGTTTTGGGGCAGTTTGCCACGCTGGGGTTTTGCTGTCAGTGCTGTGGCACTGAGCTCTCACACCTGCTGTGAATCTCACTGTTCTCAGCCTGTGTTTACAGGCAGAATTACATCCCCTGTGTGCTTGAAAGCATTATTCTGGCAAGCAGAAATGTGCTGGATAGCACAGCACTCCGTTTTATTAAGCCAAATAAATTGGTATTTAGCAGAGCCCTTTTGATAAGAGATCACAGCCCTGAAATAGCAGCTGGCATAACTTTGCAGCTCTCTGTTTAATTGAGTGGAGTGAAATGAGTTCATGCCAGCCTACCTGGGGTGAGGACCAAGCCAAGACTGAGCGTGTCATAACGAGCCAGAGACAAATGAATCTGAGAGCTGGGATTCCTACCCTGGGTGCCTTTGGAAGGAGCAGTGTTACACCAAGATTCAGCTTTGGTTTTTCTGGTTCAAACTTCAGCAATTTCAGCACTGTCTGTTTGATTTTTAAGGCTACCCCAGCATGAGTTTCTGCGCCATCCTGCCTGACCACAACTGCTGTGGTTATGTAAAACTTTCAGATGCCTGATTTTTATTCAGGTGATTGCGTGGACTCTTGGATCTGATAAATCCGTGTAAATGCTGCAGCTGTCCAAGGAGAAATTGTGGTTCTACAAGAGCACTGACATAACAGCATTATTGCACAGTATGTGTCCCAGCATTATGTGCAGGGAAAACAAACAAAAATCCCCTAAGCAGCAACAGGTGTTTTACTCCAGCACAGAAACAGAATCATTAATGGCAATTTCCTTTCTTCTCATTGGAGATGCACTAATTGCTCCCTGGGAATTGGTGGTGAGGGGGGTTCCTTGCTGTTTATTTTAATAATATCCTCTGTAGCACCAGTAGATCATGGCTAGTACCCCCAATATTAATAATTTTTCAGCTGTTTTGTCTTCTCATCCTTCAGTTCAGGGTTGGGTTAGCCTGTTTTATGTTGCAATTGGGGAAAGCAAAGAGTGTATGTTGAATAAGCTGTAACAGCTCATCTCTCAGTCACAAACAGGTAAATTATCCTGATTTTGCTGCATTAACACATTTCAGGAGCAATTCTGTCAAAATCAGTGAAGCTGTAAGTCTGGCTAAATGTGATGCCAGGTGTGAAACACAAGGTGTTCCATTTGAGTGGTGAATAAGTGACTTTGTACAATGCAGAAATACTTTCCAGGTAAGCTGTGCTGAATTGGGCCACACGTGAAGGAAATAGAAACTTAAATGTAAGGTGCTGTGATTCCTTCACAGCTGTCTGAAATGGAACTGTGCAGAGCTTGCAGCCACCTGGAAATCTCAGGAGTCAGGACAGTGCTGTGTGTGTGAGCACCCATCTTTGGGAATTGTCTCTTGTGGAGCTGGGAGTCTCTGTCTGTGAGAAATTCTAGCAGCAGTTCTGCTAACTGCTTCCCAAGAGAGAGGCTTTTCACTTTCCCAGGAAATTATATAAACAAATCTTTGTGAGTTAGTTCTCAAAACAACAAGTGGTGTTTTCTTGCACTGTTTTTCATAAACACCTTCCACATTGTTTCTTTCATTAACCTGTGGTAATAGAGGGCTGTCATTGCTGTTAACCAATCAACTTTCAGTAGTAGTGAAAGGGTCTATATAAACTAGTGGAATTTTATAATAAATAACCTTCTTTACCTTCTGATGAATTCGAGTCTCTGTGTTTTGTTCGTTCGGATAACACCAGTCTGTACCTGAGTGTCTTTAGCCCAGCATCTTCGGTGCTGGCAAAGCCTGAGCTGTGGTTTAGTGCCTGGGCTGGGTGCTGTGCCTGCTGCTCAAGCCCAGCAGTGCCCACAACACTGGCAGGAGCCCCCATTTCCCTGCAGAGCCCTGCACACGTTTTCTCACAGTTTGCTTCTTGCAAAAACAGAAATTACAGTGCAGGCAGCAGTGCTGCTGCTGTTGGGGAGTTTTCAGAGGTGTTAGGAGCTGGTGTCAGCAGAGCAGCCCCTTCACCCTCAGTGCCAGGCTGCTGGAATGAATGGGGACAATCCTCACAGCCTGGCTGGGCTGGGATCAGTGGGGACAATCCTCACAGCCTGGCTGGGCTGGGATCAGTGGGGACAATCCTCACAGCCTGGCTGGGCTGGGCTGGCTCTGTGCAGAGCCTTCAGCAGGGCCAGTGGGACCCTGGGGGTGCCTGCCTGGCTGGGAGAGTGTGGGGCTGGCACGTGGTGAATCTCAGAGAGATCCAGCACCAAACCTGCATTTTCCCAAGGAAAAACAGTTTGCCTTCCAAGAGAACAGTTCTGTAGGCATTTCATGTTCTCAGGGAAGGATTGATAGAGGTTTTGTAAGCATCTCTTGTTCTCAAAATAACAGGTGCTGGTTTTCACTTTAGTTTGTTATTTTCTTGTGTGTGTTTGAAACATGCTCTCTCTATCTCATCCAATGGTGGTAGAGAGGTGTTGTCATTTTACCAATCAAGGAACTGTTAGAAAAGACCCTATAAAAGAGAATAGATTGTTAAAATAAACACCTTCTGATTCTTTGTAATTTCGGACTCCTTCTCCTCCTCATTCTATGGTGAATAACGACAGGAGAGCTGTGAGGGGGTAAAAATGCCCTTCAGCCACTGCTGAGGAAGAGCCCAGAAAAGTTTTGCTGCAGAGAGCTGTCCTGCCACCTCTGAAACTGCCCAGGGAGGAGTGAGGGGTGCTCAGCAGTGCTGAGGAGTCACTGTCTGGTGGAGGTGGCCAGAATCGAGGCGTGGGCTGATAAACCAGGCACTTTTTGTGTTCCAGGCTGTCAGGGAAGGGCTGAGGGGCTGCAGCGTGGTCTGAAGGGAGCTGTGCAGGGACTGCAGGCAGGGCTGGTCACGCAGGGCTCAGCACAATCTGGGAGGCAGGGAGCCACTTCCAGGGTGTGGAGCTGAACTGACATGCACAAATAAATGTGACTGTGCTTTCAAGGTCAGATTTTTTAAACTTCCCAGTCTGGGATGTCAAGCTCTCAACACAAACTGAAAGGGAAAAAAAACCAAACAACCAGTGTTTAAGAACAAGCGAAGAGAGCCCCTTGCATTAAAACAATCCATTTTAACAGCCAGCTGTGGTGATTGTTGCCACTGATTTAGCAGGGTGGTGTGCAGGCTCAGTTCTGGGCTGTGCTTGCAGGCAGCCCCTGTGCCAGCAGTTTATTTTGGGGCACGGTGTTCCTCACCCTGTTAGCCATGGCAGAGCCAGCAGGCTGTGCCCTGCGAGGTGGAACGTGGCAGGGCAAGGAACCCAGAAAAAAGGACAGCAGCTGTGGGGGAGCAGGGAGCAGACAGCTGTGCCTCAAACTTTGAGGCAGAAAGAAAGAAACCAGTGATGTCAGAAAGAAATAAACCAGTGATGGCTGGGAGAAAAGAAATACTGAGGGACAGCAGACCCTCAGCTTAAGCCTCCTATTTCTGTAATAAGAATAGATATAAATTCTTACCACTATTTCTTTGGCAACTTGTAGATTTTTGCTGTGGCCAAGAAGGTGTCCAGCCTTCTCTGGCTGTGAGCTGCAGCTTGGCCCCTGTTAGCTGCTGGTGCCTGTCCTGCACAGCAGCACTGCAGAGGGAGATTCGTTGTCTCCAAGTGATGCACCCAGCAAGGACAAGTTAAGGACAGATTTAACTGCTTTGATGAGGAATGCCACACCAAGAGCTGCCAGCAGTCTGGCTGTCCATGGGCAGTGCCTGTGCCTCCTAGCAGCAGAGACAACACGTGCAAAATTCAGATTCTGCTTTTATTTACAGCAGAGAGCAGCCGGGTGCCATGATGAACTCAGAACACAAATTCTGAAAGCCCACATCTGAGTGTGCACTGGGTTGTATCTGGCTTTATGCAGATAGCTGCTGGAGGTGGCTCCCTGGATGCTTTTCCCTCTCTGTCCCTGAGCCAGGTTTGTGTCCTTGTCACCAGCAGCTGCCCCAGGCTGGTGGCTGCACAGCACTGCCCTCCACAGCATCAGACACAATTTGGTGTGCAGGTTTTCATGCAGAACTGCCCCCCACAGCTTCCAAACAGCCACGGGGCAAACTGGGCATTGATTTTTATCAATGGAGGCAAATCAATATTACATTTCAGTGCATCTTTCTTTGTAACTTTGATTTTAAAAAACCTGTTTTTTCTTTTTTTAAGATTTCGTGTTTGTTCCTGCATGAGACATCCTGGTGCTGCCTCCATACATAAGACATCATTAATTTAAGCTGTCCTGGCTAATTAAAAGAAAAAGGAAAAAAATTTTAATCGAATCAGTTCTGTTAGAGGCATAAATTAAGGGCATCCATGAATTTCAGAGTGAAAAATGTTCTTTTCTCTCTGTGGCTGCCACTTGCAGAAGCTTTGTGTGTCTCAGCAGCTCAGTGGTCTGGAGTGACTTGGTGCAGGAAGGCAGTTCTAGAGATCAGGATTAGGTTAATGAAATAGTGGGCTGAACATAATCCTGTGCTTAAACTCAATTGTGCCTCTGGGTTCTGTTTGCTTGAGAGATCTTAACTCTGGAGCTGCTGGCAGGAATGAGATCAGTTGTGTGGCTGCTGTGTCAGTGGACCAACACTAATTCACTTCCCTGGACAGTGTTTTGTTGTTTTCATTAGTAAATTTTCTAAATGAAAGGATTAAGGCAGTCATCATGTAAAATGCTAGTAGTCATTAGTGGTAACAGTATCTTAACAGAGAAAATCAGCATCACCTTACTGTTGTGCCTGGCTGTTTTCATGAACATAATTCTTATATTCTTATTCACACTTCGGTCACTTCATGCTGCAAGAGTAAACTTTTAAAGTCCGATGTTTTTTGAATTTAGAGTAACTTTAATTTTTTTTTATTTTAAAAAATTAAATTTAAATTAAAATGTTTAAATTTAACCCTGCTTTTGCGAATAAGTGGGATTTTTGTAGCCTTGGTATTTAGCTTTCCTCACGAGACAAGCTGCCTGGGGTGTATTTGGAGCAGCCTGCCAGCAGATTATTTATTATTTGCTGCTTTTGCCACCTTGAGAGGCAGCATCTTTCTGACATGCCCAGAACATTTATGACATCCAGATCTTCATTTAAGCAAACTGCAGGCTAATTTTAAGAGGAACAACATATATCTCAGTAAAAATTGGAGAGGCTGAGGAGATCTGGGCTGAAGGAATCTCTCCATCAGTCAGACCACAAGCCCCAAAGATGGTTTTAAAGGGAGCAATATTTTTATTGCGGTTGTATTTGGTATAATGACAAGGATGTCAATCTGATATAGCAGAAAGTGACCACTAGTGCCAGGAAGCTGCAGGGAAGAACCTCACTCTGATCTCAGTCTTTGCTGGCTATTTAGGATAACTAAATATTCAGTTCTAGCTACCAGGGCTGAAAATGGGTCTGTAACTCTTTCCTGGAAAAAATCCAAGCCAAACACGTTGGGCTCTGTTACATTTTCTGAGACAACTTTGTCCATTCAGCAGGGCTGGGATTTTGCTTTTGGAATTCTGAGGACCTCCATCAGGCTCTTTGTGCTCAAGGTTAAAATTCTCCCCTTGTTTCTTCCCCCCAGATTGCAGAAACCTGCAGGATAAACTCGAGTAGCTGCAGGCAGAGGTGGAGTCCTGGGGTTTATTGTTTGTGTGAGATGTGTCCTCTCTGAATTTTGCTTGCACTCACCCTTTTCCCCCATTTCTGCATAGCTGAAGGAAATTTTTTCCCCTCTGGATGCTCTGACTGAGAAAGGCTTTCAGAGGGTCTCAAAGTGGGTAAATTTGAGTCAGCCTGGGTCTGGAAGTGCAGTGCTAAAAGTGCTACCCAGAGTGTGGCTGGAGTGTTTTACAAAGAAAATATTTCCTGCAGCCTCTGGTCCCTCCTGAGGCTGTGCTGGAGTGAGTTTTACAGAGCAGGCTCTGTCAAGCCAGCACCTGCAACCGTTTTTTTAACAGATATTTCTAATGAAAACAAGTTGTCTTGCAGTCAAAAATATTCTAGAAACCAGCTTGCAGTTCAGTGGATAATTTATTGGGTTTAAGTGTCATTTCTTGGCTTTGGTATTAAGTTTTAGAAAAGATCAGTGGTTGTAAAGCTAAGCTTAAGTTACAGGGACAATTGGTGGACAATTAATTGTTATTTAGTGATTCTCTTTAGTCTTTGGTCAGACTTAGCTTTTCTCTAAAGCATGGACTCAGAGGTACAGGAAAGTGAAAAAACACCAAACTTATTCTCAAAAATATCAGAAGGAAATATCACTGAACTTTCTGAAGCACCCCTGCTTTAGAGAAAGAGATCTCAACAATGGAAGAACACTTACATAATGTGTTAAGCAATTCAGTAATAAGAAAATGTCAATCCATGACAGTTTAATATCCTCTTCGTTGCTGTAATGTTTGCAGAATTTTGCCTCTGAATCACACAGTAAAATGGTACAGATTGAGTTAATTCTTCATCAATTAGTATATTACTAATAAAGTTTAGTATTCCAAAATGGTGGGAGAAGTGGGAGGCAGATCACAGCTAGTACACAGTGAATCTCTTGAGCTCAGACCAGCATTTTAAAGACATCTTGTGATACGGGCAAACTCAATTTTTTGAAAATGAACTGAAAGAGACCAAAATAATATATAAAAAAATTTTCTTCTGCTGAAATGGAAAGGAACAAACTGTCATTTTTGACAATGTTTTGTTTTTTTTTTTAATATCAGAAGGAGTTCTGTATTTAAGTAACTTTCATGCTGGGAATGGCTGAGAAGTATTGAGAGTTTAATCCAAAGAATTTAGGGGTGGTTGGACTGGTAAATGTGGGAATAAGCTCTCAGTTTGATACTAAAGGGCCTCTAGTGAGACTGAGGAATTGCTTGATGTTTAGAAGGTGACAGGATAACTAAATATTTTTAAAATAAACTTCTTTTGGAGGAAGGACTCAGTGGTACTCCTGAGCAAATCAAGGTGTAGGATTCAGAAGAACTGGTATTGTACAGTGCATTTCTGAGCAAGACAGAATAAGTGAGATGTGTCAGAAGACACAGATTTATTTGTTTGAGACTCAGCCTTGGGAATGGGCTTCTCTTCTGAAAAATACTGGAGAAGCAGGTGCATTGCAGAAAATGTCACCCAAAAAGGCATGCCACATCCCACAGCTCCTTTCTTCATTTCTCTCTTTGTTTTTCTCCTGCCAATCTTTCTACCTGAAATCAGGCAGTTCAACACTTTCCCTTCCACTGCCTGCAATTTGCTGGCACTTGACCAAGTTAAACTTTTCTGATCACTGCCTGTCAGCCCAGCATTTTCCAGAGCTTGCATTCCCAGCAGTGCCAGGCACTTGGACTCCCCCAGCACCGTGGTGATGATCTGCCCATGCCTTCCTGCCCCAGCAGCCTGGAGCCTTTTGCCACTGAATATTCTTGACTCTTTTCAGCTCCCTTTTTTCAGTAGTTTTCTCTCTGGTCTAAGGCATTCCCCCCAGTGCTCCTTTTGTTAAAAACCAGGTTTCATACTCACTTAGAGAACTGGGGGAGTGTTGGCAGTTTGGGGAGGTTTGGAGCAAAATCCTGCAGCTACTGAGCCCAGCTTAACCTGCTCTACAGTATTGACTTCAGAATGGATGAATAATTTATACAACTGTGAGAATAATTTATACAACTGCAAATTTCTTTTTTTTGGGTGCTTTGTACCCTTAGGAGAGCAGCTGAATATTTACAGTGCTGTTTTGAATGTTGTGGTTATTTTCTGTGGTCTGTGAATGTTTTGGAAAATGTGCCAAACCGAAAAAAAAGAGCAGCTCCAGTTTATTACATGGAAAGTTTCATTTTTCAAAGCAACTCTTGGCTTATGGCAGCGTGGTGGTAAAATATAAGGTGTTTAATTGGAAGTGTGGTGGGTTTAGTGTTGGTTTTATTATTTGTGTGTTGACTTGTGAGGTAGGATTAGGAGAAAGGTAAAATGGGTTTAAAATTTTAAAAGGGTATAAAGAAAAAATGATTAATAGTAATTAAAGAGAGTAATAAGAATTAGAACAAAACTTTCAAAATACTTTTTTTCTCCTTACAATTATTTTTTCTTACTGACAATGTAAAGAAACAAAACTTAAAATTTTAGTTAGTTTGCTATTTCTAGAATAGTCTTTTTTTAGTTTACATGGGGAGAGAAGTTCTCTTTGTTCATGTTATGGAGACTTCTTTAGAAGGAAAAAAATCTCGTTTTCTTGTGTTTATTTTACAAATACTAGTTGTTTGGGGGAATTTGTAATTGTGAAGGTTTTTGTTTTTATTTTTTTACAATATTTTTTTATAGACAGCAGATCAAGCTCTTGCTGTGCAAGGGTGATGTTGCATTCTATAGACTTGGCTGCATTATTGTCAGGATTGATTCTCAGTCCCTTTCTGTCTTTTTTTGGATGTGGAGGATTGCCTCTGTAAACATACAGGACACAGGTTCAAGCTTGGCTTGACAAAAATCACACCACTGGAGGCTGCAATAAGAAGCCAACAAAATCAGCTTGCTGCATAATTTGTGCTGATCAAAAAGGTGAATGGATGGGCCCTTCATTTACAATAAAGCTATTTTACTGGGAAGTGATGTTACCCACCACCCTTGTGAAATACTTGAGGTGTTTTTCTCAAAAGCCAGGTCAGACCCAATATTTCAGCGCCATGGAAGCACCATAAATCACACATAACAAATATACAGGAGCTCAGAGAAGCGTGCAGCACAGAACCCTTGTGGTGCCCTGCTCTCACTGGGATTTGGCTGCCAGAAGGAGCAGAGGCAGAGCTGGTCCCAGGGCTGGCCTGGGGACAGAGGTGGCTGTGGGCGGTGTGCTCTGGGTGCTTCTCTCAGTGCTGTGTCAGGAGACAATGTTCTATCCAAGCTGTGTGTCCCAGGGAACCAGGTAGGAGCTTTTTCCTCTTAGGAAGGATTTTGAATTTCGTTTGACACTGTACCAGTTCAAGGAGAAATGTGCAGGTTTGAGTTTGGCTGTTCACGAGAGGAAAAATTCAGGTTTCACTTTTGCACTTGAGCAAGTGCAGGGACTTTTCCCTGCCTGGGTAGAAGGTGAGTCAAGCTGATATTTAGAGAAGGAAGGACAAGGGTTGGCATTTCAGTGAAACCTGTCACTGCTGCATGCATGCAATAAGAAATAATATTTAGGGAGATCTTTAGAATCATTAAAGCATCAAGCCTCTAACACATCTGCAAGTGTTTATTGGAGATCAAGAAACAGGAGAGATTCAGGAAGGTGGTAGTGAAGCTCCACAGGACCACCATGGAAATGAAATGCCTTAACTTACATGTATTGATAGCAAAATCCTACTCAAAATATAAAATTTCAGCACTTCATCTGCAGCAGAAAAGCCTCCTCCAGTGAGATCACCCTTCAGAGCATCCTACACCAAATCCCTGCACACAGGAACACCTGCTGCTGTGCAAGGCCCCCCTGTGCACACCTACAGTGCCTTGTGATGGCAGTGAAACAATGAGCTGGGATGGATTATCATTCTGTGCAGATCAGGGTTGGGTTTTTTGAGCAGATAATGACACATCCTCCCACTGTTCCAAAGTGTGAGGAGGAGTCAGCATGGAGAGGTATGTGAGAGTAAACCTTGTGTTTGCTCCTCTCACAGAGTGAGCCTGCAGGAAATCTGCTGCTGCAATAAGGGTTTTGAAAACACAGCTTTTATAGATCTTATATTATTAGATTAGGTTTTATATTATATAGATTTTAACATTTATTTTATATTGGTATTAAAACACAGCAGCAACTTTTATAGATTTTAGATTATTAGATTAGGTTTTATGTTATATAGATTTTAAATTTATTTTATATTGGTATCAAAGAACAGCAGCAGCTTCTTGTTTGCTGTTGTGTGCAGGTCAGAGCAGCAGTGAGTGCTCAAAGCCTTGCATGGATTAGCCCAGGAGGTTTTGCACTTTTCCCCCTCCTCTCCTTCTGCTGTGAGAGCCAAGGCAGTGTTACAGATTTTGGGGTGGAAAGCTGAGGAGGAAGACTGCACTGATATAGCTACTTCTCTTTTTGCTTCAGCAGAAGGCAGAGTTGTGGAAGACACAGTTGCTACAACACTAGTGCCATTACACATTATTCTTTTTCAAGTTTATATGTAATCATGCAAATTTTTCAAGGACATCTTCCAGATTATGCATAACACCATCTGCCTGTCGTGGGAAATATTTGTGTTGTGTGACACGAAATTTCTTCATTGTGTTAGGAGACACTGAATAGAGGTAATCTCAAAACTAATAATTCCCACAGTATGGAACATAGGGAAGCTCTGCAGTGCAAGCCCAGCACAGAGCCGTGGTTGGGTTCAGCAGGAGAATGCCACGTTGGTGCCACGCTGGTGTTTGGTGGTTGCTAAGCTGGGCTTACCCTAATCCAGGACTTTGCAGTGTCCCAAACCCTGCCAGTGGGCAAGTGCAGAGGAGGCTGGGAGGGAGCAGGGCTGGGACAGGGGAGCCAAGGTGGCCAAAGGGATTTCCAGCCATTGGAGGTCACTTCCAGTATGGAAACTGGGGGCCAGGAGGGGCTGATCCCAGCTCACACCCTGGGCACTGGCCAGCTGCTGATGAGCAGTGGAATTGTGAATAATTCTTTTGTTTCCTGTCCCCCTTTGGCTTTGTCATCACCTCTCCTTTTGTTAGCCTCCCTTTTCTCCACAATTATGATTCTCTTTTTCAGTATTTCAGTTATGGAACTGTTCTTGTCTCAGCTCATTGATGAGAACAGCTCAGCTGGGCAGAGCTTGGTGCAAATAACACAGCTCAGCCCCTGCATGGGCCACTCACCTGAGAGCTGGCCTCGCTCATCCTTGTGGCTCCCTTCCAAACTGGGACCTTCTGTGACCTGAGTGAGGCTTCTGCCCATCCCACCAGAGGGGACTCAGCTGCTCTGTGCTGCTTGGCTGCTGCCTGGGTTAAACCACCAGACTTGCATTTCAGCTGGAGCCATTTCACATCAGAGGAAAACCCTGCATAAGTTTGTAAACCCTCTTAGAAGTTTGTCTACTGAAAAGCCTGAGACTCTGTCAGAGCCTTTGGCAGACTGCAGTGGGCAGTTACATTTTCTCTCACAAATGGACACCTTGCTGGGTTTATGAATTGATAGTGACCTCTTGCACTTGGCTGGAAATGTTTTATACTCCCTGGATGATCTCAGTGATATTATCACTGCTGTGAGGCTCTCAGGGCAGTGCCTTGTGGGTGGGTTTTAAGCTCTACCTTACTGACATCATTTTTAAAGCAAACCAGTATATTGAGCTTTCAGTCTTAGAAGACTTTCTTTGAATTATTCAGAAGCATTGAGCTGATCTATGCCTTCTATATATGCCTTTCTATGCTTTCTTCTGGCTCTTTGGCTGCTTCACAGTAACTTCTCACCACTGCAAAACTGCTCACAATTATTACATCTCTCATATTGCTGTAGAAATTAAAATACTCCAAGTGTATTACTGCATGGAGTAATATACATGTAAAATCCAAGTTCTTACTGTTCCTTACTTAATCATGTTTTTCTGTACTGTAACAAATTCTGTTTTTTCTCACTTTTGTAATAATACCTATTAAAAATTTGCAGCAGCCTCAAAGCATGTATTAATTGGTAATAAACCAGGACATAGCTTCATGGGTGTACTGATACAAATGAATTAATAGTTTTTTGTGTTACCTTTTATGGAAGTTAATGGATCAAAAGTGAAGTTGTTGGTGTCAGTGAGGCTGGTGACTTGACTTGGCTCAAGACCTGTATTTCTTGATTCAGCTTGCTCTTTGTTTTTCTTTGGAAGACAGTAAATTTTTAGTGGTGGTGTTGGCAGAGGTGTGATAGTGACTGTGCTTGTGGAAACACTTTTTCAGCTTCCAGGACTTAGTCTGCTGTCCTGTTTTGGGAGGAATAAATGCAAGCTGGCTTAAGGCTCTGCACTTAGAACGTGTTCCAGTTGTGTTTCCAGGTAATTTGTTCAGCTCGTGCTTAAATACAAGGGATTTCTAACAAGATCCCCCAGCTCGTAGCTTACTTAATTCTTCATCCCTGTGTTTACTGAATCATTTATTTTGAAGTTTCCCCAGGTCCAAAAGCAGTCACAATACAGCCTTGTTAGCTCTGATCATCTTTGTCAACTTCAAATGCTTTGTTCTCCAACATCTTAAGCTTTATTTATTTATCTTGTATTCTAGGTTTTCCCTTATATTGATAGCATCATCAGTATCTTCTCCTAAATTGTTAATGTACAGTTTCAGGCTGTGTTAATTCAAGCATCCTGCTGCAGATTGTAATTGCAGTTCTTGGAGGACTGAAATTTAATTGAACATCCATGAAAAAGCTTTGGTAACAGTGAATTAGAGAATAATATTGAAGGGTTTTGCCAGGGGCTCTGCTTGTGGTACTTGTGATGAAGAAACATTTGACAGCCAAAATATTGATTTAGGATTTTCCAGGCTGCCAGGTGAGGAGTGCAGGGGTGGGTGGGTGCACACATGGGCTCCTCCTGTGGGTTGAGTTATTGGACTTGTGACCTGAATTTACAGTTAAATGACTGCAAATTTGTTTGTGCTGCTAGTGGGTTAGATTGCTGTAGAAATTACCCTGTGAGCAGAATGAAAACATTTATGGCAAGAGTTACATCCACCAGAATTTACAGAGTAAGAGTCTTTGTAAAATGGATGGGAAGTGATTTCTTTGCATTTGGAACTGAAGAAGTTGTGAAGCATATAAAAAAAAATTGCATTGAAAAGGTGTCTGTTTTGATCCTGCAAAAATATTGGAGGACTTGCAGGAACAGAATATGCTGGAAAAGGGACAGGGTTTTCTAGAACAGGTTGTGGCATGATGGGTTTTTTTGGTTTGTGCAGGAAGTTGATCACAAGGTTTGTATGAAGAACAGGGTGTACATAAATAGTGCTCCTAAGATGGTTTTGTGTTGGGTTTTATGTTGGGTTTTTTTAAAGTGTTTAGAACCAAGTGCTGCAACAGCTGCTTGGCACAGAGGAATGGCAGGAGCAAACTTCCATCTTTTCTGTTTTTATAATCAAATTTTCACACCAATGTGCAGTGAGAGGGAAGTCTTGACAATAAACTGAATGATAAAAGATTTGAAGCATGACCAGGAGGAAATGTGGGTTCTACATGGACTGCAGCTGTAATAATACTTTAGGAGTAACAATTACACATTTACAGAGGGCTTTAGCATGCATTGAAAACTAAACTTTCTCTGCTATAAAGACCTTAAAAATCTGAGTAAAACCAGACAAAGTGTGTCAGTCTGTGAAAGTTAGGTAAGTTTCTGTGAGGTACAGAGAATAGAAGCAGCTAGTTTCAAATCCAAGAAAAGTTAAAAAGGAAGGAGGAAGATTTTGTGGTGGATGAACACAGGGGATGGGAAGAAAGGCTGGACTTGCCCTGCTGTGGACACAAAGCTACAGAAAGCAGTTAAGGTGCACATGGACACAATAATTTCTGCAGGACTGGCATTCAGGCCAGCCACAGCCAGTGGGTGATGCTGGATGTGGGGAAATGCAGATATTTCAGCAGTGCAGCTGACTGAGCTTGTTTCAAAGGCTTGCTCCTGTTTTATTTGCCTCCAAGAGGGAGAGGTGCTGTCCCACCCTAGGCTCACACTACAAACCCCCCTGGCAGTTAATAAAACTGTTCCTTTAATTTCATTTCAGCACAGCAGATTCTTCAGCTGGTAACTAAATAAAAATACTGCACTCTGAGCGTGTGAAACGGGGGCTCAGTTTCTCTTTGGAGAAATGAAATTCAGCAGCTCTGAAGCTTTTGTGTGTGGGCAGAGGGTAGGCTTCACTTTAGGCCAGAATTATGAATGTCTTTTTTTTATGTACTTACCAGTATTTTGTACACTTTTAATTCATTCATTTGTGTTTAAGTACAGTAAAGACTTATGACTTCTGGGTTTTATGTGGAGTTGATACAAGCTGAAAAACCCCCAGAATATTGGCAGTTATGCCCCAAAAGTACCATACTCTTCCCATCTAACCACCTGGTACTGGTTTCATATCACAATTGAGCTGGTTAATTTTGGCCTATCCTCAAATGGCCCTGAAAGTTCTCACTCCTGTTCTTTTTGTTCTGATTGTTTTGATTTCTGTGAATTATTTTCAATTCTAGGTTTACTTGCAGGCTTGTCATTTTAATAGAGAGGTTTCAATTTTTAATTTTTAAATTTTTTTTAATGTTGGCTTTTATTTTTTTTTTATGAAGGCAAGGTAGCTAGTGTGTGTCAGAAGAGACAGAGTTGCAATAACAGCATTTTTCATGGTCATCCTTAACACTTCCACAGCAATTAGCTCTTGTGTTGGAAACACAGAGAGGCTTAGAAAATGAAGGTAAAAAAACCAAAATATAAATAATGGTTTATATATATTGCAGCTTGTGGAGAAGAAAGAGAACATAAGAAGTTAACATCAGGAAATTTAAGTAAAAGAAAACGTGAATGACATTCTGCACAGAAATAAAATTATACTGTTAACTGCACATTTAATTTTCTTTTTGAGATCTATAGCTACAATGAATTTAGCAAGCAAGGTTATTGGCATAATCTGTCCTTTCTATAATTGTAGCACTCAGAGACTTGCCTTAGGGTGAGGTGGGGTCTTTGTAAAAGGCTGCTTTCAAAAGCAGGGGAGGAAAAGATGTCCTTGCTCCACAGATTCAGTTGCTGTGGTTTAAAGGTGAGGTGGATAACATGCTATAAAGGTTTTTTACTTCCTCCTGTACACAGTCAATTGTACATTATTTTTTTCCCATTACCAGGGTGCCCATTTTCTGAGTGGGCTCTCCCACCTTACAGAGGTGCTTTGTTTCCTTTTCTTCTTTCCTTCCTTTCCTTCCTTTCCTGTGAGTGGCTTGTTAGATAAATTGCAGTATTTTTACAGCAACTCAAGTGGCTGAGGGTCCCTAAATTTGCTCTGCACCTGCACTCTCCTCTTCATTTAAAAATATAGAATATATTGGGTTTTTTTCAGGTTTGTTTGCCACAAAGCTCTGATGTTTTCAGGCAATCTACCACAACAGTTCGATAGCCACATTTTAAATCTGCAGAATCCTTTGTCCATGAAAGCAAAACTCTTTATCCTCTCCTGACTAGACTGCTGGAGCACTTTAAATGCTGCTGTTGGTGCAATGTGTGGCAAGGGCCTTCCTTAATCAAAAAAATATTTCTTTTAACACTGGAAACCAGGTGTTCAGGGAGGAAAAAAATGCTTGAAAAAAGTGTTTTTGCTAGCAGGCCTGCAAGCCTTCCTCACCATCAACCTCACCGTGCAGGGTGGTGATGGCTTTGGCAGGTGAGGCTGCTTTAATGCCTGTGAAAAACACAGTCCACTTGTTTTAAAATTTTAGGAGTTTAATAATAATAAAAATAGTAATGAAAGTAGTGATGGAAATAATCAGGAAAATTAGGACAATGAGAGACAATAGAACAGAGAATTACAGATGTCCAGGTGTCTGGCATTCCCCACCAGGCACACCTGGCTAACAAAGGATTACCCCTTAAAAGCAACAGCCTGCTGCATATTCATAGAGCTCATACACAATTCAAACATTCTTTTCAAACTAGGGTGTTTCTGCTGAATTTCAGCTTTCCCCCCATCCTGTAAATCAGCCTTCTTGGTTCCTCCAAGTCTGAGCTTTCCCCATAAGGAGGCAATAATTCTTCTCTGGGATCTTGGTGTCTGTTGCTGTTGTCTCTATCCAGATAGGATAGTGTGAAGAATTTCTTGATTGTCTTTTCTATTCCTTGAGCTAGTTACAAAAATTAGCCTACATCACACAGTTTCTATTTTAATATTATGCTATAGCCTAAAAACAATATTTACCACACTACTTAACATAATACAGCACCACTTAAAAGAGATTAATACAGCATAAATTCCAACATAACCCATGCAGTATTCATTTTAATATTTGCAAACAGCCAATCATACAATAGGTGTTTTTCACAATGTCTCTTTGGGGTTCTGGATGTGAATCTCTGTCCCAGAAAGAGCTGTGGCTCCCTTGGCTGGAGGGGCAGCTTTGGAGCTGTGCCTCAGGTCTTTGGGAATCTTCTGTCTCAAGGCTGTTTATACAGGAGGATGACTGTAAATGAGAGTTCTCAGAGTGTTCCTGTGTGTGGAGATGCCTGTCTCCAAACAGGTATTTTCTTTCAAACTGTCTCCAAGCAGGCATTTTCCTTCAGACAGGCATTTTCCTTCAAACTGTCTTCAAATAGGCAATTTCCTTCCAACTGTCTCCAAGCAGGCATTTTCCTCCAAACTATCTCCAAGCAGGCATTTTCCTTCAAACAGGCATTTTCTTTCAAACTGTCTCCAAACAGGCATTTTCTTTCAAACTGTCTCCAAACAGGCATTTTCTTTCAAACAGGCGTTTTCCTTCCAACTGTCTTCAAGCAGGCATTTTCCTTCAAGCAGGCATTTTCCTCCAAACAGGCATTTTCCTCCAAACTGTCTCCAAACAGGCATTTTCTTTCAAACAGGCGTTTTCCTTCCAACTGTCTTCAAGCAGGCATTTTCCTTCAAGCAGGCATTTTCCTTCAAGCAGGCATTTTCCTCCAAACTGTCTCCAAACAGGCATTTTCCTTCAGACAGGCATTTTCCTTCAGACAGGCATTTTCCTCCTGCCTGCTCCCCCAGCCAGGACCTCTCTGGTTTATCCAGCCCCTTCATCTTGCCCCTGGCAGGAGGACATGGAGCATTAATGTATTATTTCAGGGCAGCTGCAAATCCATCACAGCAAGAGAGGGACTGTGGGAAGAGGGGAGTGGAAAAATCGTGTGGTGTCCTCAAGGTCATAAGCAGAGCACCAGAGAGGTAGAGAATGGGGGCTCTGGGTTGCAGGTGGAGTGATCTGGTCGTGTTTCTCATCAAACACACTTGTGGCAAATTAAAAATTGAAAAAAAAAATACAACAAAACAATTAAACCCAAACTAAATAAAAAACCCTCAAAATTTTATTTGATTGAATTTCATAAATATTTTAAAATATTTTATTTATCTTCTATTTAAAACTTTTTAAATACTTCTTTTTAAATCTTCTGTTACAGCTGGCTTTCCATATGTTAAGTAACTGGATTTGCAGCTTTTGCTTTCCTTGAGAATTTTTCAACTGTAATAGCATGCTTAATGAGTTATTAAGGCCTATTTTTTTCTCATGTGCTTCTCAATTAAATTTCAGCAATGCTATTTTATATGATACTGAAGAGGCAGAAGAAAGTTAAACTGAAGAAAGACTTTAAAAAATAGAATAAGTTACCACAATAATAAAATGAAGAGTGTTAAAATGTCAGATAGAAGATGAAAGCAAAATTTTCAGTAAATGCATGTTACTTCAGTTATCCCTTAGTGATGGAATGAGAAATCTGAGCATGATAAAACTGAGTGTAATGGTGAGACCAAATCTTCAGGAGGGAATAATGAGATTCCATCATCATCAACAGAGTGTAAAACCCTGCTGGGCCACGGGCACGTGGCTTTGCCTCTGACTCCATCAGGAAAAGATGACATTTTTATCTGGTGAATTTAGGCACAGCTGGGGCTGGAAGTGCAGATCAGGCGTTGGCAGCATCCTGAAGGGGAATGTGCCCAGCAGAGAACAAGTCATGTCTCAGGTGGCACTGAGGACCCTCAGTGCCTGCTCTCAGCACTGCAGATCACTTGGCTCCTGCTCTGTCTGTGGAACATTTCCCACCAGTGCAAGGGCTCTGGTGTTTCCATCTCCACCCCTCATTTTCTCCCCAATATCTATATTAACAGAGGGGAGAGGACAGGCAGCTTAATTACCTCTTTCTGATCCAAGGAATCTAAATGACAATTAAATTTGCTTAGGTGAAAAAAACCCAGTCTAGTCATGCCTTTGTTCTCATGGTTCTGTTCCAGTTGAAATCATTCATGTATCATCTTATTTTATGGTATCTACCAGCAGAGTTCTTCAAAAATGACTCTTTTTGGAGGATGCAGTGCACAACATTTTCCCTTTATAGTTTTCCCCTCCTGGAGCTGTTCTCTATAATTCTAAAAAGAGCATCATGCTCAGACTCAGGAAGACGGTACAAAGAGTCTTCAGCAAAGGTTTTTATTTTCCTCTGCAAGTCAGTGGAGTAGAATGCAGAGCAGTGGTTTGAACTGAAATGCAGGGTGCTATCATTATAATTTTCCTGCAGAGCACTGAAAAGCTTGATTTTCTTCATTGCACAGAGCCATAGTGAAGTGACAAGAAAATCTCTTGTACTACAGCTAGCCTAGATTTGTCAGAATTCCCAGTGTGTCTCCCTAGCACAGTGGCATGTACTTTATTCACTTTTCCTTCTGCAAAGGGAAAGTAAAAAGAATAACTGTAAGTAGGCAGAAGGAAAAAAAATGTACTGACATCAGATGTTTTTTTAAATTATAATTTTAGAGCTGCACATGAATAGGTAGAAGAAAAACAGTGAAATAATTTAAATGAAAATTATATTCAGGAAGAAGTTCCTCAGTGATGAACTTAGAGGAACAGATTGCTGTGAGTCCTCAGGTGTGAGCAGAGAGGAGATGGAGAATCTTTTAGACCTTGAATATCAGCAGTGCCTGTAACAGCAGTCACCTTTGGGGGAACACAGTGCTATTCACCTAAGAAAAGCCCAGTGGAACCTGAACTAGGGATCATGAGAGGTAGAGAGCTGTAACTGTGTCCTCTCACCCTCTGCATTAAATTTAATCACTTTATTAAGTGTTTATTTATGTGAATATTTCTGTAGTGTGGGTTTTTTGTGTTTGCACTTCATTGGGCCGCCACAGGAGGACTTGGCAGAGAAAAATCACAAAAATAAGCTTCTTTTTCCAAAGTACAGCACTGCTCTCTCCTCCATACTGATGTCCCAAATTACTCACCCATTTTAAGCTTTGTAAATACTTTCCCCCTTTGTTTTTACTTACAGAAAAATCTCTCTGTGCTGCACTGTTCAGATTGTTTTTTCAGTATCTCTATTTCTTGTATCCCTCAGCCTTCCCTATTGTATTTCAGCTGTCCTCAAGTCTGATTTTCCCTGATGTGTGCCTGAATCTGAACAATCTGAATAATCCTGTTGCTCTCTCCCGAGTGATGCCCACTTGGGGTGGCAGATGCAGGCACCCCTTAGACATTTGCAGGAGGGATCAGGTGTGTGAGAGACCTGCAGGCAGCTGGAAAGCAAACCTGTGCTGGCTTCTGTGGGCAGTTTACCAATGCCATGGTAGATCTGGGACCAGGCCAGCCCAGGGCTTGGTGCTGTGCAGGAAGGATGCCAACCCACCCCGGAGTGGCTGGGGGGCTGCTCTGAGAGGGGCACACAGCAGGGACACATGTGGAGAGGTGTTTCTGTGAGCAAGTCCTCCAGTTCCAGTGCAAAACCTCTCGTGGTGTCTTGTGTTAACTGATCTGAAAGTGCGTGAGCACAGTCAGTCATGTGTTCTCGTCACCATTCAAAAAGTGAATGTTAAATGTATTTACCCTGTCTCCAAGTGTTGCCATTTAAAAATCTATCCCTAAATATCTATTCTGTTTTTATGACATCCTTACTTCTAAGCATTTTAACCACTTCTAAGCATTTCACCCACTAAAATGCAGATTTATGGGACTGTCAAGGTGCTTACTTTTAACCCATAAATTGATTAAGTAAATTCTTGTCAAACACGAGTGCCCTATTAATCTTTGAGCACTTATGTTGTATGTTGATGGCCAGCATTTGGATGCATAAATTGATTTCCCACCCATGACTGTTAGATTATGGAGGAGTGTTCAACTCCAGAATTATTACAGAGTATTCTGATTAAAAGTGTTTGTGCAGAGAATTTTTGCAAGGCAGCAGAACTGCTGCTTGTGTGTGGCAAACCAGGGCTGGGACTGCACTGCACATGCACCACAGGTTACTGTGTGTGGTTTTATTATGTACTGTGTGTGGTTTTATTATCTATTGTATGTGGGTTTATGAGTGTGCTCCCTTTTCTCTACTGCTGTTCCATTTTTCTTTACAGTTGGTTATATGCTGCCCAACATTTTATACTTAATTTCATCCTTTCTCTATCTATAGGATAATTCAAACCCAGTAAAGATGAGGTCAGCCACGCTTTGAGGGCAAGTCTTTTAGAAATCTCCACTTAGCAGGCAGTTAATTTATGTAAAGTGCTGAGTAAAATCCATCCAGCACTGCCATAATATTCAATGCCCCAGTGATGCTGCCCTCATTCAAAGCCTATTGAAACAAATGGAAATCTCTGAGTAATTCCAGTGAGCTCTGATCAAATCTTGCAAGGCTGTGTGTGTGCAGGTACCTCTTCAGATGTGTCAGAAGTTGTCTGGGCTGGCCTTGCAGAATGACCAAACATAAAAATTCTGCATTTTCAGAAGGTGGAGCAGCAGCTATAGTCTCGTTATTTGCATTAAGGGTGAGCAGATCTCATGACTGTGTGGCATCTCAAAATCTGCTTCTATCTTTGGAAGAGTTGCAAAAATAGTTGTGGTGTGCAAAACCTTATCCATGTTTTGGTTTATTCCCTTTCCAAAGTGAGGATGAACAAAGCTATGACCACAATATGTGGAAAGGACCCACCAAAAGGATTAGAGGTGCACATAAACCCTGCAAGCTGCTGACCTACATGCACTGTTCTGCAATTTTTGTTTCCCTGAACTAAATTGTATCCTTTCACCACCCACATCTTCATTTTTTTGGGGTTTTTTTCCTAATAGCATTCTTGGTTTTCTCCCACTTTGATGACTCTCTTTTCACCCTTCTCATTCATTGGATAATTTTTTTTAAAATCTTCTTTTTAATCTGAATTGCTGAAGCTAAAATGTTTCAAATGAGCAAAAACAATTGGGAGTGATCTTGTTTAGATATCATGGCAGATGATGATTCATTAATTATAGCTAGACTGCATAAAGGTATGAGAAAACAATAAGGGATGATATCTGATGGAGAAGGAAAGGAAAAGGGTTTTTTGCAATGTTTTTCACATTAAAAGGACGACCAAACTATTTTATCTCAACATGTTAATTCCTGGTTAACACCTGGGGTCTCTCTCTTGGGTTTTTGGGAATCCCTGTTGTTGTCAGCACAATTCAACCCTGTAGGATGAGATTTGTGCTCGTCATTGCTGCAGGAAATAAACCTTTCTACATAGGTGAGATCAGCACAAGCACTGGTTTTAGAGTGTGTTACTAATGAGAGTGAGTGGTGCAGACAGTGTGAGTGAAATGTGGGGAAGAGGAAGTGACTTCTCTTCAATTAGGTCATAGATTAAAAGCTGTAAACTCCAGCAAATTCTCAGATATAAAATACAATACCATAATCCTATAATCACATTAAGCCAATAGTAGATTTTTGTGCCAGAGGAAGCCATCCAGGAGTGTTGAATTGGATTGTCTGTGCAGCAAAGAGCTTTCCTCTGAGCTGGGCTGTGTCTTCTTCTGTCTTCCAGAATCCGGAAACAATACTTTAATTTGGGATTTAGTTGAGGCCAAATTCATCTTTAGTATCCCAGGCATTCCACACGAAAGCAAAGCCTTTCTTTCCTGTACATGAGTTGATCAAATTATCATGAATGCAGATAATAAAATGACTTTCCTCATGTCCTCAGGGCCACAAAAAGCAATTAGCCACTGTGCTATATATAAACAAAAGAGCCATTAAATCCTCTAAGTTATAATCACATAAATAATGAGAAGCTGGCTAATGAAATTCTATAAAGTAGAAAACCAAATTCTTTGTAGGAATGGCTGAGAAGCCACTGGCAGGCTCCCACCACTGGCCAAAGGGACCCAGATGTGCAGACTCCACTCGGATGTAGTCCCCAGTCAGGGGATGGAAGGATGGACAGAATCACTGCCTTGTGTCTCAGAGGGGAGGAACTCCAGTGGCTTGGTAGTTGTGGTATTCATGTACAAATGCATGGCTGAATTAAAAATAAAAACCAGCAATTTACTGAGACAACTTAGTAAAAAACAACTTAGTGAGAATGCCAGTGGTCAGCGAGATGCTGAAGAAGTCTGAGTGAGAGGCAGGGCAGGGCAGTTCTGCTCTCCCTGCCTGCAGCACAAACCGTGGCTGCACGATTCCCCTGGCAGCTCCCTGCTCCCAAAACTCAGCCCCAACATTCCCGTGGGCCCCGTGCTCCTGCAGAGTCACCACCAGCTCAGCCCCTGGTGAGTGATGGTCCTGCCCAGAGCGCTGCTCATCAGGCTTTGGCTGCATCCCTCATCAGGGAAGAATTAGACTTTTTGTTGCTTGCTCCTTTTAGGGCTGTGTAGAAATATGCTGTGGGGGTACAATGGATTGATGGATGTTTTTGCTTCCCCCTTTTGAGTTTTTCTGGGATGTGGGTTAAATTATTCACTTTTCTCCCCCAAATGTATAATTAACTATGACTTACACTGAGATTTCATTGCATGGTAGCATAATGCCAGTTATTTTTGTGTCAAACATATGTTTTTCATAGCAGTTTAGGTAGTTGTGGGTTGCAGTTAGAGAATTTTACCATGCAGTTATCTCTTAGATTTATGTAATTGCTTGCGCAGATTTTTTTTTTTCCAACTTAAGCTGTGTCAGAAGAGATAAAGCCTGAATTTCAGGTATTATAATTCCTTGGTATTATAATTCTTTAGGGAAATTTCGGTTTTAGAATTCTTTAGGGAAATCTGGTCCGTGTTGTTCTTCCTCTTGATTTTATTACCCTTTACTATAAATGCAATTTATATAAAAAATACAATTTATACATTAATTTTTTGTGGGTTTTTTTGTGGGTTTTTTTTTGTTTGTTTTTGGTTTTTGTTGGTTTTTTCTTTGGTTTTTTTGGGCTTTTTTGGTTTGGTTTTTTTTTTTGTTTTGGGTTTTTTTTTTCTTTTTGTCCAGGTATTTTAAAGTTGTTGAAAAATAGGTAGTGGTGAAACTCAAGCAGAAGCACAGTGTCACTCTTCCATTTTACAGCTTCCATAATAAAATGGAACTTGAGATTTCTGTCCCAGGGAAGAGGTGACCTTTTAGAAACCAAAGTAGGTAAATAGATCTCATGCTAGCTGGCAGGAGGAAAGCTGTCTGAAAGAAAAGGGAGTGGATGTAGGAGGCCAGAATCTGCAGCTGCAGGTGCCTCCGTGCTGTGTGCTCCTCAGGGCCTGGCTCAGGGGCAGTGTCCTGGCCACTCAATACCTCAATATTCTGCTTTTCCCTGGGTGCTGGGTGTGCAGCCCTGCCCTTGGGGAGGCGAATCTGCGGTCAGGGATTGTGTGAGAAGCTGGGGGAATGGCAGAGAAGGTGGCACGGTGGGAGGGCAGAGCCGTTGTGGTGACATGTCAGAAATGATGAACTCTTATCTCTCACACACAGGGATGTTCACTGCAGCTCTAAGTCTATTGCCCAGCACATCAATTTCTAATCTTATTTCCCCATGAACCTGCTTAATTAGCTGAGCTTGTGGGACCTGGCGTTGCTCTGTCAGTTTGTGCAGCGGGAAAAAAAGGGTTTTGTGAGGCTTTTAATGAAATCCTGGTGTTCTTCATCTGGATTACATTTGGTTACCACTGGACTGAGTTTGGCTCAGAGTCTGCAGCTAAAAATTGTTTTCAGCCCCTTTTAATTCAGGCACAATAGTTCTCTCAGCCTTTAATTTCTGGCGAAAGCTTTACACAGTAAAATATTTTTAATTATTTTGTAGATGGAGAGGCTGCATCCAAGTGATTTGCCTGCAGCAAGATGATGACTGTCAAAGCCAGGGCTGGAATGCAGAGGAGCACAGCTCCCATTCTCATGCCTCATCTGCTGTAGGCAGTGACCCATTGCATTTTTAGCACATTTCTCTTCTGTGTAGCAGAGGGAGAATCACAATGTAGTTCTTGATAAATGCACTAAAATATACTTTTGGTTTTGAGTCTTAACAATCTCTCAGCAGTGCAGTGTAACAAAGCAAGTTATTATTTCAGTCTGATGCAAAGCTGGGATGTGAAGTCCTGTCTGCTTGGGGAACTGAAAAATGTGTGTTTTCTGGCTGGGCAAAGTGCTTTGATCAGGGCAGACCTGCTGTCAGAAAGTCAGTTTTATTCCTCTGCCACGGTGAGGCTATTACAGATGGCAAAACCATCTCCCTGGTGAGAGTTCTCTAAATAGAATATCACCAAAATGTCTCAGGAATGAATAATCCTGCATTGATCTTAAATGGTGTTATTCTCACACAGCTAAGAACTCAGCTGTGCTGTGAAATATTGGTCCTGTTCCCAGGTTAGGTGATTGCAAAACACAGACTGAATGTATTGGCCAGGATCAATTAGTCATAGAGCATTTCTAGTGTTTTTTCTGTGGAATGATCTGTTTTATTTCATTATTCAGCTCCAAAATGAGCTGGAATAAGACACCCCCTCTACCCAAAAAAAAAAATTTGTTTTTTTGATCCCAACATAAACTCACAACAACCCATGAACAAAAAGAAAGGAAAAAAGGCATGATAAATGGAATATTTTTAGGAACAGGACAATATCTAGAACGTCAGTGAGAGATGAATGCAGAAGTAATGGCAGGGGTGTAACAGAAATACAGGGAGGTCCCTCCTGTGTCAGGAGATGGATGGACCTGGGTGCAGGTTGGAAGCTGTCAGCCCTAATGCAGAGCTCTCTGCACTGGGAAAATGTCCTTTGTCTCACTCTCACCCACTCACCTGGAGGTGCCACTGCTCCTCAGGAGGACCCACCCCGCTGAGTTCTGCACCTTGGCTAAAGGAGCTTTGCTAAATAGGTTTATATGCTTTTATAGTTACCATGGCAGCGTTAGTGGTAGTGCCTCGTGTACTTCACTGTATGCAGCAAATGATCAACAAGGCCATCAAAGAAGTTTTTTCTGTCCAAGAGAGAGGGGGAAATGGATTTGTAGAGAAATCTCAAAGCCTGACAGAAAGCTCACACAGTGTGTACCTGTATGCAAACTTTGAGATAAGAAATGCTGACAGAAATGCCATGGGATAGGACAGACATTGGTGAGAGAGAAATGGAGCTAGAAACAAGTTTTAAAGGGTGGCCTTGCAAAGACTAGATACTTTGGAGAAATAGAACTATGAAAGGTGCACTGTAGTAGGTCCCACAAGGGGTAATTTTAGATAATTAGCTTTAAGGCATTTACAGCATGGTGTGGCTAAAGCTGATGGGCCAAGAAACACTTATAACTGGCTTTTGATTGTAGTAGTGTGAATTATAACATCTGTATTGTCCCACCCTTCTCATGAGACTGAAAATGGAATAAAAGTTTTTAAACACCTCTCAGTTGCCCCTCTCTGGGTCAGAAAGGGTTAAACCCAACAGTTACAAAGCTGTGGGAAATAGCCCAAAACTGCGTGGTACAGAGGAGATGTTTGCAGAGTTCAGGGGTGGGAATGGAACTGCTGAGTGACCAAGCAGTGATGTCTGCTCTGGGGTGCAGTCTGGAGCACAGACATCACCTGGAAGAAGCGATGCTCAGGAGGCCATTGGAACTCGAGCAGGATCTCCAAGCCTGAGGTAGATGATGTCTGAAATAATTAATCGTTGGTTTCAGGTATGGAAAGCAGAGAGCATCAGCTCTCAGTGTTAGCTCTTCTGGCAGACGTGTGGCTGAGCAAAGCTGGGAAAAGGCAAAGCCCCAAAGCCAGGTGAAGGCAGCACCAGGCTGGATAAAGCAGCTGAGGTGTGCAGTGGCCAGGCTCGAGGAGCAGGGAGCAGAACTCCAGCTCCCACATGCCTGGTGGGCTTTTCCCTCCCATCTCCCTCTGAGCTCAGTGCCTGTCACCCAGAGGAGCTCAGCCTGCTCTGCAGGGGCTCCCAGGTGTGTGCAGGAGGTGAGGCTGTGAGCAGGCAGGGCAGGGCTCAGGGGCAGCTCTGCTGTGCTCAGTTTGTGTTTAGCAGGGCTGAGCCTGGCTCAGCTCTGCAGCTCAAACTGCCCCATTCAGTGGGCAGGAGGGTCAGGATGTGGAACCAAACATACCTTGATATTCCTGCTGAAGAGCATAGAAACCACTCCCTATGTCATTTTTTTTTAATTACCCTTGCTGCTAATAAATAAAAATATGTGGTTTTTTATTGGCATGCTGTGAGGGTGCCAAAACAGGCAGGTTGGTGTTGGTTTCTGTCTGTCACTATGAGAAATCACTGTTTGCAGTAGCTGTGGCTCGTTTTGTAGCCCCTGGTGTCAGTCTGCCTTGCCGTGCCCAGTTTCCCTCCCCTGTGATAAATATTCCCTGGGGTATTATTCCTGTTTATCATGGTTGGTGACACTCACTCCTTTCAGGACCCTGACCACACTCTCCCTGTAATGCCCAGATGTGGGACAGTGTCAGAGCAGCAGAGGATGGAGTAGCAGATGTGGGTGCTCTAAGGAGCTCTCTCGGTAGAACTCGGACAAAGTACAGCAGGTGGTGCAGAGAAAAAGCTTTTGGGAGCTCACCACAAGGATTTTTCTTTGAAAGCTCCAACTTCCTCCTTAGGAAAAGGACTGAAGTGTGTTTATTGCTCGTTGAGTTGCCCTCTTTAACCTTCTTTAGCTTAAAAAAAAAAATTATAAAAATCCAAGAATGCCTGAGAACAGATATTTCCATCTGCGATGAATACAGTTTAATTGTGGCTAAAATTTAATTGTGGTGAAAAGCACTAGAAAGGTTTGACTTGGAGTGCTGTTGGATGGGTGGGAGTGGAGTATGTAGTGAAAAGTCCATCTGGGGTCAACAGGCATTTCATTCCAAAGGGGTTGAAGTTTTTATTCCAGCAGATGGGAAGCCCCAAGGGCCTGTGATTGCCCTGATTGCTTTGAGGAGCTCAGAACCAGGAAGGAAATTTGCTGTTCCATTAAAGGCTGATACAGAAACAGAGAGGTATAACCTAGCCCTGGATGAATTTCAAGTGGAAATTAGGAGGAACACTTGGGAGCAATGAGTTTGGGATGGACTTTGGCTATTTTAATAACATCATTTGATGTTTTGTATGTGGGTTTTTGTGGGCAAAAGAGCTGCTGTATCCCAGCTGGCACTCAGGGAGCAGAACTGGCTTTAGCTCACCAAGACCTTCTCTCATGTTCTTGAACCTGTGCAGGGAAGAAATAAAAAATGAAGATCAATACAGTGCTCATTGCTAATTTCATCATTTAGAACCAGCTTGAAGTGCTTCCTCATGGGACCTGTTAGGAATAGAATATATGCTGTGAAACTATACCCTCACTGCTCTGGAGAGGATTTCCCACCGTGTGACACTAAAAATATCCCTGAATCCACAGCTGATGAGTTTAATTACTCACCAGCTCTGTACATTACAATTCATTACCCGAGGTAATGAAGATAAAACAAAGCATTTGGATGCCATTGTTCCAGCCTGTTCAGCAGATTGGCTCTAATCACTGCTGCTGCAGAATTAATAGAAACGTGAGAGCTCTGTCCTGAACAAACCCACTTGAACAGGTGCCTGAGCTGCTGCTTGTCTTTGGTTCTCTGCTCCTTTTCTGTAAGGGTGGCCAGGTTCATTGCACAATTTAATGAGTTACATTTGTCCATCTTACATTTTCAACTCCCACTTCAATTTTCACTTGTGATTATTTTATTATATAATAAAAATATGCCCCTAAGCCACAGTAGTTCTGGCTATAGTCCCTTCTGTGCAACCCTTGATACTAAAATTCTGGCAGAAATTATATTTTAGATAATAAAGCTCTGAAGAAATCAACATTATATTCCAAGTAGTGAGCTGTATTTCAATATATTAGTTCTGGCTATAGTCCATTCTGTACAACCCTTGATACTAAAATTTTGACAGAAATTATATTTTAGATATATAGATACAATAAAGCTCTGAAGAAATCTATAAAAAAAACTATAAATTAAATTTATGTATCTATATCTAAATTATATCTATCTAAATATCTAACTATATCTATCTATATATCTATCTAAATTATATCTATATAATATAGATATAATAAGGCTCTGAAGAAACCAACATTATATTCCAAGTAGTGAGCTGTATTTCAATATATTAGTTCTGGCTATAGTCCATTCTGTACTACCCTTGATACTAAAACTTTGACAGAAATTATGTTTTAGATAATAAAGCTCAGAAGAAATTGTTATATTCCAGGTAGTGAGTTCTAGTTCAATATTTAGTGCATAACTAGAAGACTTTGTTTTTGGCAAAGCTGTTTTGTTTGACTGCCGGTGCCACCTGTGTGGTGAATTCCAGCTGAAATGAAAATGTTTGTGTAAATGGGAACCCCAAATCTCTGCTGGTTGCTGTAGGCTTGGACAATTCACCCAAAGCCCCAGATGACTGTAATCTATAAATCAGCTATTTCCAGCACGTGCCAATGCACAAAACTCCTTTGTGACAGGGCCACCGAGCCTGTGCAGCCACCACCCCAGCTGATTTATCTCCTTTACCCAAACCTCTGTTCCTGGTCCTTGCTCCTCGTTGTCAGCCACCACCCCAGCTGATTTATCTTCTTTACCCAAACCTCTGTTTGTGGTCCTTGCTCCTCGTTGTCAGCCACCACCCCAGCTGATTTATCTCCTTTACCCAAACCTCTGTTCCTGGTCCTTGCTCCTCATTGTCAGCCACCACCCCAGCTGATTTATCTCCTTTACCCAAACCTCTGTTCCTGGTCCTTGCTCCTCGTTGTCAGGGCAGTCAGTAATTCAGATCTCAAATGCTTCAGTCTGGGCAGCACCTCAGCACCTGGGGACCTCTGGGGAGAGACCAGCACCAAACACCTGGGGACTGGAGCCAGGGCCACTTCTCCCATCACTAACACTGGGCAAACATCTCTTTTGGGGTGGAATCATTGAGAATTTTGTTCCTATCCGAAAAACAAAATTAAGAAGTCAGACCAGCAATATCTGATGCCCAGGGGTTTAATGCTGTTTAAATAAGCTATTCTAGAAAATAATTTAGACTAACTTTCTTAGCTGGGCATGCAAGAGAAAAATATTTTAAAATATTTAAATTTATATTTTTATATTTTATTATATATATATAAAATTATAATATTAATATAATATATATTACATATAACAGTAAAGTTTTTCATTATTTTATTATTATTTATTAGTGCTTTTCAGTCAGGAGATCACTTTTTAAAGTTGTTAACCTCTTTGTCATATCTTTT
>VWZV01009996.1:176340-215748 GCA_013397155.1 Irena cyanogastra | reverse complement strand
TTTTGTTAGGGCAGTGCTCTTGCTGTTGCTCCCAGCAAGCACGTGCTTACCAATTAAAGACTGACCTGCTCTGCCCTTCTGGCTGTTCTGTAGCATTTATTCTTTATCTCAGCACTGCAATCAATAGCTGTGATCACAGCCAAGGATGTTCCATGGCTCTATGACCCAGATCTACGAGCCTAGGACAAAAAAAGCCCTGACAGTTTGGCAGGCCTCGTGTTTTGATTGAGCTTGCTCTAAGAAAAGCCATTTTCTGGAGCAAGCTGGAGGCTTTGTGGCTGCCTGTGGAGCCGTGGGGCAGTTGCTCAGCCCAGGCCCCCAGCTCCCTGCACGGTGAGACGTGCAGTAGAACACAGGGGAAGGGTCCCCTTGCAGTAGGGAAATCCTGAGAAATCTCATTTTCAGCTTCTTGCAGCGTGGCTCGAGGCAGGGCTGATGTATGCTGTGGGAAATACACGAATCCAGGACCCAGAAGTGAGCTGAGCCTCCATGTCCTGCTGTGTTTGAAAGAGGGTGTGTGAGCAGGGTAGATGTGCCAAACGCCGGAGAAACAGAATTTGTTATAAAAGTTAATAATATATTAATTAATCTCTCAGTGCTCCCAGCCTGTTTCACTGTGAGTTGTAAACTGTGCTCCCTCCTTAAGCACTTTCACTGTAAACAAGAGCTGAGTGGTTCTGTTTGGGCCACACAAAGGGTGGTGACAGCAGCCTGGGATGTCCCTGGGATGTCCCCGTGCTGAAAGGCCATTTGTCCTGAGCTCCAAGTGCTGTAGCACGTGCAGAAAATCTGCAATGTACTTGTGGCTGACACAGCAGTGCTGTTTCGGGACACTGTTGGGGTTTAATTTATGTAATTTCATTTATTTAATGAAGCCAGGGTGCTGGCTTATCTAAGCTGGATCTCCAGGAGCTCAGCTGGGCAGGGGAAGTGGCGGAGCTTTGTTCCTGCAGGGAATCTTCCTCTGCCACTGCCCACCTGGCAGCTGAGTCAGGTCCATCATTTGGGTGTTTCTGCAGGACAGTTAACCTTTGCCATTGCATGAATGGCTAGTTCTTATCCCCAGGATAACTCTGCCCAGGTCCAAGTCACAATTTCAGAGTGTGGGGAGCCCTCAATCTCCAGCTCAGTGTGCTCCAGACTTGGCTATTTCAGTTCTCTGCCCTACTTCTTGCCTAAGCAGTATTATATGTGCTAAAGCAAATTTATGCAGCCACTGTAGGAGAACAGTTTTAGGACATGATGAAATGTTAGGATTTCAAAAACTGGCCACTAGCATTATCAGGAATAGGATTAAGGCCTGGTGAAACTCCTGAGTTTGTTCCCTGTGGCTTCAAATACATGCAGAACTGGGAACAGGTGACATAATTTCTTCTTCAGGAGCAGTATCTCGAGTGAATTATTTCAGTTTGGAAGCGAAATATTGCACAAAAAGGGCTGCAGAATATAAGGACTTTTGGGGTTTTGTCACAGAGATCAGGATAAATGCATTGCAATAAGGAATATGCAAAGGATAAATGCATTGCTTCCAAATTATCAATGAGCTCAGTGTTCCTAAGTTTTGTTTTCTATAAGGGTTAGAGTCTCAGGCCTAACAACACATCAACTGGCAAACAATAAACATGGTTACATTGAATTATTCTGTCCTCATCTGCTGAAACAGAAGTACATATCAAGTCTCTTTGATCCCAAAGAAAATCCACAGACCCTCCATCCTAGTAAGTGGTTACCTGGAGGAAGAAGTGGAAACCCCACTGTGAATTTAAACTATTAAACTATGATTTGGGGAGGTAATTTCCCTGTTTCTATTAGCTTTTTTTTTCTTGCAATATCTTTATCCATGTAAAATACTTTTTATTCCCAATTAAAATACATTGCAGACTTCCCTATTTTTGTTTTATGGCCTCTCAAAAGCCTTCAGCAACCAAAATGTGCATCATGCAGCCCAAGCACCCAGGGTGTTGAGATATGGGGACAAAACTGGGGCTACTACAAATATTTCAAGTTTTATTTTCTTTTATGATTAGAAGATGTAACTTATAAAATTATTACTATCAGAGAGTTACATGTGGCTAGTTTCATTCCTTTGTATCTGAATGAACTTTGGATGTGTGCAGGAAGGATAAATGCAGGGAAGTGGATGATTTTGGGACAGGGAAGAGAGCCTTGCACTTGAAAATAAATTCTGCTGTGTGTGTTCATGTGAGGGTGATGTGAAAAGGTGAAGGTGAAAAATATTTTTCCTCCTTCTTCGGTTTGAACTTTCTGCTGTAGGAAAAAAGCTTAAAGAATAAGGCCAGAGTTCCTGGGTCTGAGCACTGTTTTTACTGTAGAAATTGCTGCTTTGTCCATACCTTGGAATGATTATCCTGCTGGCTGGAAAAGAGGGTGGTGGTTCAGTGCATTCCTCTGAGCAGGAGCATTATTTAATGGAGGAGGAGCTCCTGAGCAAATGAATGTGAAATCTGTGTGAAACTGGTAGGAATTGGCTGATACAAGGTTGTGCACTCACACTTTGATTTTCCTTGCTGTGATGTTACAGTAGAAATGCTTCAGGCCATGTGTGTAATGCAAAGCCTCTGCTGTAAATTCATTTTGGGTGACAGTGTTTTCAGCAAGTGACTGTTCTAAATATAGCCTGATGAGTAAAAAGACATTGCCCTTAGGATGGGCTGATCACACTGCCACAGCTTTTCTTCCTCTTGTCTAGTATCATTTCAAATACCAAAAATAAAATTAAAAAAAAAAAATAAAAACAAAAACCAAACAAGAAAACCACAAATAAAAGAAAGAGCCTTTCTCCAGAGGGCTTCTCTTGCTAGTAATGGTGAAGCCTTATGCAAGGGTGACATAGTTTTGTTCCAGGTTATTTTCAAGACATGGTGTGTGGTTTTCTTAATTTGGAAAGACCATTTTTGGTCTTCTATAACAGACCATTCACTTAAGAGTTGGACTTGATGGTCCTTGTGGACCATCCGATTGTATTCCAATTCAGAATATTCTGTGATTGTATTCCAGTTCAGAATATTCTGTGATTCTGTGAAAAGCCAGCAAAAAACCTAATGTGATTAGTGAAAAAAATCTCTGGGTTTTTTTTTTTCCTTGTAACAATTTGTAATTCTAAAACCGAATTAACAGTGAATATAGTACAAGTGGAAAAAGAGACCTCACATTATTTGGAAAGATACATGAGTACCTTTTCACATTATTTTCATTAGAGAAGCCAATTTTATACACAGTTTTATGAAGTTCCAAGCAAGGAGGGAGGAGCTGGGCCATGCAGAAGCAGCCCCAGGTGTGGCAAGCGCTGTAAATCAGAAAGTTCACCTTGCCCACCTCAGGGGCTGCCACTGCTCACCCTGTGAAAAGCTGCATCCTGTGTTCCAAGTGGCACCCCTGCTTTGAGGCTTTCCTGGCTCCCAAACGCTTGTCTCTGCCAGGAAGGATGTGCCATGGCTAGTAAATAAACTGAATTTCTGCCTGGCAGACTGTGGTGGGCTCTCTGTGCTCTGAAGTGGCTGCCCTGGGATTCTCACTGCAAACAGCAGTGACAGCTGCCAGCTTCCAGCCTCATTCCAGATCCTCTCCAAACTTCACCCAGACTGGGATTTTGGTTAAGGATTTGTGCTCCCACAGAGGCAGAGAAGTGGGCTGCTGCGTGGGAAATGGGGAACATACAGAGGTTCACATTGTGCATCACTTATTGCTTCCCTACCTGGCCACCCCTGCTCCCTGGCATTTCTGCAGAGCCAGGGCAGGGCACTGGGGCTGTGTGCAGCTCAGGATCAGCTGAAGGGCTTTGCTGAGCCTGGCCTCTGCTAAGCTTTCCCTTTTTGTGGCAGGTGTACCCTGTGACTTGATGTGTTAATACGAAGGCTTGAGGCTTTCCAGGTTTGGAATGTGGAGCTTGTGTTTCATCCCTAAGGGTGTGTGCGCTCTGGCTTGCAGTTTGGACAGCTGCATTTCAAAACTATTTCCTGTTCAATTGTAGTCCAGCATTTACCTATAATCCTCTGAAGAGCTATGTGAGAAAACAGATTTTCAATGAAAGGCAAAAAAACCTTTTGTGTGCTCGTGAGTGTGAGCATGTGATGCAATCTGGCCTCCACATGTCTGCCTTCTAATTCTGCGTCCGCGAAGCTCAGAGACGATGCCAGAAATAGGAGCAGTGATAAACTATTTCCAGTTCCCCCTGCTAAGAGCAGGAATTTGGGAGCTGTCACAGTGCGTTTTCTATTGAGCACCCAGATGAGCCCAGTGAGCTGTGAGAGAGGCTCTGAGGAGAGGCTGGCACTGCCTGGCACAGCTGAATGTGGCCATTCTCTCCTGGAGCCCATCAGGGAGGTGTGTGTGGCTGTGCAGGCTCACTGCACACCCACAGCAGCCTGCACCTCCAGGACTGCAGCCCCACAGACAAATGTTGGGGTGTGGCTCACAGAGAGGGAATCCAGCAGCTCCTGGGCTGGCAGGGTTATTCAAAAGCAGCGTGGCCAGGCTGTGGGAGGTGGTTCTCCCCCTCTATTCCTCTCTTGTGAGACCCCACCTGGAATACTGCAGCCTGTGGCTCCCCCAGCCCTAACCAAGTTTGCATTTTGCATTGAGCTACTTGGGATTTCAGCTGACTTAATTCCACCAAGATCAATAAGTCTGCTCAATTCGAATCCTCCCAAATGCAGGAATGTGTTCCTGCAAAAACATAACTCCCAGCAGAATGCTTCACACCATTTTTTGTCCTCCTGAGCGGCGTTTATAAACCCCCCAGAACTTTGTTCCCTGTGTTTTCTTTGAAAGCCTGGCTTTGTGCATCTCACTGCTGACAAGGACGTTGTGATGTGTCAGTTTATGTTGTGCCACTTGCCTCTGGTTATGTAAGGTGCCATGATCTGACTAATGCAGCCCAGCTGAGTCACCTGTCGTGACAGCTTTGTGCTCTCACAAAACTCCCTTGCCTTCCCTTTGGAACACATCTTTGTTATTGCTGTTTTCTTTTCCCTGAAGATGAGTTTTATCCAGTTTATTGCTCGTTGTTTTAGGTTTTCACAGGGTGGTAGGTGGGCACATACATTGCCTGGTAATGCACATGACTGTTTTTCCTTGTAACAATTTGTAATTCTAAAACCGAATTAACACTGAATGTAGTACAAGTGGAAAAAGAGAAGAGACCTCATGTTATTTGGAAAGATACGAGTGCCTTTCACATTATTTATTTGTTATTTTCGTTAGAGAAGTGCCACCAGTTTTACAAAGTTCCAAGCAAGGAGGGAGGAGCTGGGCCATGCAAAGCAGCCCCAGGTGGAGCTGTGGCTTGCACTGTAAATCAGAATGTTCACCTTACCCATCATCTTAAATGATGCCTGAGCACGAGGTGCTCCCACTGCCTCTGTGAAGGGAGATGGTTCTGGATCTGCTGCTGCAAAGCAGCTCTGCACCTGGAGAAAAAGGTCAGGAGCAGAAGAGAAACCCCAAGGAGCAGATGGGAATGTGAGTGGTTCTCATCTCATCTGTGCCAGGAAATTGCACGTAATGTTACATTGAATTATTAAACCAGGCTGTGGCTGTGGTGCTCAGCTGACAGTGGCAGAAATGCTCAGCAGGTACACATGGAACAGGGGACACTGATATAAAAGCAGAATTTTGTCTGTTTTTCTCCTAGGACAGGCACTGAGGTGCTCCCAGGCTCTGCTGTCTGTGGTTAAAGCCTGGTGCCAGTCCTGCCAGGGCTGTGGGCTCACCTGAGAGCTGGGCTCAGGGATCCCTGGGGGTCCCTCCCAGCCCAGAATAATCTCTGATTACTTAAAAGAACAATTTGCAGTGCTTAAGGAAAACAGGTTATTTGTTATTTCTCAAGGGTAGGTAACCTGTAAATACAAGTTAACTCGTGTCATGCATTTCCTTGTAACCTTCAGCATTTTTTTTTTTCATTCAGTGGTGCTTTTTTGCTATGAAAGCATGGAGTGGCTGTGAGGTTTTTCATTATGTCTTTCCTGCTCAAATAAAAACAAACCTCATTTGAGTAAAATAATATTTTCCTTAAAATTATCTTTGTATCATAACAAATGATATTTTTTTCCTTTGAATGATTAGTGCAATCAGGAAAAGAATTTAGATTGTTGCATGCTTCTCAAGTTCTATAGAAAAAAGTAGAGTTCAAATTGACTAGTCTTATTCAGATGACAAAGTATAATTGCAGAAACTCGTGTCTTCCCTATGAATAGCCTGAGAGAGCACAAGTAGGTTCCAATAAAGAATGACTGAAATCAGTTCACTTATCTTACAGCAGGTGATGAATCAACAGCAGATTTACTGACTGCAGAAGTCTGGGAGTGTATATTTCTGCAGATTTTTATCATGCACTTACTAACTTTGCCATATCATATCAATACTGTTCTTTTGTACCATCTTTCAATAAAATGCCATGTTTTCTCCCCAATATCAGGACCTGTTACACACACCACCTCACTAGCCAAATGCCATGTTTTCTCCCCAGTATCAGGACCTGTTACACACACCATTCCACTAGCCAAGAATTCCACTAGCCAAGAGTGCCTGTGAGCATTACACAGTGCTGCCCTCTAAAGCCATCCTGTCCATGCCCCATTTCTCTTTTCATTGTTTTTTAAGTTTGCTTTTACGTCTTTTGTGATTGTGTGAAATTATTTCCAATGTTAAAGAGATAAACAGTGGAGGAACCAGCTTTAAAGCAAATTTGCTTATTGAGCCTGTACTAAAATAGACTTAGACCTTGTGAATTTTGCCTTGTGCTGGCACCTGTCTGAATTTCCTTGTGGCTGGGTGTGACCACAGGCAGGGCTGTGAATGCAGCCANGGGATCCCTGGGGGTCCCTCCCAGCCCAGAATAATCTCTGATTACTTAAAAGAACAATTTGCAGTGCTTAAGGAAAACAGGTTATTTGTTATTTCTCAAGGGTAGGTAACCTGTAAATACAAGTTAACTCGTGTCATGCATTTCCTTGTAACCTTCAGCATTTTTTTTTTTCATTCAGTGGTGCTTTTTTGCTATGAAAGCATGGAGTGGCTGTGAGGTTTTTCATTATGTCTTTCCTGCTCAAATAAAAACAAACCTCATTTGAGTAAAATAATATTTTCCTTAAAATTATCTTTGTATCATAACAAATGATATTTTTTTCCTTTGAATGATTAGTGCAATCAGGAAAAGAATTTAGATTGTTGCATGCTTCTCAAGTTCTATAGAAAAAAGTAGAGTTCAAATTGACTAGTCTTATTCAGATGACAAAGTATAATTGCAGAAACTCGTGTCTTCCCTATGAATAGCCTGAGAGAGCACAAGTAGGTTCCAATAAAGAATGACTGAAATCAGTTCACTTATCTTACAGCAGGTGATGAATCAACAGCAGATTTACTGACTGCAGAAGTCTGGGAGTGTATATTTCTGCAGATTTTTATCATGCACTTACTAACTTTGCCATATCATATCAATACTGTTCTTTTGTACCATCTTTCAATAAAATGCCATGTTTTCTCCCCAGTATCAGGACCTGTTACACACACCACCTCACTAGCCAAATGCCATGTTTTCTCCCCAATATCAGGACCTGTTACACACACCATTCCACTAGCCAAGAATTCCACTAGCCAAGAGTGCCTGTGAGCATTACACAGTGCTGCCCTCTAAAGCCATCCTGTCCATGCCCCATTTCTCTTTTCATTGTTTTTTAAGTTTGCTTTTACGTCTTTTGTGATTGTGTGAAATTATTTCCAATGTTAAAGAGATAAACAGTGGAGGAACCAGCTTTAAAGCAAATTTGCTTATTGAGCCTGTACTAAAATAGACTTAGACCTTGTGAATTTTGCCTTGTGCTGGCACCTGTCTGAATTTCCTTGTGGCTGGGTGTGACCACAGGCAGGGCTGTGAATGCAGCCAGTGCCTGGTGCATGACAGAGATGTCAGATTTGCCAGCTGTGCTGAATCTGCAGGAGAGCTTTTCCCCCACGTTGGTGTGGAGCACAATGATGTGCTGTCCTCTGCTATGCTCAATAACCCCTGAAAATGTGAAGCAACAATGATTGGCAGCTCTTTAACTAGCCAATGCAGTGGCACCTCTGGATTTACTGAGGGGGAGAGAAACCCTGAGCTGAATTTATTTATTTATTTGTATTTATTTATTTGAATTTATTTATATGTGTTTATTTATTTGAATTTATTTATTTATTTGTGTTTATTTAGTATTTATTTGCATTCATTTAGTTGTATTTATTTATTTGCATTCATTTAGTTGTATTTATTTATTTGAATTTATTTATTTGCATTTATTTATTTGCATTTATTTATTTGTATTTATTTATTTATTTGAATTTATTTATTTGTGTTTATTTATTTATTTGTATTTATTTGTGTTTATTTATTTGAATTTATTTATTTATTTGTGTTTATTTATTATTTATTTGCATTCATTTATTTGCATTTATTTATTTGTATTTATTTATTTGAATTTATTTATTGTATTTACAGCAGCAGCTCTCCGTGTGTGGGCTCTCACAAGGGCCCTGCTCTGGTGCATTCCTCTCCTCCCCTGGTGCTGCTGTGGGCTCTGTTTCTCAGCCAATGTTTGGAGTGCTGCCTTCAGCAGCTGATGGATAGCAGTGCAGTTTTCACTCCCATCCTCTTCTCATCCCGTTCTGCCTATGACACGTTTTAGTGTTGATCAAGTCCAGCCACTGCCTTTTGGAATAGAATGAGCAGAATATTACACGATCTCATTCACTATTTGGACAGTGTGTTTGGTGGGGAAGCCCATGTTGTTTAGGGTTTTTATCCATTTCCGTGGCCTTTAGGTCCTGCATTGGAAGAACACTGCTCACGTGTAAATGTATTCACCCCCTTTCCACGTTTTGCTCTGCCTTTCTCACCTACAGACACAGAAATAACCGTACTTGCCCAGTCTTCGTGTTCTCCTTGTGTGTGCAGCACTTACACTTTTTCCAGGCTTACCATTTTTGTGTGGTCAATAACAAAGCTGTAATTTACAATAATAAAAATTTCACAGCTCCTAATTTTTCTCTGTAACTGCTAGGAACCAAATTCCCAACAGAAGGAGCAAGATTTCTCCCTGCAAATATATAAGTGAGCTGCTCATGTGAAATATTTACTGATCCCTCTGGTGGTCTCCTCCCCAGCAACCACAGTTACCTCTAAAGAAAATGAATTTACAGCAGGAAGGGGCTGTGGAGAGCAGCCAGCTTAGGCAATGTACTTTGTGTGCTCTGACAAACATGCTGATAAACCTGAGCTAACAAACAAGTGAAGTCTTCACTGGTTTTTCAGGCAGTGGTAAGGACTTGGTGTTTGTTTCATTCACTTCTGGTCACTGCTGTCTAATTTAATCTCCATCCAATTCTCTGATTTCAGTTGCTGTGTGTTTGCTAAGGAACTGCAGATTGTGCTCCCCAGCTCCTTAAAATATAAAACTGTTGTGCCTGACCACACAGTCTTTTATTCACTGAAAGTGTACAGAGAGGAAAATTTACATTTCAGACTTAGGCTCCAGGACAATTATTGGCCCTTTTATGGTTTTAGATTTCTGTACCATTTTCTCCATAAGGAAATACGAAGGAATAATAAATTTGGAATGGCAGCCATGGACTTACTAATGTATGCTTCACATGCAGCACCTTGTACCAGCACTCTGGGAGGGGATTTTCACCCACGTGTTACTTCTGATCTGTAGAGTCTGAAATGCTCATCTGAGGATTTTCTTCTGTTTCCTGTGCAAGAACAAAAGGAGGAACAAAAGGAGAGGTTTGAGCTCTGGCTGTTCAGAGGCAGCAACTGTGTTACTCTTACTGAATGTGCACGGTGCATGTAGAGAGGAGTTGTGTTGGTAGGATATTCAGTCTGAGGAAATTCTGCTCACAGACCTTGTGAACTTTTCCCCTCTTTGCTCTTGCAGCAGTCAGGTATGTCTGTGTCCCTAAATGTCTGGGAGTGCTCAGAACTGCAGCTCTTGGGGCATGTGCCTGTGCCACCTGGCCTGAGGAGCAGCTCTGTCCCTGGCAGCCAGTCCCCCCTCCCGTGGGGAATGGACAGCTGTGCTAGATCCATTTTTACCCCCTAAAGGCACAGAAATGTTTCCTGGGGTTCTCAAGGCAGCCAGAGGCAGGTGCTGCTCCCGTGAAAATGCCACTCTTCAGTGTCAGCCCTGGTTTTGGTGACACAGAGATGGCACCTTGGTGCTCCCTTCAACTGCTGGGTCAAACCTTTGGGACAATTGCTCTTGGGAGCAAACCCACAGATGGCTCAGAGCTGCAGGGAGAAATGCTGTCAGCTGCCTTAGAACCCTGTCAGCAGATTGCATCCTTATTTAATGCACCATGGCTTGTCACAGAGACATTTCTGGCCCTGGGTTGCAGGGGCTACAGACATTTCTGGCCCTGGGTTACAGGGACTACAGACATTTCTGACCCTGGGTTAGAGGGGCTACAGACATTTCTGACCCTGGGTTAGAGGGGCTACAGACATTTCTGACATTGAGTTAGAGGGGCTACAGACATTTCTGACACTGGGTTAGAGGGGCTACAGACATTTCTGACCCTGGGCTGGAGGGGCTGTACACTCAAAACTTCAACTGCTGGGCGGTCAGGCACTCTGGGACATTCATGGCATGTGTGGCACAGTATGGAGAGAACAGCAAGCAGGATGAGTGGAGCAAATTGTGGCTGCAGTGCAGATGGAGAAGATGGCTTTTCTTCTAAATCCTTTTGCTAAAGATGCTCTGGGAGCCTAATTTAGGAATCCTACTGTTGCTGATCAGAGCACCTGTGTGCTTTGACTGTAGAAAGGTGGAGGGGCAGCAAGCTGGGACTTTAGAAAGGAAGAATAAGAGGAGATTATTGACATAAAATTTTCCTGCTGGAGTAGTAGAGATTATAGACTCCCAGGCCTTTTAAACAGGCCCTTGCCTAAAGCTTTTCTGCAAACATCAATAGCTCAACAACATACAATGTCTCCTACAGTGAAAAAAAATAGCTTTTATTGCTAGCTGGACTGCTGTGCTTGTGAAAACATCAAAAGTGCAGCATTTATGGGCTAGGTGTGTCTTCAGCCTTCTAGCTGAAGTGGCCTCAGACTGTTTTGGCTTTTCACTTTTTGGTGATAGCCTTCATGTTGTGTGAAGGGGTAAGAGAGGCTAGGAGAGAAAGAGTAAAAATGCTTAAAAAAATTAAAACTGCTTGCCAAAAATCAGTGGGCAGGAGTGAGAGGAGTTGCCATGACAAGCTCCAGCTCTGTACCTCTAAAGAATTGCTTTACACATTTGACGCCCTTGCAGTTCCTGCAGTGATTATGGTCTGGTTTCATTCTTGGTTTAATTTGTGTGTTTGTAGCTGCAATATCACAGAGGGATACTCTTGGAATAGATGTTTTGCTTCTCTAACTGTGGCAAATGCAGGGTTTTAATCATTGTGAGCTGAATTCTCCATAAGCTTTACATGATGTGCTTGCAGGGTAGTTCCTCTGACATTAATAGAGGTAATTTCTGCTGCTTTCTTTTTATAAAAATGTCAGAAGGGAATATGTCAGTCTTGTGAAGAAGTCTTTAAAGAAGAAATTATTTAGGAGGCGTATACCTGAGTTTGACTTTGTAAGTTTAGAAGTTAATCCCTTCAGAGTGGAGAACGTAAACTAGGAGAAAAATGAGAGGGACATCTGAGACTGACAAGTTTCAGGAGGTAAAAAGGACAATGAAAATGGTGAGAATCTCTTAAATATAACTTTATGCTTATGTTGAATGAGACTGCTATACTTCAAAATAAATTTTATCAGCATATAGAAAAAATCTGAAATACATTGAATTTCTTTTTGACGTTGCAGTTTGGCCAATTGGCTATAGGAATAATTCACAGGTCCCTAGTAAAAAAAAACTTGCTTTGACTGCAAGTGTGAAAGATCTCTGTAGGATTTCCAGGCAGAAGTAAAGCTGCAGGACAGGTAGCAGCAGTTTAACTGTGAGCACAGACTGCAGTTTAGTCCTCCAGTAACTGAAACTGCAGAGAGGGTTGTGGTTGTTTGCTGCTGCTGTAAGGCTGGGACCATCATTATGGAATTGTTAGCTGTTAATTTGGCCCCTGACATTTTTTTTCTGCAGCTTTGTGCAGTGGAATCGTTGGAGCACAGTTGTTCCTGGTCTCAGTTGTGATTACCTGCCCCTTGTTTCATGTCAGATCCGTTAAGCAATGGCCACCAGGGCTGCATGCTTGGGGCAGAAATTGGTGATTTTCTCCAGATGAAGAGCTGAATCACTTTTTATTTTTTTCCTTATTTTGCTTATTCACAACTGTGTAACTGTGTAATATGAGTAACTGGCTTAATAGTGAAATATCAGCTGGATTTGCTTTTCCTTGGAGACCTGCATGAGCTGCAGTGCAGTGCAGCCTCTCCCTGCTGCAGGTGTGAGTGTGTGCTGTCCCTCCTGCCTGGCTCTCCTGGCAGCAGCCACTGCCTGGGCTGTGCACGGAGATGTTCAGCACCAGAGGGAGTTTATTTGGGAGCTGAGGGGTCAGTGTGTGTGATGGACTAATGGATGTGATGGATGAACACATGAGCAACTCTTTTTTCTTCTTCCTCTGATCATCTGGAGAGCCCGTAATGTTGTTTTTTAGTTCAAGGAGATGAAGTTTGGTGATACACGTTCTGTTGGATCACACAAATTAAAAGATTGAGCTGTAACCTTTGTTAACTCCCAGGAAAAGGCATGAAATTCTGCTTCCCCTGACAGGACAGAAGCAAACAAGTGACAATTTCCCACTTGTATCAGCCCAGTGAGCTCTGTGCCCAAGAACTCTGCCTTTGCTGGTGGCAGAGCTGCCTTTATGACTTTTCTCCTGAAAATCTGCCTTGGCTGGGCAGCAAAGGCCAGGCCCCCTGTGGCATGTGCATCACTCTGCATTTCCTGCCAGAGCTCAGGTGTGCAGGTTGTTCTGCACCTGTTCCTCTGCTGCTGCTCCTGGAAGCACAGCTGGAGTTACACTAGGGGAAGGAGTTGGCATTTGGAAGGTTTTTGGTAGGGCCTGTCATCCCTCCTTCAAAATTATCAAAGAATGCATAGTTTGTGTTTTCTTGTCTGCTGGTCCTTGGCTTTGAGCTGGTGATTAATCAAATTACCAGGAGAACAACCTAACAGGAGACAGTGGCATTCTATTTTGAGCTGACAGATGACAGCATGGAGGGCCCCAAGTTCAAACTCTGCTTTTTCATTTGTCAGGCAGTTGTCATGGAAAGCGTGTGTTTAGAATTTGCTAAATGCCTTGGGCATTCAGGGGAAGCATGGATAGCCAGAGAAAGAGTTTCCACCCTTTGCAGCTGAAACATGCTGGAGGCTTCCCTTAACGGATGGAACTGTTCCTTTGTGTCTGCCAGGAGCAGTTCATGAGTTTAGTCAGGTGCTCAAGCCCCCACAGCCAATGAGCCTGCTTGAACTCAGGCTCTGCTAATTCTAGTTTTGAGAAGTCATTTCTGTGCTCCTAAAAGGCAGAGTTCATCTCATATTAATTTCTATATGCTTATATCAGTTGCAAATCTGTTGCTCCCAATTTTTTTGCCCACGGAGGAATTATTAGTTCTGCTTTTCAAATGTGGTAGCTTTTAATATTACCCTACTTTATTTTTACAATCATATTGTCACATGTAAATTTTTGTAAACTGTTGCCCTTAAAACCATTCTTTTGCTCATAACTATTATTGTTTATTTTTGAGGCAGGTGAAACATTTTTGAGCAGTTTATCCTTAAGTAAGAATTTTCCCTAAATTCTTTTTAGAATAGACAATGAGATCTCTTCTGGGGAAGTGAGCTGGAAATATCATGGAATCATAGAACAAGGGGAATCACTTCAAGCATGTGTTACATTGTGCTGAGTTAAAAATGTCATAAACCTGAGGAACTGTCTGTGTAAGTGCTATCAAGTGGAAATGCCCAGACTGTGTTTTTGGAAGTAACATGTTAATATAAACGTGAATAAGTGAAACTTTCTGCCTTTGCTGCTGGGAGCCTTAAAGAAGAATATAATTTTATGGAACCAGGTAGCTTTTGTTGTTTCTTTTGGGGAGGCCTCCGTATTTGTTACTCCTGAAATAGTGCAGTTTGGTGAGCTTCATGGCCATAAAGAGTTAATAAGCTCACCTGCCTTTATCTCTTTGAAAAACTGCTTTGTCAGTGGTGTGTGCACTGTTTTGTACACTGGTTTCTTTTACAGCTGTGTTGTAAGAGATGCAGTTGTTCCTCAGTGTCTGGGAGGACTGTCAGTTGAACAAATTGTATTTGTTAATTATCCTCTCAGAGTAAATTCACAGGGGGTGAATTTACTGTGGGAGACAATGGAATATTAGTAAAATACTGCTGGCTACTCTGAAAATCCAAGTATTAGCCCATGCAAGATTTAATAGTACATAACTGACAATTATTCATATTACTGACCTGTCACATCCTCTCACAGTAACAGCAATGTAATACAAATGCAGACCCCTAGAACATTAGCCACAGGAGACCACAAAAGTATAAATTGAGTATTATTTCAGTAATTATTCAGCCTTAAATAGCAGTATCCATGCAAGATACTGAGGCAGTTTTCACTTAATTAAAAGAAACAGTCTGCAGAGTTTAGAAATCTGTGCCTGTTGTTTTGCAAGCAACAGAGATGATCATGTAATTCCAGGATTATAGCAATACTGGATTAATGCTGTTAAAATTTATGTTGGCACGGTGTCCGTGCAACAGCCTGCCCTAGGAGGTAAGGGTGTTGGCAGCTTGCCTTTCCTTTTACTCAAAAACCCAAGAAATGCCTCTTCTCTAGGCAAAACAAGCAGCACCACGTGTGCCTAGAGTCCTTGTTCTCCTCCAGGCTGTGTTTGTGGCTCCTGGAAAGAGGAACAGAGCAAGGGGACACCAAACAGGGTCACTCGTGTCTCTAGAGGAGGTTTGACACAATTGAGCAAGAGATGCAGGGTAAGATGGGCATGAAATAAATGAAATAATGGCTAGTGAAAGCTGTGCTAAGGACTGGTTACATGAAATAAATGAAATAATGGCTAGTGAAAGCTGTGCTAAGGACCCTTTACAGTAAACAAAGGTAGCTGAGAAATGAGCTGAAAGCTGCTGTGCCTTGCTGAGCACAAACATTCCTGACCTGAGACAGTCTCACTTGACTGGAAGGTTTCCCTGGAGAGCTACTGTGAGTCAGTTGGAGTATTTTACATTGCATTTAAGGTAAAATGGCTTGGGTTTCCCACATGAAGTCTCAGCTGAGGCTCTGGGTGTTGGACAGCAGGTGTTGATGCTGACCTGTTCATGCACAGCTCTGAGGAGACTGAGGTACCTGTTAAAAGGAAAACAGGTAAACCTGTTAAAAGGGAAACATTTCTTCTCAGCCTTTGAGCAGAAATGATTTTTTTCCTCCCACACTGACCCAGGGCTAAAACATACTCTGCTACCACTCAGGAATCTCTCTTTATTATAATTGTCAAGATACCAATTAACATTCATTCATAGACACATCACATTTTCCTTTGTCCATTTATTCACCTCGTACAGCAGTAAACTTATATAAACCAGAAATCTATTATGGGAGCAGAAAGCATTATAAATACATTTAAGAAAGCTCATTTTGCTGTGTGTGTGCATGTGTGAGCTTATACATTCCCTTTGGATGTTTTTACGTTTTTCTCTGTCAATTCAGGGGTCAAGCAGTGAGGAAAGAAAACAGCATGTAATGTCCATCATTAGCCATATTATTTCAGTCTTTGTAGCCTCTGTCCTTAGGGGTTTTCCAGAGCTGAGTGGATCAAGCCCTGAATAATCTGGTCTGATCTCCTAGCTGACCCTGATTTTTTTGATGGGACTCTCTAGGTCCTCTCCAACTTGAATTTTCCTAGCATTCTATGATTATGCCAATGACAAACTAACACAAAACATAAAAATTATAAACTCTGTAGAGAGAGACTTTTTATATCTGTTTCACTAGCTGAAAGTGTCTGTGAACATACATGAACTAATTGCACAATTAGAAAGCCGAAAACCCCAGTCCTGAACTACAGAATAGATCAAAAAGATGCAGCAAATCCCACACAGCTGTGGAAGGAATCCACACGGTGTTTCTTGTTTTCAGGCTGAGCAGGGCAGTCTGTTTATGCTGTTTTCCACGTATTTTCCCACCATCCTGGTAGTGCTCAGTTCATTGAAAGCAGGGCTGGGTTATTTGGGAGCTGAAACAGAGTTCACATCATGAGCTTCTGGTGCTAGGAACCTGCCTGCCATGAACTGGAATAAGGGGGAAAATCCAACAAGTTTTCTGAGAGGAGATAATGGGGAAAAAAACCCTAACTTGCACTGGCTGTTTTAAATATTAACTCACTAATGAAGTGACTAAGGATATACCTTTGTCTTCTTGTGTACTGAGCAAAGCCTTCTTAGCAAGAAGGGTGTTAATTGGCCACGTTTTAGGAGCAGAAAACGTGATCAGAAATGATCAGGTTGGGCCATAAATATAGAAATAAGGGCGAAATTAGCATTCTCATTTGATGAACAGAAGATGACAGAATTAGAATATTTTATCTTAATCTGTATACTCCTGTTTACCATCTGGTGCTTTTTGAAATCGTGTCCTCTGATTCTCCTGAGCTGATAGATTATGTGATATTTGCAGCATTTAATATGCAGGCTATATAAAATAGATTGACCTCCTTGCATTGAATTTCTCAGGATAAGAAGTACAGCCTTTGTAGGAGCCATGTCTCCTCCTTTTTCCACCCCCAGGAAAACGTTCAGAGCTCCGACATACTCCAACCCACTGCCTGAAACACAGAACACTTGCTATTATATAAGGCACTTCAATTTGAAGTGATTTTTCTCTTCGTGTTATTTTTCACGTTAATTTTCACTGCTCTTAGATGATTTTTGTTGCAAGTGACAGAAGAAGAAGGAATCAGAGGGATGGGGTCGCTGGGTGCTCTGCTGGTGGCATTTGCAGCAGATGATAACAGAGCTGTGCAGCACAACATTGCCAGGGAGGGCTTGGGGAGCACTCAGCTCATGGAAATAAAATTTACTTTTAAATACTTTTTAATTTCTTAAAATTTACTTTTAAATACTTTTAAGGGAGACTGAAAAAATAGACAATGTCGTACTGAGAACAAACTAAATGTCTCTTCAAAAGGCTTTGTTTGAGAAGCAAGTGAATAATGTCTGTTGATGGGAGTAACTCTGATTTATGGATGGGTGTATCCTTCAAAGTCTCAGAAGATTTTTCACAGCCAAGCAAGGATTTAAGAACCAGCTAAGCTGTAAGGTGACTGCAGGCTTTCCATTAGATACAAAAATTTTAATTTAATGAATGTAGTGGGCATTTCTTGTCTCTGCAGCTGACACACACCGGAATTCTGTGTTGCAGTGGGATTCTTGTTCCCTGTTGGGTTGATGGCCACAGCTTTTGTCCTTGCACCTGCAGCTGCTGACAGAGGTGCTGGAAATGCTCCTTTCTGCAGCTTCCAGCACAGAGGCATTCCAGTAAAACAAATGCACACTGTATTTTAGAAATCCTCCTTCTCCAGCGTGTGCACGAGATAAAACTGGAGCACAAAAATTGTGCAGGATCCTGAGGTTTTGCCACAGGGTGGGACCTAAACCCAGTGGCTTTTTGAACCATCCTTGAAAAGTTCTCCTTTATGATTCTCCCATCAGTCCTGGCACCACAGCTGCACTGTAGTTACCTGCATAGTTTGCAGTTGTGGAGAAAAGAAAATTCACAGAGAATGCTTCACATAGGGTTAACCTTACTTGTTTTGCAAATGTAAAGATCTTTGAATGATGTTCATTAAAAAAAGAATACCAGAGAAAATGGTATTTTCTTCTCTTTTTTCCCTTGAGATGGAATATGCTCCTCTCTTTTATTAGAATTTTCTTGGAGATGAGATTGCCTGAAAAATACGAATTATACAGTAGCACTTCTATCACTCCTTTTCTTTTCCTTTCATCTATCCCTTCACACCTTCCTTATTCTTCATTTCAGAGGTGAGCGAGTGGGCTGGATGGGCGGTGGTGTGCAGCTGTGCAGGCAGCAGTGGCTTCCATGGCACCTCAGCAGCTCTGCTGGCCAGGGGGAAGCCCAGCTGTGTCAGGAGAAGGGGAGGCAAAAGCTGCACTCAGATTGCTGAGCAGGCTTCTCCATGCCTGCTTGCACCTGACTCAAAACTCAAGGATGTTGCCCTGCAGGAGCAATTTTCATGCCCAGAATCTCTAGTGGCACGAGCTGCTTAAACAATAATGTTAAAAATCCGAGACAGGCTGCAATTTTGTTATAAACGTTACAGAATGAAATCTGAGCAAAATCTATTCCAATAAACAACAGGAAAGCACATGGTTAGTCAGCAGCCAAAAACAGGTGATGAACTTTGTCTAAATGCAGATTAGAATACCCTGATTATTAAATGAAGAACCCCTCTTGTGATGCTTTGGCTTTCAGGAGTGAAGTTGTTCAGACCAGCCTTATGTGCATTCATAGCTGCTCATTTCTTGTGTGTTTGCATTATTTTTTCACACAATCATGTGTTCTGGAGCTGCTGTTTTCCTGTTTTTATCATCCTTGGGGTGGTGCAGGGTTGGTTTTGAAGTGAGAAGGCAGGTGTTGGTGGAATGCTGGACAAATGGCCTGGAAATCTTTGGATTACTTTTATTTTCAAGGCCCCCACTGATGCAGGTGTGTGGCTGTCTCTGGCTAGTACTGGATATTTACCTGGGAGCAGAAAAACCTGAAGTAGGTGTGTGGTGATTAGCACAGCTGGGGAAAGCAGAAAACATCTGGACACACTCTCCTGTATGTAAGGGCAGTGGGAAGATGCATTAAATAATATAATATAATAATTAAATAAATAACTTGGTGAATTTTCTCGCTTTCTTTTCCTGGGCATGGTGATTTTTAGGGCTTGTTTCACTGTGAAATGAATGATGTGATGTTGTCAAAGTGCCAGGCTTTGATGTAAGGCATGTGGAAAGGTATTCTGCAGCATTTTATGCTTTTTCTGCACTTAGATGTCCCTTTAAGTGACCTCAAGGAGAAACTGTTCCTTTCTCACAGGTGATTGTTTTGGCATTTGTTTCTGTGCCTTGAACACCTCTGTGGGAGTGTGATGGGCTCACAGGGAGAAGGAAAAGCAGATGATCCAGAAATTTCAGTCTTTTTCAGCTGAGCTTTGGCATGGCTGCCTGTCAGACTGAGAACACAGGAACGTGTTTCTCTGTGTGCTGCTGTTCCCACAGCCCCTCCTGACCTCCTCAGTGGCACTGCAGTTTGCTCTGCCCTAAAACAATTCTGTGTGTTTCCCTCTAAAGGCACTAATACAGAAACTGCCAGATTTCTCATCTCACTTTTCCTTGCTGTAACTCCAATTTTGCCAGATTTCTCATCTCATTTTTCCTTGCTGTAACTCCAATTTTGCCAGATTTCTCATCTCATTTTTCCTTGCTGTAACTCCAATTTTGCCAGATTTCTCATCTCACTTTTCATTGTAACTCCCAATTTTGCCAGATTTCTCATCTCATTTTTCATTGTAACTCCCAATTTTGCCAGATTTCTCATCTCACTTTTCCTTGCTGTAACTCCCAATTTTGCATCCTTGCCTCTCTTGCATCACATGCTGTTTAACCTCAGGTCCAGCATCACTGCACATTTCTCCTGGCACACCCAAAAGCCAAAATGTGTGTTTCAAATCGATTGAATTTAATCTAGCTGCCTCAAATGAAGAACCAAGCATTCCACTTATGGTTTTGGCAGGAGCAGTAGATGAGCTGGAACGATTCTGTGCACACATACCCCTGAACAGTGAAGGAGAACTCCTGAGGATTCAGGTACTGGCATTAACGAAGGCATCAGGGCTTGGGTCTGTCCCTTTTTTCCCTTGGCAGAGCTGAGTCTGTGGCACAGATCACCCCTAGCTGTAATGATGAGCTGCTTGCTTTCCTGCACGACTCCTAATTCAGCTCTCACATTTAAACTCTGCTTTTCTGCCTGCAGTGGAACAGGTGATTCTGCTTCCTCTTTCCCAGCTGCAATATTTTCTTTTTCTACCCTTCCTTGCCTTGACTTCATTGTGCAATACTGAGACTGTACTAGCCATCTATCCCACAACATCCATTATTTTCTGTGGTTTTGCCTGGCACTTGGGGAGAAGGAAAATGCCATCCACTAAGGGCAAAACTGAAAACTGAAAGAGCTGAAAGCTCTGCCTCTCTGGGCTGCACTGAGAGCTCCTCACCATCTGCCACAGACCCAGGCCCAGACATGGAGAAGGAGGCAAAGCAGCAGGCAAGGGAATAATTACAGCTTGGAGGTTGCTGCTGCTGCTGCTTTAAATCTGGAAATTGAACTGGAGATTCTGGATTTGTTTTGTTCTTTATTTAGAAGTCTACAATGACAAAAGGTGCCAGTTTCTTTCTAGCTGTCTTTCTCAATTATTTAAACATGTAAAGAAGCAAAGAACGTTGTCTAGAGAAGAAATATGCCATGTTTTTCAAACTATTAGAGTATCAACATATCCCTTGGTCTTTACAGACCAAAAAATGCAGATTGACTTAACATTCATGTAACTTCTTCTTATACAGCTTTGCCTTTTCTCTGCTCCTCTTCCAAGTTCTTGGCTACATCCTGCCTTTTGCCTGCCAGCTTTTCTTCATATCCATGTGCACCTTTGGCTTTTTAAAAAAAAAAATATTGTGCATCAGACTGAAATTTGTTTGGGTTGGCTTTTTTTTTCCTTTTTGGTCTCAAGTATCAGTCCATGACTCAAAATGTGCAGCTCTCTGTTCAGAAATTTCTATGACCTTTTTACTGGCTCAGTGTTGGTTTGGTGTCTCCAAGCACTGCCATTTTGTTGGGTGTGAAGGACAGGTTGAGCTTTTCCAAACTCTTCCTGCCACCTGTATCCCCCGACATATTTACTTACTGAGCAGTTGTTTATTTTTAACTGGATTTCTTACGATTCTGACTGTTGCCAGCAGCTGCCAGATAAACTAAATCACTGTGGAATAGTCCACCAGCGTAAGTTCTTCTGTTCCCAGTTTTATAAAAAAAATGGTTCCAAGGACCTTAAAATAACAAGTTCTGTAAAATAGGGGAGTTGTGGCTCTTTTCATTTCTCCTTCACAGAGCTGATGTGCTTTTGTTGTGTTGTTTTGTTTTAAATGTTGTGAGGAAGCGTGGCCATACCTAAACCTCCTGTAAATCAGATCAAGACCTGGAGCCACAGAGGAGTGATCACTTGAACACAGGACTTCACATTTTGTGACCAAGGGCTCCTGGAATCGCTCCTGGCTGGTGTTTACCAACGGTGCTCTCTGTTAAAATAAAAATAAAACAAGTCAATAAAATGAGGAGCCTTGGGGAGCCCAGGGCTGTGTGTGCTGGACAATCACAGAGCACTCTGCCTTGTGCCCTGGACAGTGCAAAGAGCAGGAACAGACACACCTGGCAGATCCAGACCTGCTCAGGACTGCACACTGAGAGCAGACATGGGGACAGAATCCTGATTTCAAATCCTGACCCGCTGTGACTCCCTTGTGTCAGCACGTGGCTTCTAAATATCTTTGGTTTTTTGTCTTTTTTTTTTTTTAATATCTTTGTAACTCTGTGTTCTTCTGAATTCAGGTAGATCCATGTCCAAAACAGTTTAGCTGTTGCTTTTACTGTTATATTGCTCACCCAGACTTGTGGAGTTGTAGAGTGGAATATCCACCCTTGTTCTGAGGTGGAATATGAAATCCTTACTAACACTTGAGTGAAATTCTTACTTGATANATATATATAAAAAGAGTTTCTGCAGAATGGTGAGCTGGTGACACCTGCAGAAGCTGGCAGTTGAGCTGTGTGACACATTGAACACGTGTGTGTTTTCTCAGACATCTCTTGTTCACCTTATTTCTCAGTAAATCCTCGTGGTAATATGAAGGGCTCTGTGTCCCTCAATAATCTCCAGGAAATTAGAGACAGCTCTAATTCTCTGTGTTATGCTACCACTCAAAGGCATTATCTGGGGTTCTGGTTTCTCTCTGTTGGTGCTTTACAGGCAGAGATGACTGAATTCTAGTTTATAACTCCTTTTTTGTGTTAAAAATGGCTGCATTTGAGCATGCAGGAGTGTGAGCATGGGTTGCTTTAACAAAGGCATGTTCTGCTGCTTTGTCACAGCTTTTCACTGGCTCTGCCAGCAGGAGAGGAGGAAGGCAGGAGGCAAACAGGCAGGAAGCAGTGGTGCAATTCCTCATTCACCAGTTATTCTACTAAATACTCAGAAATGCTATGTGTTTAGAATTAGTATGGTATGTGCCTGTTGATTTATTTATGCCATATTTTCTCTGTGGTGGAAGCATGTTTTATCCATTTAAAGAGATTTTGTATTGTCTTTTTTTCTCTATCTCTGAAATTTGTTCATGAAATCGTGCCCTNAATTTTTTTTTGTTATTTTTTTTCATTTTTTTTTTTTTTTTGTGTGTGTGATTCCTGCTGAAACTCTGTAGTTTCTGGTTCATCCTAAGTGTTAAGGCAATTCATTTCTCTTTTTTGGGTCATGCTGTGCCTGGAACCCACGGCTGGGTTTTTTTCTGCAGCACCACAAGGCAGTGTTAGTTCCCTTGTGACTGCTCTAAAAGCACACAGTCTGCCTGCTCTCCAGTGAGAAAAGCTTGGAGGTTGTTGGGCTTGTATTTTCAGTGGCTTATGCAGATTTAGCTCTAAGCTCCTGTGAATTCCTTGGGATGTACAGGAGTCCGTCTCAGTGATGCAGCTGGTGTCAGATAAAGGATATATAAATAAATAAATAAATATATATATATATATATATAAAAAGAGTTTCTGCAGAATGGTGAGCTGGTGACACCTGCAGAAGCTGGCAGTTGAGCTGTGTGACACATTGAACACGTGTGTGTTTTCTCAGACATCTCTTGTTCACCTTATTTCTCAGTAAATCCTCGTGGTAATATGAAGGGCTCTGTGTCCCTCAATAATCTCCAGGAAATTAGAGACAGCTCTAATTCTCTGTGTTATGCTACCACTCAAAGGCATTATCTGGGGTTCTGGTTTCTCTCTGTTGGTGCTTTACAGGCAGAGATGACTGAATTCTAGTTTATAACTCCTTTTTTGTGTTAAAAATGGCTGCATTTGAGCATGCAGGAGTGTGAGCATGGGTTGCTTTAACAAAGGCATGTTCTGCTGCTTTGTCACAGCTTTTCACTGGCTCTGCCAGCAGGAGAGGAGGAAGGCAGGAGGCAAACAGGCAGGAAGCAGTGGTGCAATTCCTCATTCACCAGTTATTCTACTAAATACTCAGAAATGCTATGTGTTTAGAATTAGTATGGTATGTGCCTGTTGATTTATTTATGCCATATTTTCTCTGTGGTGGAAGCATGTTTTATCCATTTAAAGAGATTTTGTATTGTCTTTTTTTCTCTATCTCTGAAATTTGTTCATGAAATCGTGCCCTGTTGCTCAAATGTAGGTAACTCATTTTTAGGCCTAGCTTATTTCCTTCTGATTTAGCTGGTCATGGCTGTCAGAAAGTGCTCACACTGCTGACTTTTCTTGACAAGCTTTGTTTTGGTGTTCAAAGGGCCTGATGATTGCACAACAGTATGAAAAGAGAGTCAGTTTGGAGTCAAATTTAAATAAGTCAACCTGCCTTAAGCCCAAGTAAATTGATTCCATGTTCCTCTATTTTCTGATAAATCAGCTCTCCAAGGTGTTAGCCGTGGAACTCTGGCTGATATTGTCATGAGCTGGGTTTGCTTGCTGCCCAGCTCAGTACAGCTGTTGACACCCAGCTGATGCAGCCACTGCAGGTCCATGCCAGCCTTGGTTCCTTGGTCACACAGGTGAGCAGCTGTGCTGGGCTGGCAGGAGGGACTGAGCTCTCCCAGAGGCATTTTTACTGCACGTGGGAGCAGAGCCCTAGCCCAGTGCCAGGACAGAACCATGCAGGGCTGCAGGTGCCAGGAGTGGCAGTGCAGGGGGCAGACATGCAGTTGCTAAGGATAACAGCTTTTGTGTTAACCCTTTCAGACTGGAACGTGGTCCAAATCCTGATCCAAATCAAAGCACAGTGGCCTGCAAAAGCCTCTTGCCTTCTTTCCCACCTGCATTGTCTGTGCTGTGAGGATGTTATTGTGTTATAGATGAGTTAGTTAAGTAGTAAATTATTCTATTTCGGGAGTAATCTAGTTTTTTAATCACGTGACCAGTTCTACAATCAGAACCCTGAATTTTCTCAGTGGATACATGGGATATTGAGTGATAGCTTCCAGATACCTAAAAGACCTATGGAACACTTTATAGACACAAGTTTACAAGTATAACTAACTATGAAAGTGTCCACAATATTTGTCTCATTTCAAAGTCCTTACTTGCGTATAAACCATGGCTTACATCATGCTAGTGGCAAAACACAGCTTGCCACAAGCCAATTTTGGTATTTTTGTTGATAATTAGTTAATACATCCTCAGAAAAATGCCTTCCCTCAGAACTTGTATTAAAAATAATTATTTTTTTATACTTTTTATTACTGGTCTGTGAGTCATAAGTTGTCTCTTTCCTACTCAAGCCCTAATGCTGGCTTTTATGGACTGAGCCGTTCCTAAGGACTTCCTACCTGCTCCTGTCACAGGGCTCTTTGTGACTGCACAGGGCAGTACAGTCCATGGTACCCAACTGATGCCTCAGGGCTTGGCTTTTCTATTTTCACATTCTGTGCTGCTTTAGTGTGTGGGTCTGGGCTTCACATCAGGGCATGGTGAGCTCTGCATAGAGCAGGGAGACAAAACAATTCCTGCTCCAGCTGGGGACCAAGGACAAATGATCCAAATCTCAGCCCAAGAGCACAAACAACGTGGGCTGCAGAGAGAAAAACAAGCAGGATGGGAGTGCAGAAGCTAAAGCTGGAATTGGACAATGAACTCCAAGGTGCAAATGGAGCAGAACTGATCCCAGTGACAGAGCCCGTGCCCGGGCTGCATTTTGGGACCATTTTGGTTCATCTTGGGTGCAGCCCTGGCTGGGCTCTTGTGCTGCCCAAGGTGTGTGCATGGAGGAAATCCTTTTAATAAATCCCTGCTTTATCCTTTAGCTCTGCCCAGCCTCTGCTCTAGGCCAGCCTTCCCCAGGCATCACTCCCATGAGATAATACCAGAACTAACAGTGCTGATCACAGTGTGTATTTTCCTTTCCCTCTGGTCAAGCTGTGGTCTTTGACAGTGTTGTTTTGGTCTCTGTAATATGGTATGGCAGTTGAAAAACCAATGGAAAAAAGGATGAATTATTGATAATTGCTTTGCAGAACTTTCTGTAGTTCATTTCTTCCCTGAATGTATTCATGCTCCAGTGTGCTCGGGTCCCTCAGTACCCTTAGCACAACCACAGCCCATGCAAACCAGGAGACATTTCCATGGCTTTCATAGGATCATGGATTCATTTTGCTCAGAGGAGCTTTCATAATCACGCCCTAAAGAAGGAGATGGAAGGCTGTGCAAGCCCCTAGTGACTTCAGTCCTTGTGGCTTTCCCCCCCTCTTTCCTTACTTTTTATTTCTGTACTTCTAAAAAGGGAAATCTGGCATGTGAGTTTGCACAATCTGGCATGTAAGGCTCACAGTTTCCCTCCAGCATTCTTTTTTTAGCATGACATAGGTATAGGCACTCACATCCAATATGATGTACCAGTATTTTCTTTCTTCTGTTATTCTGCATTGCAGAAGTAGAATGTGCCAGCCATGTGTTCTCTTGGTAGCTTCAGCATGGGGAGACTTCTTAATAAGCAACAGATAAACCCCATTTTTCAGGTCCCTGAGAAACTCCTTCCTGAATTTATTCTGCTGGTTGTTTTTTAATATTTTATCTTGTGTGTGTGTGTGTTCCTTGGGGAAGGGCCCAATTTTGTCTTGTTCTGTTTTTTTTTTTTTCACAGTCAGAGAGTACCAAGCACACTGATTAACACTCTAATTGCTGTGGACACACACAAAAGCAGCAATAACCCTATTGCATGGCTTGTAAAGAGAATATGCTGTCAGAATATCAACACTGACTTGAAATGGAAGATTATCCCATACTTTATTTCCTTTCTTTCCTGCCCACAAATATGTCTTTTCCACACCTGAAATTCCAGTTACAGGCCATAAAGCATTCCATACAAGGTTTCCCTGTTGCCAGTTAGACTCCACAGAGATTGCCTGAGACATTTACAGTAGGGAAAAAAAAAAGAAAAAATTAAAAATATGCATGAGAGATACTGATGTAGTTTTTATCTGGCAAACAGTGAAGTGCTAGCTGAACTGATACATTTTTACGCAGTAGAAAAGATATAACAAGGGAAAACATTTGAAGCAGAATGAGATATAAAGTCTGATGAGCAGCTTTATTGTATGTGTTTATTTATTTCATAAATGTCCATTTTTGATTGGAAAGGGAAAACTATGGTGGTGGTTCCCATTTTTCATTTTAGGGAGAAATGGTTCTCCTTGTTTTTCATACCAACATGGTTCAGGAGCTCTGAGAACTTTGCTTTTGCAAGTACAGGTTTGGAGGTGTTTCTCTACTCCACTTGATCAGAAGCCCCGAGTATTTTGCAGTCTGCACTTCAAATAAATGATAATTTTAAAAAGGTGAAGTGTAATCTCCCAGGAGCTTTGGTGCTAGCCTGCATCTTTCTTGGGAGATCATTCTATGTAAAACTGTTTGTTTTTCAGACAGCAGATACATAAGAACACATAAGTGTTATTCTTCAAGTTCTGAATGCATTTTGAAGGACTGTGACTGATAAGGGAAAGATCTTTTAGGTTTCCATGTCCCACAGCAATCTGATTAAATACTGTTCATGTTTGCTTTTGGAGTCCTTAAAGTCTGTGAGGATGTCCACTTTGGCTTTGAATCATGTAGCAATTGGAAAACTGACCCATGTGTATCCAAACTAGAAGATTTTTAAAATTATACATCATTTCCATCACACTTACCATATTTGCATGAAAGAACTTTGTCTTGGGAAGAAAAGCCTGCCTAAAAGGTGCATGCAACTTGTAATTCAAATCAAGACCAGCAGAAGGTCTAAAAATAGCTATCTTTTCAGTTTAATTTTAGTCATAATCTTAGTTCACTTGAATCATGATTCATTAGGAAAAAAGCTGTTTACTTTGGAAAATAAAGACAGCAATTAACTAATGCAGAGGGGTTAGTAAATCATAAATGCACTCAGAGTGTTTACAAAGCCTATTTTATCTGCTGTGTAACTGTAGAATGCACTCGTTTGTGTCAGCCTGCTTGGCTTACCTCTGCTGTGGTGTCCATGAATAGTTTTTATTGCTCATGATGGTAACCCAAGAGTGCCAGCAGACAATGTCTTAGCTCTGGTTTCCCTCCGGCCCTGCCGAGCTGGTTTTGTTGCTGCCGGGGCTGTGTTTCCCACAGCAGGGTCCCACAGGGCTGCAGGCACCTGGTGGGTTTGCCAGCCAAGGCAGAGAGATGACAGGTGGAAAATGTCTGCGTGGAAACTGTGAAACCAGGCAGTGCCCTCAGTCTGTCATTCTGGGGCTTACTGCATCAACGTTTTGGACTCTATATTTTGCTGTACATATTGGGAACTTTGATGCAGGTTTTTGTTGTTTGTGCTGTAGCGCTGTGTTTAGCATTTTGGGTGTTCTCTCCACTAGATCCTTTTGCAAGCCTTGCTGTTTCTATTAATTTATGTTTATACAAAGAAATAAATATTTTATAATGAGGATGATTTTCCAGAGTAAGGTGTGCAGCTGGTGAGTAGCTGTTATACTTTTCATACACACAGTGGGTACCTAATAGGCCTGGATGGTTAGTCTTCTTGTGGATACACTGAATAATTAATGGATAAAAGTGGGTCTGTGGTAGTGCAGCTCATTGTCATCTCTCTCAGGTGTGCATTTCTCCTTGATAAACACCTATATTGTGAGAGCCCACAGCTGCAGCAGACAGAGGCAGGAGATGCTGCCCTGAATGGGCCTCTTCAATTTTAATGACTTGGAGGTCACCAACCTGCAAGCACACAGGTGGCTGTTGTGACAAGCCACAACATTGAATTCGTGTCCCAAAATAGGAAAAAACCTTTTATAGGTTTTGTATTTCCTTTTAAAAATCCTTTTGATTTTGGTTCTCTGACTCTATGAGAGGCAATAAGTGAAGTCTGTAAATACTTTGTTAAAGGAGTGTTGTGTTAACTTACCAAAGGAAGGTCAAAAGTATTGATGCCTGGGGAAGGCTGGCCTAGAGCAGAGACCAGGCAGAGCTAAAGGATAAAGCAGGGATTTATTAAAAGGATTTCCTCCATGCACACACCTTGGGCAGCACAAGAGCCCAGCCAGGGCTGCACCCAAGATGAACCAAAATGGTCCCAAAATGCAGCCCGGGCACGGGCTCTGTCACTGGGATCAGTTCTGCTCCATTTGCACCTTGGAGTTCATTGTCCAATTCCAGCTTTAGCTTCTGCACTCCCATCCTGCTTGTTTTTCTCTCTCCAGCCCACGTTGTTTGTGCTCTTGGGCTGAGATTTGGATCATTTGTCCTTGGTCCCCAGCTGGAGCAGGAATTGTTTTGTCTCCCTGCTCTATGCAGAGCTCACCATGCCCTGATGTGGAGCCCAGACCCACACACTAAAGCAGCACAGAATGTGAAAATAGAAAGGCCAAACCCGGAGGCATCAGTATGACACAGAGGTTTGTAGGCCACAAGGCCTGGCCAGTGTTAGTGTTGGAGAAGTTGTTATTATAAAAATACATTTTCATTTTGGAAGGATTCACTTATGCCATGATTCAAGGTAGATGATGACTGGGACATTGCTGGTGGCTGACCAAGGGAGATGATTGCCCTGACACAGATTGGGAATTGAGATTCTACTTCTTTCTTATCAATGAATCATATCTCATTTATTTCTATGACTAATTGGAGGATGCACTCAAAGGAAAATCAGAAAACTATTTGTGGAAGAAAAAATATTTGAGAAAGGAAATTCTTTCAGAGTAAGGGATGTTCAGGAAAGAAGAGTTTCTGTGGGTTTTCCCATCTATTTCTCCACTTCACACTCTTCCACCTGGGGCTGTAGACATCACAATGGAAGCCATAATAATATTTACTTCCCTTGGTTCTCTGGGTCCATGTTTATTCCTTCATGCCAAGAGAAACATTTTGGCTAAGGACATGATGAAAGAAATAAGGGATTAAAGGGGTTAAAGAAAACAAGGAGTTTTACCACTGAGAGATTTTAGTGGTCTAATAAAAAGTTGTCAAGGATAAACCTTTATCCAGATTGCAACAGATGTTGGACAAAAAGGTGTCACATATGAACATCTGATCTTCAGCAGAGAAAAAGCACAAGAAGAAACTAAAGAACAGAAACATTTAATGCCAGTATTCTCTATGTGTTCTTTTTAAATATGAGTCTTATTTTTGTATTTTTTTTTTTCTATTTTCTTTTTGCCCCAAGCTCTGAGACTGGGCTCCAACAGCTAGTAAAAATCCCTGCGGGAGGTTTTCCCTGGAATATAATGCAACCAGAAACAATTGCAGAGCTGCAGGCAGCTCCCTCAAAAACAAGACAGCATTTGTTAGTCAGCTGGAATTCAGCGTGAGGAGCCCCCAGGGCAGTGTCACTTGGGCAGTCCTGGGGAAATGTGGATTTCAGTGGCGCTGGCACACCTGCTAAGGGCAGAACAGGGCATCTCTGCTGGAAAGATCCAGGAGTATACACAAACTGTCTATTTCCTCCCCTTGTTTTTTGCTCTGAAGACATAGTCCACGTTCAGGTGACAAAATGCTGTCAGATTTCTGAAGAAGGAATAATTTTTAACCTGTGATCTGAATGTAGTGCCCATAAAAACATCCGGGAAATGCAGTCCAGCTAAAGAGCACTTGTGAGTCAGAGAGCTTCTGCCTGCAGTCTGTGAGACCAGAACACCCTACGTGCATAGAGGAAAGATGCATTAAGAAAAATCCTTTCTTCAAGTAGCAGGATGTCATTATTGTGGCCTGGGTTGTGGGAAATGGATTTGTAAAGAATTCTCAGAATTTGACAGAAAGCTCACACAGCCTGGTACATCTATATGCAAATACTGAGATAAGGTGTGCTGGCTTGGAAAGTCATAGAATGAAGATGGCATTGCTGAGAGAGAGACTGAACTAGAAATAAGTTCCTGTTTCAACGAGTTTCAGAGTATGGCCTTGCAAAAAGACCAGATATTTTAGAGAATTAGATAGAACTGTGAAAGATGCATTGTAACAGGATTACGTGGAGAAAAATATAGGTGATTGGTGGTAAAAATAGTAGTAGCATTGTGTGGAAAAAGTTAGTAGGCTAAAAAACATTTTGCTCAGTCAGTTAAGCGTGTCTAGATGCAAAACCCCAATGGCTTTAGTGCCTAACAATGTTCTGTTTAAGTGTTATCAGACTTTATTATTTCTGCAAATAGTGGTTGCTTTGATGTACAATTGCACAGTGCAAGCATCTTTTAATCTGAAGTTTACATACAATCAGTGAAATTTCATTTTGAAAAGTGTTTTCTACAGAGCTACTCACAGAGAAGATTTGTATTTGTCTATTGACAAAATGTTAGACAGAAGTGCAATGGTAAAAGGGTAGAAATAATTGCAAGTACTGTCTCACATTTCCCAAGAGCAAATGTAGAGGGGAAAAGGCTAATGAGGACGTGTGATGTTCTGATGGGTGCTATCACTTTTCCTCTCAGCTACATAAATCAGGATCAGTACCAGCAGTGCCATTCTTCTGCAATATTTAGGTATTCATGCCATCCAGCAGAGCTATGGAGGAACTTGGTTTAACGTGACAGAATCCCTCCTTGCAAACTGATTTACCCAAACCCTTGTCTCCTTTGTGTGTTCCGTGTTCTAACACTGCTGTTCCTCAGGTGCTGTTGTGTTGGGAAGGATGAAAGTTGCACAAGAAAGTTTAACAGATGTGTGTGCTTGGCAGAAAGAATTCTGAATGCAGAATCTGAGAGAGAAATAGAGATGGAAGCAAGTTCTGATATAGAAGAAAAGAATTGCTGAGCCAGTCTCACTGGATAACTAAGAAGGCAAAGTGTGTGTTAGTTAGAAGGGGCTTTTGTGACCTAGAGCAAGGGATAAGCTGAGCACAAACAAAAAGATGTTTTTACCAAGCAGAAAGATTCCACAGGCAAACAAGACTGCCCATGTTGCAAGTAGAAAAAAAAGGTCTCTGAATTTTCCACTGCAAGAAAACTGAAAAACTACTTTAAGCTTAAACTATAACATACTAACTTTTAGTGATTGGAGAATAGTAACATGAATATGGGAATTATAGCAGTTATGATAGGTTATAGGTAACAGTAAAGGGATAGATTGGCTGTTATGTATTAAGATGCTCAGCAAAGAAAAGTGTATAATGCATTGTAATCAAAATTAAATTTATATTTCTATATAAAAGTATAGAATGCATTGTAACCAAAATTAAATTTATATTTATATATAGAAGTATATAATGCATTGTAACCAAAATGAAAAGGTCTCCAGTGTGTCTGCAGCTGGAGCTGACAGCTGTAGGCACAGGCTCTGTCACCCATGCCCCTGGACTGCTGGAACACCTTGGATATGATAAACAACATTTTAAAGAGCAGCCTGGAGTCCTGCATCTCTCCTTCAGGTTCTTACACTGTTGCCAAATCCTGCCTGCATCCAAGTTGCTGCTCCGTGAATTCGATAATGTTTGGGGGTTTGTGCCTGAATTCCTTGCAGAGGTGCAGTTGAAACCAGGAACCCTCCCTTTCTCACCAGCATTGAGCTGACCACATGGCCAGCCCCAGTGCCCTGTACAGTGCCAGCTGATGTGCACGAGGACAATTCCTGCACAAGGATGATTCCTACAGAAAGACAAATCCTGCAGAAGGACGATTCCTGCAGAAGGACGATTCCTGCACAAGGACGACTCCTGCAGAAGGACAATTCCTGCAGAAGGACAAATCCTGCAGAAGGACAAATCCTGCAGAAGCACATGGGCTGCCGTGTGATTTCCTCGAGTGGCTTACTCTAGCGGTACCCAAGCAGTCCAGCCTGGCAGCGTGCTCTGAGAGCTGCCAAGGGCACGCATTCTGCTGCCTTCAAGCACTTCTGCCCTGGAGGCACACTTCTCTTAATTCAGGGACCAGAGCTAACGCTGCCAACGAGACTTTTTGTACCCGGTAATTAGTTCTGACTTAAGTTAGGCAGCTTCGTATGGGCTTGTTAACTGCTAGCTCTGTCATTGTGCATTTCAGGATATTTTAGCTTTTGTGTGTTTGCTTTTCGATTGCTGTTCTGGATGCAGAGCTCTCACTATAGCGTGCCTGTGAAATACAAAGTGCTGAGCATGAAGTTGAGCTGGTGGGCTTTTTTATCTTAGTGTTTATTTTTTCCTCTCCTGATTTTAGTTCTTTTTGTTTCTAATACAAAAAATTCTAGTACAGTTCTGGTCAGCCAATTTCCATTCAGAACCACTTTTCTTAAGTATGACTAGAAATCTAGAAAACATCGCCAGTAAAGACTTAACAAAGGGATTACTTTGAAAAAGAAAGACTATGAACAAAAATTATTTGGCATTCTGAACTGTATTTTTGGCAAAGCTGTGGAAATAAATTTCTTCCTCTCCCCAGCTGTGTGCATATGAAGTGTTAGTAGTAGCTGTTACTGGATCTATCAAGGCCTTTGGGAAAAGGCTAAACATGTCTAATTTCAGAAATTTATTATATGATCTAGTTCGAACTTCTCTTGCTTCTTAAATATTGCCCCAATATATTCCTCAAATGTGGAAATGGCTGTGAAAGCCATTCTAGCCAGCACAGCATTCCAGGCTTGCCTCTGAATGGTGGGAATGGTGATTTTTCAAACTAGGATTAGAGCTCCTAAAGAAATGATCACTGCTGGGGGTTGTGGGAGCTCTGCATAGAAATTTTCATGAAGGGGCATTCCACTTGATCACAGCCTCAGCACCCAGCTGTTCTGTGGGACAGAATGATTTTGCAGCAAGGGGAGGGAAGCCTGATGGGATAAATGCTGTGTTTTGGACATGGGTGGTTCTATAGTGCAGTACAAGGACACTGGAGACCACTGGCATTTCTTTGCCAAAGAAAAGAAAGTAGGCAATAGAACATTTTCATTAAAAATTGGCCCAAGGAGCACCTCCATAAAACTGTAGCACAGAACACAGTGTGCAGAGATGTATTTCAGATAGATAATAAAGCCCTTTCTTTCCTGTCAACAGTGCATTTTTTTCAGGAGCATGATTCTGTTAAATTCAGCTATGTCAGGCTTTGTCCTCTTGATTTAAGCTGCATCCATTTTCGGAACTGTAGAACCATGACCAGAAAGGCTGACAAAACTATAAAAATTGAAGTATTTTTGAACATTTAATAATAATAATTTAGCAATCCAGCCTCATTGTAACAGAGAGAAGCAATTCTTTGCTGTGCTGTTGCCCACCACTGAAACCCACCCCTTGTTTTTCTCACTCAGCTGGAGTCTCACAGCACTCGTGCTCTTGGATGCTGCAGTGGCAGCATTCGTCTGACCCAGCTTACAACTGAGAATGTCACCAGCTCTAATATGTACAACAAGTCTTTCCTGGCCTCCTTTGTCTCCTCAGGCCTGAAATACAATTAGTTAATGAAGCCTATGAACAAATTTAGCTGGCATATTATAGGTAAAACATTAAAAATCAAACAATGCTGTCAAGAGCAAAAGCCTGAACTGGTGTAAATCGGATTAATCTTACTGAAATCAATAAGTCTGCTTTAAAATTGGTCCATTTCTGCTAATTGAAGTGTATGTGTGAATTTGAGGGTCCCAGCCACTTGCTACGAGTGCAGAAATAATCGTAAGAGAAATAGGAAGTGATTGCCTTTTTGTTTTATACTGTGATTTTTGTCTCCTTCAGAGGATGTCCCACCAACTTACCTGGACTGCTATAATTTATTTTCACTGAAAATGTACACTCAGGATATTTAAGTTAGATACACTTACTAATGCTATTAAAAATATTTTTGGGTTCATATGGAGCTTTCTGAACCGGTAATTTTAATTCTTTTTCCTGTACTGCATTTTCTACACCTCATACTATAACCACATCAGGTTGAAAGGCATGGAAGTAAAAGCTGTTATGGTCAAGAGGTAGAAAAATCCCTTTTGTTTATCCCTGGGGTTTGAGATATCTGTTGGCAGAAGAAGCTGTGCATATCTGTTTGGATGGGGTTCTAAGAAAATATAATCCACATACACAGCCAAAAATCCCTAGGAGAAACGCAATTTAAATTCTGATAACACAAAATAAGATTTAGTCTTTTTTGTTAAATGCCTGTTAAAATACATCTTCTGTCAAGTGCATTTTCCCCTGAAACCCCCAGCCCTGCAGGGGCTTGGCTTGGTTTCTGTCTCCCAGCAGTGATGAATGCACCCCTAGACAGAGCGTGCTCCCCTGAGGTTGTGCTGCAGTGCCAGAGCCATTTCATACCTTTAAAATGTAGAAAATACATCTAAAATGTATAAAATGGGGCAATAAACGTAGAAGCTGTTTGAGTAAGCAAATATGTGTGTTCAGACCCAGTTTAAAGCAGGCAATATTGGGCTAGTCCCTGAGGGCTCTCAAGAGAACACAAAGAGAATTAATAAACACAACTATTATGAACTCTAATTCAGGCAAAACACCAAGTTCTTAGGGTGACAATGGATTTTATGTTTCCTACCAGACTTCAGTGAACTCTGAGAAGATTGCTTTGCTGTTTTGAAGTGTTGCTTTCTCTGCAGGTTAGGGATGTGCATGTAGTAGAAAGGTACAAACTGCACTCCAACCTCTGCATTTTGTTCAGGTGGCTGCCAAAGCCTTTTCTATCACCTGCTCAGATTTTCAGCTGAGGCAAGGGAGTGAAGGTGCTAAAAATGAAGGAGAAATTAAAGAGTATCAGTGCAACACGTGGAGTGGTGGGTGTTAAGGTTAGATAAATATAAGAATAGACAGGATCAATCCTGATTTCTGAATGCTTCTTGTGGAGAAGTGGGTACATTGCTGTGCATGGTTTGATTTTAGCAGAAAGTGGGGAGATTGCTGAAGTTTATTCAGTCTCCAGTTCAGTGACACCACTGTTGGCCACCTTCCTAAAGTGCTGACAGGTGTCTGAAGAAAAGCAGTGTCAAGGAAGAGATGAGAACACTGGAACAGAGATGAGAGGAAGAGATCCCAAAGCTTCTGAACTCAGAGAGAAAAGTTCTGTTAACTTGGGACTGAAAGAAAAGAGGAGAACTGAAAATGGATCAAAACAGGAAAAAGATGTATAGAAAAACATAAAGGAAAATTAATGAGGAGAAAGTAACCTAGCAAAACCAACAGGGCTAGGAAAAAATAACAATATACACATGGAGAGGTGAATACTCTCACAGCCAAGGGGACACAAAGAGGGAAAGGAGGGTGCTGATATTCATCAGGAAAACCTAGGAACGTTTGTAATTTGAGGTTAAAGATGAAGAATATATAATGCTTTTCTTTAAAAGCTAGAAATTCCAAACATTTTACCTACTGAGACTAGTGGACCCAGAGGAAACATTCACTCTGCAGAGTGTTGTGACAGAATGAAGGATTGTGGAAAATATAATGCACAGTAAAGAGTGGGAAGGTGCTAAATTGATGGTACTGGAAATGGAACCAGGAGTTTTTGTTGGACAGGACAGGTGCCTAATGGGCACCTGTGGATTTGGCTGGTGGATTTGGACTCATTTCTAGCAGGACTCTGTTTCTATCCCAAGAACCATGCCACAGCTGCACCAGTGAATAACAGCAGAGAGCAGGAGAAATGCCAGCACTGGGGAAATGCTGACACTGAAAGGTGCTGGTAAATGGAGCTATTCCACATCAGAGGAAGAATAAATGGCATCAAGAACTCTTTTTTTCAGATAACCTAAGTGCATGTAGTAGGTTTATTTATTCACCTGCGGCTACATATGTGCGTGTGTACAGGAGGTCACACACACAAACTCTAAGCAGAACTTTTTCTGTCATTAATAAGAAAAATTCAAAACTGCTATGCATGATAGAAAATATCTTACAAAGTAGTTGTGAAACATAATTGTTATTTTCAGGGCTTTAACTGTTATATTAATTTTGAATAATAATTTACAGCATTTTGAATACCTTCATGCATTCTTTGGGTGTATCATTAAATAGGGATTGCAGTTGGAATAATGCTATTGCTACAAGAAGTGAGTGCTGGAATCAAGGAATATCCCTAAATGAAAAGCAAGGAACTAAAAAAAAGAAGTGTTAAGATTTTCATAGTTCTGCAGGAAATCACATTTGGGGCTCATGAAGATGGAAAAAAATCTTGAATGGTGAAACAAATTTCTGCAGTGTCTGAGCTTCTTCAGAGGTATCTGTTGCAAATATTGACTTAAACTGTCTCCTTAGGTTTGTGGGACATGCTTACATTTCAGGATAAAACTAATATTGAGACTTGTGTTAAATAAAATAAAAACCAGAGCTGTCTTCTTGTGATGACATACTTGCTACATTTAGACTTTATGGTCAGGCTGCAGCCAGGCTGAAATCCATTCCTCGCAGAGCCGTTCAGTTTATGGGGAACCCAAGCTACCCTCAAAAGCTGCAATCGGCCTTTTTTGGAATAGCAGTCTGGAGTATTATTTTCTTGCTCTGATATGGCAGTTCTGGTTTTGCATTCAGCAGGGCTTCATTTGTTCCAACGTCATTGCTGCCTGGAGTTTGCTTTTTCCATTAAAGCTTGCGTGTAAATCTTCTGTGGTTGGAAAATAGCAAGGAACTTAGGAGGAGTTTTCCATGAGAAGAGAGGTATGCTGTGTTTATCTTGCCAGTGCATTCGTGAGCAGCTTTTGTCCTTTCCAGAAACCTTTCAGTGAGTGGGGTGTCAATGATTTCAGTGCTGGCAGTGTCTCATTAATGTTACGCCACCCATCTCAGGCCAGCACAGAGCAGTTGTCACTTTCACAGGGTGAGCCTCAACATCATAATTTGTGAGGACAAGCTGAAAAATTATCAGATAATGTCTCCAAGGCTGTGATCTAACTGCTCTTCTCTAACCTTTCTCTTTGAAAAAGCTCCCTGCCAAAAGCTCACCCCTTGACATCACCTATACAGCCTTCAAGTGAGTTTATTTCCATTTATGTACAATTGCTGATAGCCTTTAAAATGGACAGTCCTCTGTAAAGTTCTTTCTATTTGGATTTCAGTTTGGATCAAAAGTATGCTTTTGAATTAAATCTCATATTTTTTCCTACTTGTTAAATCTCATAATTTTTCCTACTTCCAGTGCTTTGGTTCATGTTGTGGAGTGATTTCAGTATGGAAATAGATTGTCTCAAACGAAGCTAGACTGAAGGAAACACACAGGAATACATTCCATGCATTCCAGCTGCAGGTAATAATTCATCCAGGTTACCAGACCAAAACTTATTGAAGTAAAACCCTTTTAAACATGTGTGGTGTGGAAACTGGCCCTGCAACATCAACTTCTTCTCTGTGTAGATATGTTTTTATTGGTTCTCATCACTTCCCAATTTAGATGCAAGCAGTTCAAAAGGAATAATTTTAAATGTGGAAAAAGGACTAAAAGCTGATCCATGTGAAGCTGGGGATCTGATCCTCAGCTGAATGAGAAACAGCAAAGACAATGTTTGGAAAATACATCTATAGTTCTGAGACAGAGGCTGGTGTACAGGCTGAGTTCTTGGGGACACTTGATCTTCTTTCACATCTGCTGATGTGTGTGCTGAGTTGGGAGCTCTCCATTGAAAAAGCATTTCCTACAGGGGAAGGCAGGATCAAATTCTACATCTGAAGGATCCATAAAAATATAAATACAATTTTTTTTTATTACTATTATCATGTAGACCCTTTTATTCTGTTTTAACATACTACATGGCCTCGGTCCCTAGTCTGCTGAAATGAGTGGAGTAGCTGCTTACTCGTTCCCAGTGTGATACTGAAGAGTGTTAAAAATTGACAAACCAGAAACAAGAGAAAACCATGATAGCACTGGGTAGTTCTGATTTCAGTGGGGATCTCTGGCTGTGAGTTACTGAAATTCTCTTTGGATGGACTTGTCAGCAGCTGCTAATCACTCCAGCATTTTGTTAGTTCCAGTTTAACTGGTTTTCACCCATTGCTGGTTTTCAGTTTCTTTTTCATTTTCTCCTGTGGGAGAGGCAGATTGCATGATGCCATCTGCACTGTACATGCTGGTTGTCAGGGGTGTTTGTTTCTACCCCAGATTTGCATTTTTCTCCTTGCTCAGTTGTACATACCTAACACTTTAATACAAAACCTATATTGATTTATAGAGAATTGTTTGGACTTCAGATGCAGAGAATTGCAATTTTTGAAGTAGGTTCATGACTAGTGGCAAGAAATAAGATTGAAGATTTGCCTTTTGAAAATTCCCTTCAATAAAACCTCGTTGGTTTAAGGAATTAAGTTTACTTCTTCCCCCTCCCATAAAGGCTGGGGTTTGACTTTGTAAGTGCTGGACATAAATAGATGGATTTTTATAAGAGCAATTGCGAGTTCTCAGCATATTTCAAACCAAATCATTATGTTCTTTCTGCACTGTTAAGTATGAATTGTACAGTACTCTTGAAAAATCGGTATATAGGCAATGAAAAACATGAGAAGTTCTGAGAGTTTTCTCTGTGAGACAGGTTTTTATTGTGGTGTCCAATATGCATCCATATAGTCAGTATTAAAATAACACAAGCTAGAATCAAGTATCAGTTACTTAGCAGGCATTAAGATGAATCAAAAACCCCCAGAATTCAATTTTCAACTCCCAAATCTGTATGGGAAATCTAAGGTGATGCATTTACCCATTCTAGAAAAGATTCTCTGTGAATTACTACAAAAATCTTGATTGCACTGTGCAAAAAGTAATGGTTATGTGTACTATGCAATGCCTCCCAGTCTAATTTATTCATGTTCATTCCTTATTTTTTAATTTAAATCTGTCAGCCATCTAAACCAAAATATGACTATATAAAAGACAAAGGAAAATCTGCAGCAAAAGTGCAGCATTACTTTGCATCTGTTCAATGGGGTTAGAACTGCAGGAGTAGAGATCTAAGCTTGACCTTACTCTTCTCTACAGTGCTCTCAGGGGTTTAGATAAAAATGTTCTCCTCTTCAGTGGTAGAAAACCTTCAAAAGGTTCCTTGCACAAAGTAATTACAACTAGCAGGCTGTGTGCACTTCCTGCCCTCTGATAAATCCGTGTCATGACTGGGTGCTGTCTGCCTTGGCTCTGTGCAAGCCCTGCGCAGCAATAACAAAAATATCTCAAAATATCTCCATATCGTCAACTATAATTATATTGT
>VWZV01009996.1:129027-176295 GCA_013397155.1 Irena cyanogastra | reverse complement strand
TTAATATAATTAAATTATATTAAGCAATATTATATAAATAATATAATATATATTAATATATATTATATTAATATAATATTAAGAAATAACTCACTATTGCTCTACTGCTGATTAATTAAATTTAAAAAAAAATTCAAAAAATATAGGTTTTGAAATCAACGTTTGCAATTAAGACTTCACGAAATGATTCTTTTGCCTCTGTGAAAAAATATTAGGATCCATCCTAATAAGAATAATAATACCTAATAAGAATAATAATACGAATACCTTAGTAGCAGATTTCTGTAGTTTGGGTTAATTGGGAGTGGGGCTGGTCCCCAATCACCCCAAATGGGCACAGCTGTGCAGCACAGGTGAATCCCATTGAAGGTAACGAGCCAGGGAGTGCCCAGGTGAGCTGAGCACCCACACAGGGCACAGAGGGCACACAGGGGCAGTGTGTTAATGATGATTAAAGGCTGGGCTGAAGGACACTAAAGAACAGACTCCTGCAGCTTTCTGGAATGCTGTGGTGTNGGGGTTACATCACAGAATGTCTCTTGAAAGCTGCTTGTATGCTTGGAACATTGTGATGTAAATTTTTCAGTTTTATGAAAAGAGTGTAGATAGTATTAGACTGCACTTGCCANGAACCTTCTGGAATTGTCTGGTGATACTCTGGCTGTCTCAGCTGTGACAGGTTAGTAGTCCCTTTCCTTCTGGTGTTTTTTTGTGATTTCAAGCATTGTGATGGAAAAACTTTTCCAAGTTCTCTCAGAAGTCTGTGTGGTTATTTGTGGTCTCATGGTGTGGCAGAGCTGGGTTTGGGGGGTTTATTTTGTGCTTGGCCCTGTTTCTGTTGAGTTCTTCCTGAAGGAAGGCAAAGAGCTCTGTAGAAAACATTTCCCTTGTGGGCTTTGCAGTATGTGAGCAACTGTCAGAGCACAGGTTTCAGACTCTGTCCCATCTCAGGGACTAAAATGATGTGCAGTCATTTTAACCTGAACAAAGCAATAATAATCCATGTGCAGGCTCTGATCACTGTGTGGGGTGTTCTGAAATACTCTAGAACATTTTTCAAAATTTGCTGTTGTGAGAAAAAGTAAAAATATATATTGGTGTGTTGTTTAGGGTTTCAGCTGCAGCTAGAACTTCTGATTTGTCCTGGAATTTCTAAGGGAAAAAAACCCAAGATTCTATAGCAATGCCTGCTGAACAAATCTGAGTTTTTCATTATTCTTTAATAAAAAAGCCAAATTAATTTATAATTCTTCTTTTATCTAAGAGGAAGACATGACTGGTAATTAAAGTTAATTCAGACACACAGTGATTATTCTTCTAATATGGCCATGCTGTTCTAAAACCTGGGTGATGGAAAATCTGATCCTACTCAAAAAAAAAAAAAAATTGGCCTACTTAAACATGATTTTTTTTTCTCCTCATAGAGGAAAAAGGATTATTTAGTGTATTGACAATTTTCGTTGCATGTGCTGTTGCTAGACAATTTGATTGTTGTGTTTTGGCTTTTTCTTTTAATTTTAATCAGCTTTCTGATATGTTGGTTATGCTAGAGATTTGGTTTACTCTAAGACATAATCCTGCACAGACAGACACATTTTTGGCACATGTCAACTCTACATATACAAGTTACTGAAAAACCATTTTAAAAATTTCTGGTTTTTACTTGGATTTTTTTTAACGGCTGATATGCAAAAATACTGAAGAACCAATTCAGCTTCTGAGGCACTGCAAACATTCAGCTTTAGAGGGCACAGAGCTGTGTTTATAAGGGCATGTCTGTCACAGTTACTTATTTCTCAAATAGGACTGCTCAGACCTCATCTTTCTTGCCCATGTAGGCTTCAGAATCCAAGTCAATCCCACCTATCTTTATGGTCTAAATTGGAAGCTTAGTCTGAACTAAGAGTTTAACTTTTTCCAGTGGTGATTCTTTCCATCTGACATCCTCTGAGCTTTTGAGGGAGTGTCAACGTCTGATACGTGCATGCTAATTACAAAATTGTGAGTCCAAGCAGGTGAGCAAGGTATCTGGGCCCCCAGTTTTAAGGGTATGGATAAAAGGACCACAAAAGAATACTTTAGGGCTTTACAGGCTTTAATGTCAACAAACAAGACTGGCATAAAGGAAGGAGGAATGTGAAGGGTGAGCTGGAAATGCCTTGGAAAATAGAACACTAGGACAAGAAACTCACTTGTTGTTTTAGACCTAGCGACTAATGATGGGGCCCAAAAGCTGGGTGACCCCAAAAGACAGGACCTAAACCACAGAAAACGCTTAACAGAAAGCATTTCTGCTGAAGCAGTGTCAGTGTGGCTCATTCAGGCACTGTGACACTGTGCCACAGGCTCCACAGCCTGGGTCTGCTGTTCCATTTTTTGTCACGATGATAGGACAACGTGCCTTCTGAGGAGTCGTGTTCACACACGTTTACTGGGGCTCTGGGAGCAGCCTACACAGATTGCTATTGATGATATTGCAAAAGTTTTCTCACACGGTGCTTCTTTCCCCCAGATAATCTGGCATTCAGCAGAAGATGATTTTATGAGAGCACAAATGGCAGAGGTTGAATGCCATGTGTTTTCCAATTCTATAGCAACTGTCAGCAGTCAGCTTCCATTTGTGCTATTTTTACTGTAGGAAAAGTGTGGCATGATTTACATGCAAAGGAGCTGTTTCACCTTGGTCAGTTTGATGCCTCAGGGTTTAGCTTTTGTATTTTTCACATTCTGTGCTGCTTTGGGTCTGAGCTTCATATCAGGGCATGGTGAGCTCTCTGCACAGAGCAGGGAGACAAAACAATTCCTGCTCCAGCTGGGGACCAAGGACAGATGATCCAAATCTCAGCCCAAGAGCACCAACAACGTGGGCTGCAGAGAGAAAAACAAGCAGGATGGGAGTGCAGAAGCTAAAGCTGGAATTGGACAATGAACTCCAAGGTGCAAATGGAGCAGAACTGATCCCAGTGACAGAGCCCGTGCCCGGGCTGCATTTTGGGACCATTTTGGTTCATCTTGGGTGCAGCCCTGGCTGGGCTCTTGTGCTGCCCAAGGTGTGTGCATGGAGGAAATCCTTTTAATAAATCCCTGCTTTATCCTTTAGCTCTGTCCAGCCTCTGCTCTAGGCCAGACTTCCCAAGGGAGAAGGGACATAGGGACTTAGTCTGGCTTGATCCAGCAATCAAGTTTAGGGACACAGGGACTTACACTGGCTTCATCCAGTAGGATCCACAGCAGTGGAAGGGGATTCTTTCTGCAACGTTTTTTTTATTGTCTATTGTAATATGATCTCCTCTAGGGGTTTTCTGGACAAGCAATGATATAAGGTCATGCTGCATTGAATTCTGTATCTGGATGGCTGAAATCTGCAATTGAGACCTTGCTGGGAGGATGATCACATACTGAGAGTCTTCAGCAGTGTTGTCTCACTCGTTTTCTCACTTACTTTATCTTTCCATTTGGAAGGTTTTACTAAGTGAGTGGTGCAGGCAGAATTTCAATTACTCAACGATGGTGGGGCAACTGCGGTCATCCCAGCACTTGAAAAAGTAGTCAGCTTTCATATTTATAGTGAAAGTGCCTTTTTTTGTTGTTTTCTTTTTTGTTTTTGTGAATGACTCACTTAAAGTGGAGGCTGGCTGTAACAAAAATACATATGGTTCCCATGGCTCATTCAGGCAAAAGTGTGAATTCATTTTACTAAAAATGTTGTTTGGAACTATACTGTACTTCTAAACAACAGTTCTGTGAAACCCAATTTGCTGCCATGTGTAGGCAAAGCAGACAAGAGCAACTTCTGCTGTGCTAGATGATAGAATAACCTTTCCCCTGAATTAGTTTCAGAAATCTGGCATTAGCTTTGTAGCCTAACATTTCTCTCGCATTTAAACTTTAGAAATTGAGATTCTTTAAGTCTGTTTGGTAACCAAATAGTCAGAACAGATTGAGTGAGTGGTTTCATGGCACTTGCAGGACCAGCCAAGGAATCAGACCCAGCAGCAGGAGTTTAGGAGGTGCAGGTTGTGTCTGACCAGCCTGATCTCCTTGTATGACCAGGTGACCCTCCTGGAGGATGCAGGAAGGATGGATGGATGGATGCAGGAAGGTGGATGTTGTCTATTTGGACTCCAGCAGGGCCTTTGACACTATTTCCCCAGCACACTCCTGGAAAAGCTGCAGCCTGGCCAGGAGCACTCTTTGCTGGGCTCAGAACTGGCTGGATGGCCGGCCCAGAGAGTGGTGGTGGTGGTGGTGAGCGGTGCTGCATCCAGCTGGGGACAGTCACCAGGGGTGTCCCTCAGGGCTCTGTGCTGGGGCCAGCTCTGTAAAACGCCTTTCTTGATGGTCTGGATGAGGGGATTGAGTCACGGATGACACTGTGTTGGGTCAGTGCTGGTCTGCTGGAGGGCAGGAAGGCCCTGCAGAGGGACCAAGGCCGGTGACATGAGGGTCAGCAAGGGCTGGATCATGCACTGACCATATTGGGTCTGTGCTGGTCTGCTGGAGGACAGGAAGGCCCTGCAGAGCGACCAAGGCTGGTGTCATGAGGGTCAGCAAGGGCTGGATCATGCACTGACCATATTGGGTCTGTGCTGGTCTGCTGGAGGACAGGAAGGCCCTGCAGAGCGACCAAGGCCGGTGACATGAGGGTCAGCAAGGCCCAAGTGCTGGATCCTGTGCTCTGGCCACAGCACCCTCTTGCAGTGCTACAGGCAGGGGCAGAGTGACTGGGAAGCACTGCAGAGATGGATTTAGGGCTGCTGGTCAGCACTGACTGAACATGAGTCCGTCCCAAGGTGGCCAAGAGGGCCAGTGGCATCTCAGTGCCTAGCAGAAGTGGTGTGGCCAGCAGGATCAGGACAGTGGTCCTTCCCCTGTACCCCCAGTCCTTATTCCAGCTCTGGGTCCCTTAATTCAGGAACATGGAGGCGCTGGAGCGGGTCTAGCCAAGGGCAGCAAAGATCATGGAGGGCCTGGAGTGCAGGACAGGAGGAGGGACTGAGGGAGCTGGGGAGAAGAGGAGAAGCCTGCGGTAGCCTGGAGAAGAAGAGGCTGACAGCTGAGCTCGGTGCTCCTGGTAGCTCCCTGAAAGGAGGTTGTACTAGCTGAGTGCCAGCCTCTTCTCCCAGGACACCAACAAGAGCACAAGACCCAGTTTTAAGGTGCACCAGGGGAGGTTCAGGTTGGACACAAGGAAGAATTTCTTACAGAGGGGTGGATGGGCACTGGAGGGGGCTGCCCAGGGAATCCCTGTCCCTGCAGGTGTTTGAGGACAGGCTGGATGTGGCACTCGGTGCCATGCCCTGGGTGACAGGGTGCTGTTTGGCCACAGATCTCAGAGGTCTGTTCCAGCGTAATTGATTCTGTGGTTCCATAAATACAGTATTCCTAAAAACTGAGAGAGCTTGTGTTTCCCAGAATGTAAGTTCAGTAAGTTCGAAGTTTATTTCTGTAGCTGCAGCTCTACCATATTGCTGAAGTCTCCAATCCTTTTCATGATTTTTCAATCCTTTCATCGTTATTTTTAAGGAAATGTCTATTGATTATGTAATGCTGAAGTCTCCCTTTATGAACAATATTTGTTGCTTTCTGTCTATCCTTTGTAATTAATTTTATTAATGGAAAGTAGAAAATCATATTGATATTGTTCTGCAGTTGTGCTGTCTCTCATGTGGTAATCCAAAGATAAATCACAAATGTGGATACGTTGCACCCTTCAGCTGTAAGAAGGTACTGTTTTACAGAAGAGGAGAATGAATTAAGATGTTTCCACCACTGAAACCCTCTCATTTTTCACGCTGAAGAGAGATAAATCTTCCCACCTGTTGTTTATTCATGTCATCCATTTCATGGGAGAATGAAGTTGCTAAGAGCAGAAAGCAGTTCAGTTAGTCTAAGAACACTGCAAGATGCATGCTGCTAGGATACACAGTGGTAGGTGCACAGACATTGCACAAATCAGTCAGCACTCTCATTTCTTAGACTTTAATAACAGTTTTGTTTGAGTAGCAAAAAGGGATACTGAAGGAAAAGTTGCAAATGCTAATTGGTTTTCTGATAAATGTGTGTGTATGCATGTATTGGGCCATAGCCAATGGCATGAAATGGCCAACATTCCTCCTTGGACTCTAAGGGTGAAAATCAGGTGGCAACTTGTCTCAGTCTTAGGATGGCATCTCACTAAAGCATTTTCAGAAAAATATTTTGGAGTGGAGGAATTGATTGCATGACTACCTATTGTGAGATATTGTTGAGAATTTCCTAAATTTGGTTATACAAAGACAGATACAATTTAAAACGTGAGATAAGTAAGAAGAGCTGCTTATCTGAGTCATTAGCAGTGTTTTGTAAGCTAGTTTTCAGTAATAAGGCTATTACTGAAGAGCAGTTGGGTAAATTAGAGTCTGTTTAATTCTGCTGAAGTTAATATTTTTAAAGTTCTATGTACAGAAAATGTTGTTTTTCCAAGGAAATCCATATGAGGTGATGGTAGATGTGAGCTTCAGGCTGAATAGGTCTCAGTGATCTGTTGGAAAGGATTTTATGCCGATTGAGTGGGTGTATACATTTGTAGTAAGCAAAAAAAAAAAATTCCTTGCAGTTCATCAGCTGAGTGTAATGAGGTGACTGAAAGCAAATGAGCTCATGCTTTAGACAGTCAGTTTTCTGGAAATCACTGTCCTCACTTAAACCCTGGGGTGACTCCAGCCTTGCTGGATGTGTATACATTTGAAGTTGGAGTGTTTTAAAGTGACCTTTGTGCAAGCTAGAACGGGCGTAAGAGAATGTGGGATTTTCATCTGCATGCACAAAACACTCGTCTGGGTGGGATGCTGGGACAATTTAATAAATTCTGCCAAGCTGGTACTCTGTGATGCAGTTATAGAAACAAGGAGATGAGTGTGGAACTTGATGATATCTGTTAACCACTGGGACCACAGTCCTCCAGTGACCCTGGGCTGGTACTAACTTAGGAGTAGGCAAGAGGAAATTTCTTTTGTTTTACTGCAGACTCAAACTAAAGGACTGAAATCCTGCCTGTTGCTCACACCTCTAAGTGGAAGAAGAGAAGAAATGAGGATGAGTGTTGGTTCTTGGTTTATTTTCTGTTTCTGCTAAGGTTGGGATTGAAAGTGTTTGAGATGATATTTTGTGTTTAGACTCAGATGTTGATTATTTCTTATCTATATCAGTATTACAAGCTGTGAGTTCTGCAGTATTTCACTAACAAGTGACAAAATGGTTTATTCTTTTCTACAAGGTCTTTTAAGGCTAAACTATCTATTTAAGAAATGACACCTAAATTATGTTTGCTTTTAACCCAATAGCTAAGCACTTGTGACCTGCAATGTGGACTTTTCTGTCCAATTACAAAATACTACCTAAACATATGAAGGGCTAGCCTCTGCCCTAAAACCTTTATCTTGTTTCACAAATATTAGTATATTCTAAAGCCTTAAACTCTAAGTTTACTACTATGTGATATTACGCACTTGTGTTAAACTCCACACCCACAATCCCAGTTCTGTCATTTCATTTTGGAAGCTTCTCCACAGCCTCAGGTCAATGCAGTGTTCTCTTGGGGGTCAGTGCCTGGCAGCACAGAAAGTCTGAAATTCTCAGTAACCAGGGATGCAACAGATGAGTATCTGGCATTCTGTTTTATGAGCCCTGCCATGTTTCCTGTCCTGACCACAGGCAGTGACCAGCTATTGCTGTGTGCATCAGACAAAGCTGTTGTGCAGGGGGAAGTGTCTGACCAAAGCATATTTCAAAATAATGACCTCTTCAAAGCAGGAGAACCAGCAACCAGTTCAGCACAAAGTGGTGACTGTTTAAATAGGCAGGAAATGCAAGGCAACACTTGTCCAGTCACTCCTTGTTGCAAACTTGTGTTTTCTTCTCAGCCATGGCAGAGATGTCACTTTTAATATCACACATCTCAAAGCCACTCATCAGCTTCCCAGTCAGTTTGAGGTAAGATGCAGAATGTATCAAAGTTGAAATACAGATAAATTTTGCAGTTAACAAGACTGACATTAAAAGTCCTGCTACTATTTAAGAGCAACAGCAAAAAAAGCTTCTGGTTCTCAATGATATGTGTCATGGCATCAGTTGAACTTCATGTAGGAGTTGAATCAGTCAATTATTTTGTACCAGGGCTGGTGGGAATCTAAGTTAGAAAAAAAAACTTTTCCTTGAATAATTGGGTATGTTTCCCTTTCAATTTTGAGAGTTGGAAATTGATACGCTACAGCCAGTCTGTGATATGCCAATGTAAAATTCACCATAAAGATATAGTCTGACTATAGCTTGCAGATCCCCAGAACTTAATGTAAAATGACAATGAAGAGCAATTTTTTACTTCTTATTTGTTGTGGAAAAATGTATTTTCAATGATCTATGGAAGCTTTAGACTGAAGCAGTTTAATTTGCTGTCTAGAAGACTTCTTGCAGTTTTTAAAATGTTACCAAAAAGTTCATTCATTCCTTGGTTCCTTCGTTACTTTTTTGTAGAAATTGATTATAAGGTTATTTTTAAATATTGGGAAGGGAGCTGCCACACTTTGTAGTTACCCCTGCAAGCAATTTAAAGTTAATGGGTTCTGTGTGATCTTTCCTGGATTTCCTGCTAATTAAATGTGAAGCACAGTGCTGTGACTGCAGCCAGTGCATGCCATGATGTACAGCTTTGGAAATGCTCTGACAGTGCGTTTGGTTTGGTTCATTGGCAAAAGAAATGAAGATTTTTTTGACTGTATACTCAAACTGCAGTTTTTTTCAAAGGAACGGGGACAGAAGAGAGCATGTTTTTAAAAGGCTCTGCAACAGAGCTTCACAAAAATAGGTCAGATGTCTGCTCCTTGAATTCTGCCTGGCTCCATAAGTCAGCAGCACTTTGGATTCAGTATTTATCTGTTTATGGTGAATCTGGCAAGCTGTAGTGAGACTGCTGGAAGAAAGGCCAGCAGAGAATGTGAAGGCAATTCACCATTCATAAAATTGTTTGATATAGGGTAGTGTTCTAAGAGGCTGAGAAGCTTTCCTGAAATGCACCTTGAACTTTTATTTCTTGCCTCTGGAGCATTCTAGGAGTACAAGATGCTGTGCCTTTAGCTGAGCCAGACTGCCAAGATGCTGTTCTGCAAATCATGCTAATGCAGAAATGGTCCATTATTTCTCCATAACAACTGAAATGCCTCCTTTTTCTTTGTTTGTTTTCCTCATCATAGGTCATACTCTTTATTTGTCATAGAGGTCTTCAATGCTTTTAAATAAAGTGCATTTGCTGAGTTCATCTAAGAAAAGCAATTAGTGCCTGTGTTCTGCAGGTACTGACACCAGCCAAAAATACTTGTATTTGTTGATGCCTTGTGCTGTTTGCACTATGGCCCTCAAACCAAGCAGGTAGGACTCAGATATTAGGTTTAGCACTGAGACTGAAGATGGTGGGAACAATAACTTTAATACAGTCAGTATTTTATACATCTGCTATTGCCACCTCACAGGCAGCTTGCAAACACTAACAACAGTGAGGATTACTTAAATTTTACCAAAGAAAGGGGAATTCTTTCAAGGTAATATTCTGATACAACCAGAAGGAGAGACCTGCAAGTGAGGGGTTCCTGGTTATTGTGTGTGGTTTAGGATAATTCTTCTGTTGGTCTGCGAAATAGTAAATCTAGGAAGGAAATTGTATATGCACATTCGTGGGTGCCAGCTTCCAACTACATGCAATCATTATTAGTCCACAATGCAAATATTTCTGCTTTTGAAGTAATTTCTGAATATCTGAACGTGAACAACTGAACAGCTTTTATGTAGTTCCACTAGAAGTGAAGGTTTGGAGATGCAAATTGCTTAAATGGATGATCAGGGTTTTTTCTGTCGCTATAGATGCATAGTTGAAGTCCTTCACTGCCACTTTGATTTCTTTTTTTTTTTCTGTTTTTTTCAGTGGTTTTGTGGGGACACATGCATTTGGCAGCCATGAAGTCATGTGCAGTGTCCTCCCATCAGCTTTATTGCCTCTTTGGTCCAGACTAAACACAGAAGGGCAGTATTGATATAGGAATTAATAGCAATTTCTGCACCCCACGTCCCTTGATTGATTATGCCATAAGCTGTAGTAAGAAGTCTGGATGCCATTCTTCCTTGAGGCCTCTTGTGTTAAAATAAGGTTTTAGCATTTGATGCTTAGAGCACTGGAGCGCTGCTCAGTTCAGCTCTTTAGATAAACTGACACTAATTTTGCCAGACTGATGGTCAATTTTCACAACTTTTGTCTTTGCAAAGCAAAATCAAAATTCTTATCATGTGCAAAGCAAAATGTCATATTACAAGGTTGTAGCTGGGCCTATTTGAATTCACAAAGCAAATCTTTTGTCCTTTTTTGTTAGAAACCTTAGGAGAATATTACAGTAGTCAAGATCAAACAGCAGGATAACCCCAAGCAAATACTGACCTCTCTCCTCTTGAGTAATGAGCAAAATTAATCTTTGCAGTCTTGTTCAGCAGCTATTTATCATGACTGTGCATTATCTAAACCATTAAAACTGTTCTTGCAATGTAGTTCTGATACAGGTCCAGAATTTCTTGGATCATAGGACAGATTTTGTTTCTGGAAATTCAGTAGTAGAGTTATGGTGATACTCTTTTTTTTTTCTAAGATTATTTTTAGTGCTGCTTCAATTTTTTATAGTTTTAAAAGTGAAACAGAAAATCTCTTGCTAAAGAACTGGGTCTGGATTATAAAGACACGCAGTGGACACTTCCTCCTTGAGTCTGTGGATTCCTGACCTCTGTCTTTGTTTCACTGTGCCATGGTTCCTTTAAGGTCTCAGTCTCTGGTGTTGTTCTAACATGTAGAAATATAAAACCAAGCCTGTGCAGCCATCATTCCACTGTGCCTGAGTCTGAAATGTGCAAAATTCTGTGCTTGACCTGATTCTAGGTAAGCAATTTTTTCTGGAGTGCACCTGGACATATTTCTTTCTTCAATGTTCCTGCATTCTTGTTTCCTTTTTTAAAGTTCTTGATAAATTATAAAATGTGCACTGGCTGCAGATTTCAGTGTACCAGCCAATAGAAGCTGGAATCTTTTGGAGATACCAGGCTGATTTTCCTGAGTGTTAGAGCACTCCTGCTACTCTCCAGCCTCCCCAAGGCATTGAGACAGCTCCTCCCATTTCAGTTGTTACCTGTGCCAAGCCTGCACCTGTTCCCCACATTTCAGGGTAACCCTGCTCAGCTCAACCTGAATCACCGAGGGGATCAATGGGATTTGAAAATATTTGAATATAAATTAAACAGATCAAAAAATAATGTATGTTTAGTGCCCTCAGTGAGAAATACAAACCTGTCCTTACTGATGTCAAAAATACAAAATTTAAAGTCTATCAAATTTAACAGTAATTAAAGCATCTCATTTCAGCAGTCTTTTATCAGTTATAGAGCACAGGAATATATCCACCAGCTTTCAATTATGTGTTCTTTCAAGCACTATTTCCTGTATTTTATGTAAATCCTTCAAAGAAAACCCCTCTGACAGTTTTGAATTAAGATTTCTGAGGGTAGCTGTACCTTCTTCAAATCTTGTTCTGAATTATGAAACCTAAAAACAGAAAATAAGTTATTCACTTGTGTGAAGTCTGGATTGACACATTGAAACTCTTGCCATATTGAAAATAATTCTGAGTCCATGCCCTGCAGTCTCATGCTTTGTCGGGTACCAGCAAGATGATTTTTTTAGAATAAGTTCCCTTTCCATGGACTTCAGTGGAAACTTGGAAATGTGGCCTAGCGTAGGTTAAAAAATAAAAAAAAAAGGAAAGCACAAGATTTTCTGTGTTTAAGGGCTCCCAAACATACAGAACATGACCTGCAGTAGAAGAGGTTTGGTTTGCGCCTTCGTGGATGGGGTGGCAGCAGTGAAGCTCAGAGGGTCAGGTTTTACTGCCTTTGTGCAAGGTGACATGAAAAGCTCTGCTGCTGGGCATGGTAATCTCAGCTGCCATGCTGGGTGGTTAAAATGTGAGATACTCTAGTCTTTATTGCTTCAGTGAGATTGTTCCAGATGAAAGTCATGTGGATTTTGTGGTCTGTCTCATGTGAGACCTCAAAGCAGGGACATGAAAATGTCATGGTCCTAATGGTTATTTAGAGCAGCTGGATGAATATGCAAAAGTTAAAAAAAGGAGGGGAAAAAAGCAAGGGAAATTAATTTGGTTTAGAAGTCTAAAAAAACCCACATGTTTCTGTCATTAGTTGGTTTGCTAGCAAATTTCACCTCGGAATAGTGGTGAAATGTCTTCTGGGACAGCACATATTAGATGCTGTGTTTGATACCAGGATGGTCAATATGTGGTCTGCTAACAGGGAGCTAGTGCCATGTTTATTTGGTCATATTTGCATTTATAAACACTTCTACTGACAGTCTGGCAGTAGCACAGCAGGGAGATTTGATGCTCTTTCTGTAGCAAACAGACTGATTTTAAGCCAGTGAAAATTTACTGTAAAACTCCTGGGCAAGTTATGAACTGAGAACTATTGACCTGCTTTATTCTATGAGTAATTATAATTATAAATAAGAGTATGCTAGAGAAAATGGTCATTGTATGAGGAATGCTTTTATAATGGACATCAAGTTGTTTATAATTCATTGAGAGCTGATTTGCAGTCTGTAAGAAACAATATGTTTAATATTTATAATATTCATTATGTGTTGTATAAGAAGAGAGGTCATAGCCACACATTTCATGCTTTATTCTATGAGTAATTCTAAATAAGAGTATGTTAGAGAAAATGGTCATTGTATGAGGAATGCTTTTATAATGGACATCAAGTTGTTTATAATTCATTGAGAGCTGATTTGCAGTCTATAAGAAGGAATATCTTTAATATTTATGGGATTCATTATGTGTTGTATAAGAAGAGGGAAGGTCATAGCCACACATTTCATGCTTACATTCAAGACAATTTACTGTTTGGAGCATGAGGCCATTGGAGTACATCTGATTCATTGCACTCCACTCCTACTCCTTGAGAAATGTCCTCTGTGTGTACGTTCTGTAGGGAAATAGTCTCCATTACAGTTAACCCCTGAAATTATGAGATTTCTGTGTTTCCTGTCTGGTTTGGCCACAATGACAATCCACGTATTCTTGCTGTTGCTGCTGGGCTGAATTTTCATTTGTACCCAAGCAGTCGATTGCAAGTAACAAATGCCAAAAGCATTTTGCATGATTTCAGGTTTGTGCCGAGGGAGGCTGGCCTTGCTCAGCTCTCTGGAAATGGCTGCAGGGTGCAATGGAATGTTTGCAGACAGTTGAGTCAGAGTGCTGCAAAAGCAGTCCAAGGCAAGCACAGAACGCTGCAAAGTGAAGTCTTTCCTACAGGATTACACCATCAATTATATTCATCTTTATTCCAGCATGTCATTGGCAAGCTAGGTTTTCCACCTGTTTATTTATTCTTACAGCATGTGCAAAGTCTTTTATTGTTTGTTGGTTGAGGGGCTTGTTATCTAATCAAGAGAAAGTCTGTCACCAAGCACTTTTCTGGAAGAAAAGGCATTACTGAGCTATGTGTGAGCTTTTGCTGGGTTTTAATGATCAGGACTCACTGCAGCAGCTGGATTTGCAGGGCACAAGAAAGTATCTGAAGGATTCTGCTTCTTTATGTAGAGCTGAAGTTGGACTCAGAGTAGTCCAGCAAGGTCATTTATGTCCAAATCTTGTCACAAATTGTTTTCCTTTATTTCACCTCAAAATTGCCCTTTACTTTTCCTTTTTTTTTTATTTTTTATTTTTCCCTTTCCTGCCTATTTCCTCATTCCATTTCTTCAAACATCCTCTAGCCTTGCTTTCTTTAAGTCTCCCCAGGTTAACACTGTCCAACCTCTCTACTGAAAAAGTGAGGTGATGGTAATTAACACCAGGTGATTATATCACCTTTACAGTGACAATTCTACTTGATCCTTTTTTTGTCCCCCTTGTTTTCATGTCCAGTTTATTTTTTTTGTCACTGTTTCTTCTTTGGATTACTGTCTGTTGTTGCACAGGGCTATTTACCCTACAACAATTCTCCGGTTGTGTTGCTCAAAAAAATTAAAATTTCATTTTAAGCATTTAAATTAAAATAAATTTTGAGCATTAAAAATGCTCAAAAAATTAAATTAAAAGCATTAAAATTAAGTAATATACACTATCAGGAGTAAGATGTTAGGGACAAATTACTGTTAATCCTCAATTAGTCACCTGCCAAACAGTAAATTGGAGACATTTAATACAATGAGGGCAGCATATTGCAACACTTCCTAGATAGTTCCCTGATTTTTTAGTGTATTTCAGAACTATCTGATTGCTTACTGCTGAAGAATTGGTTTCTTTTTGCTGGAATAAGTATGCCCATCTTCTTCATTAGAATAATGTTTTTTCTTATTCTTTTCTGACTCATTGTGGGAATGGGACTTGTTTTCTCTGCTCTTGAGGAAGATTGAGGCTCAGGCACGTCTCATATGAAGGCATGGCAGGAGTTGAGAAGAATCCGTATCCCCAGGGAGCAAACACAGACATCAGAGTGCAGTGTTACTGCAATTAGTTGGTTTTAACACAGAACTAGAAAACTTGATGTGGTGCTTCAGAGAGCTTTCCAAGGCATGGGACAAGTAAAAGAACATTCTATAGGTTCTGGTACTTCTGGTAAAATCAATGAGAGATAGAGTTGCTGTTTCTGGAAATCAGCCTACTCCTCGTGGGCATTTGTCATTTCACACTTTAAAGAGAAGGACGGTGGTTTTACACACTTGGGCTTATTAAAATTGGATTTATTCCCCTACCTCCACTGGTTCCCTTGAAATCCCAGCCTGAGAAAACAATCTGCAACCAGCAGAAGACAGAGTGGAGCCAAATTTGGTTCATTCTACATCCATATTGTCCTGAACAGGAGATAACTGTGTGACTTTTTATCTCTCACTGGACTAGCAGTGATGCCATAGAAACAGTTAGGAGAATGCTTTCCAGCAAAACAAACTGGTGCAGAACCCTACTGTTCTTTTGGTTTTGTTTGCAAGAGATTGTATTAGCTGCCAGTTTGAATTTTCTACAGTTTGTGGTAAAATCACATTTTTCTGCTTTCAATGCCAGTACTGTGATTTGCTTTTCTAGCTCGTGCTTACAAATACAAGTCCCATTTAGAACTCAAAGCTCCAGAAGGGCTCTCTCAGCCCTGCTGAGAGGTAGATCTGTGGATTCAGCTCAGAGCAGTGGTGATGTGGCTCTGTTGCTTTCCTGCTGGGGCTGGCTCATGCTCTGGTCCCTCTCAGCTTGGGCTGGGAGCACACGAAGCTGTGTGCACCTTCCAGGCAGAGAAATCCCACCCTGCTCAGGACACCTCTGAGACAGCAAATAGCAGCCTGCTTTTGGGTTAGGAGAAAATACTTAAACTGATCTTTAAATGTCAAGCCAAGCACAAAAGTGGCTTTAAAAGTTCTTGCAGAGAATGAGGTACTGCAGTGCTGAAACTTTTTTATTACTTCATATAAAGCAAGACGATTGTTTTGTCATTTACAACTTGCTGGTTTGGGAGAGTAAGTCACAAGAAAGACAAGTATTTCTTTCTAAGAAAATGTACACTGGTATGTTTCACAGTTTTGGAGATATATGCAGGAGCTTTTCTTTAACATTAATTTTAGGTGTGTTTATCATATGGTGCAGAGATGTCCCATCTTGAACCCGTTTTTGTGGGTAATTAGAAAAGAACTAGGCTTTAAAAAGATTTTGCTGTTGGTTAAAGGTGCTGATTGTCACCACTATTGTTTTCCTGTGTATCTAGGAGTTTCAGAAGTGTATGTTGCTGATGAATAGTCTTTTCTTGCCATATTTCCCTTTATTAAACTAAAATACATCAAATTGTTTATAAGTCATTGACAGCCGATTTACAGTCTATAAGAAACAATGTTTAATATTGTATTAAATTAATATTGTATTAAAACATATTGTATTAATTAATAGAACAAAACATATTGTATTAAATAATATTGTATTAAACATATTGTATTAGAATACTAAGTGTTAAAATTCACCAGGCATTTCTAGAAATAGTGAGGATGTTTCATTTGTTGCACAGTATTGCCAACATTAATGCCATTAATGTGTGTATCCACAGAAGTCCACAAGTCTGTGAAATCCATAAAATGAAGCTCACTGAAATCAGGGAAATGACCTGTGACCTTCTGTTTCCCGTGATTCAACATGGGAGTTTATTTCATGGAGGGAAATAAAAAATGAAAAAAAGGAAGATAATTGTAGAATTATAGATAAGTAATTTAAAATAAGAAATTCTTAAGGGAATGCAGCACAGGCAGCTTTCACTGAGGTTTTCTTCCCCCATGTGGCTGTTCTTGCTGCACCCTTGACACCACCATTATATTCTGCAGCACTTCACATTGTCAGGAAAAGTCACTCAAGCAGAAAACTTACTCTTAGAGACACATGCCCTTGGTTTATTTTAGGAAAAAGTATGAATAGTTCTAGGTCTACATGTAAAATTGCTGTCTAGAGGCCATTTTTATACTCGAGTTCTGCAAAAGACTCAGAATGGATCAGGAAATATGACCTCAGCTTGCTTTTCCTCTGCTGGAGGATCTGTTGGCAGCCAGGCATGCCAACTGAATATTTCTTTTAAAGGGTGACAGACAGAGAATTCAGGCTTTTTTAGTGAACTGTGACCTACTGCCAGGTAGGATATGTGGACTGTATTTTTTTTCCTATGTCTCCTTTCTTTCCATTCTTTTTCCTTCGTTTGCTCACCTTGGCTGAACTACCGAAAGATGTTTTAGCATGACATAATGCCTTACAATGGGAAGAAAGGCATTTTTATTATTTAATTGGAATGTTTTACATTCCTGCCTGGTCCTCAAGACTACTTAAAACAAACGAAGCATGACAATATGGCCTCATCTGCTGTCCCAGAAGGTGCAGAATTAAAAGTAGGGAAGCCATGAGTCATCCTTAAAATGGGATTTTTTTCCTTTGAAAATTGTTAGTGATAGTTCAAAAAATTACCAATAATATAGTAATAAATAAATGTAAATTACTCATTCAATTCTATGTATGCAAAGTTGGAATGGACCAAGGGTTTGCGTGTAGATTCCTGCTCTCCCAGGGCGACAACATAAATGTGTTTGTTTTTCAGATTTCTGTGTAGCATCTTCTTAAAGCCCTTCAATAATTAAATATCACAAGTCCTCATAACAATTAATTCATGTTTTATATCTTTCTAATATGAAAAGTTTTACACAGAAAGTGTAAGTTTAATATCTCTCACTGCAATTGAAGTCCTTCATTTTTCTTCTTTCCTCAATTATATCTAGAAAACAGTTTTTTAGCCTTCTCTTTCTAGCAGTCTTTCATATTTTTAAAATTGCCATTGTGTCTCATACTTTAGTTTTCTCTTCCCTAGATCAAACCATCCCAATCTTTTCAGTCTTTACTCTCAATTTGTGACTCCTGCACTTCTAATACTTTTTATCCTTTTTACCTTCCTTTGGACTAGATTTTCTCTATTTGATTGAGTCATTTCCCATAGCCAGTTACAGAATTTTAGGCAGTGCCCTTTTAGAGTCAACCAGAAGAAATAAAATCTTTTCTGAGCCTTATACAGAGAGCTTCTCCTTTTCTTTCAATTATATGGTTTGCTTTTTTTGGTTTTTTTTCTAGTAGCCTGACTTGGTATGTGTTCAGATAAATTGCTCAGATTCTCTTCTGCGGACCTTACAAGTCTCAGTAGTGTGGGGTTTTGGTTTTTATTTTTTTATCTTACATTTATGCAGTTGATCAGTTTATTCCATGTGTGATACTTTGGTCGTGTTTCTTTAGGGCACTTATTGAATCAGGATGATTCTGAGTTCTCTCCATGGCCTTAGAAGAGCTAGCAGGCTCTCCCAGCTTTATTTTTGTCTTCAAGTTTACCAGGAACCCTGCTGCCCTGCCTTATCTTAGATGAGCTGCCATAGCCAGGAATTTTCTTTTCCTATTGCTTAAATCTCATGCCAGCTTGTGATCATCACTAATAAAAGGGCTGTAAATCAGTCAATAAACAGCACAAAGGTTTTCAGCAGGCTGCAGCAGCCCTGGCTCACCACCTGGGTGTTTTATTCCTCCCAGCTGTCCTGGAGGCTCTGCTTGGAGAGCCTTGTCAGATAGAATCCTGCACTTCAGCTCAAACCATACACTGGAGACAGCACCTTGGCAGCAAAAAGAGGGAAGGCATGGAGATTCCAGGGCTCTCATGGAGATTCCAGGGCTCTACCCTGCAGGAGCACTGGACTGAGTGCCAGCACCGCAGCATTTTTGGTGAAATGCTGCCACACTTGCTGAGTGAGGCAGTGGTTAATAGCACAAGTGAAGATTTAAACTTTATTTTCTCCCCCCACCCCATGTTGCTGAGTAGGAAGAGATGATTCAGGAGATCTTATCTGTGGGAGTCAGAAAAACCAACTTCTATAGACACTAAAAAGTTGAACCTGTAGCCTTAGACACTTAAATTGATGTAAAAATACAGTGCACAAACAGGAAACAAAAAGATTATAAACTAATATTTCTATAGTTATAAGTAAAAGTATACCTTAAGTAAATAAGAAACTATGCTAATAAAATAGTAAAAATTTTGTAGTATAAGAATATAATTATATAAAATAAACTAAAAGTTTAGACATTATAATAAAGACATATGTGTACCTAAGTTAAAAACCCATTAAGTAAAAGTATCACAGTACAATAAAAATAAGTAAAAGTAGTAAGTTAAAAAACAAAATAAATTCTACAACTAAAAAAATTAAACAAAACATAATAAACTTATATTTCTATAGTTATAAGTAAAAATATACCTTAAGTAAATAAGAAACTATACTAATAAAATAGTAAAGAATTTATAAGAATATAATTCTACAAAATAAATTAAGAGCTTAGAAATTATAATAAAAATGCTGAGTGAAGCCACAGATACTGCTGTGATCACCCCAACCTCAAATAAATAAATAAGAGTTGATGTAAACAGGTAGAGATCAAAAAATCCAGGCTTATGACCTGTGAACCAGCTGCTGATCAAATCAGGGCTCTCAAAATACTGGAAGTGTAGGAGCATTTAATACAAATATGGGTGCTAACTTTGGTATATAACCTCATCCCTGTGTTCTTTTAGAGTGGTTGCAAGCAAGTTCAAGGGCAGACTGGTAAAGCTGAGATAATAGTGAAGGCAGCTGATTGCCCAGGGACTCTTGCAGTAAAAACACAATGTGTATTTTATGGTGTGTTGTGATTTATTATTCCATCTCTGAGTCCTTGCCTTTCACTCCAGTCTTTACTCCAGTTGTCCTTTAATTTTCTTCTTTAGCAGCATCACCCTGTCACTGAGTGCTCTCCCCCAGGGACCTGAGATGGGCTGGGCTGTCAGGAAAGGACACAAAGTGCTGATTAACACTCTGGGTGCACAACTCGGCTGTTGTCTTGTTGGTATTGATCATATTTTGTGGCTGTCTCTCCTGGAGCACATCTGCTGTTTGGTTCTGTGTGTTTCTTGAATGATAATTGCTCATGCACTCTTGGATGTGCCCCTGATCTCTTGTTCAAGATGTAAGAATAAGTAGGAAGGGGATCCAAAGATCATTCTTCAACTGCTTGTGAAAACAGGTGTACAACACTTTTATGGGACATACATCAAGCTGGCTGGCAAGGAAAAAAATTATCTCGTTTTCTCAGTACTACTCTTCCTTTTCACTAAGTCTACTAAAAAGTATTTTTTAATCTCTTAGATGATTTTGGTTGGATTTCCTTGCCTGTAATTGCTAAATGCATGCTGACATCTGGGTTTCTAATGTCTGCTTGCCTCAGAATATTCCAGGGTGCCACATTAATTCTGTTATCTTCTATGTGAAACAGCAAATCTCAATCATATCCTCCATTTCATTGACTTCTTGCTGTGATCTGCATGACATTATGTAATCATGGAAATAGATTCCAGGCCCTTTTCTGAAAAGATGTGAACTGCACTGTGAGCTCAAAACTCTTTGTTCTTCAGCAGGGGTGTGCTTGTAGGACACAGGGAAATGATTTATACATTCAGATTTATTAATGAGGGCTGGGAAAATGGTGTGCAGGTAAGCTCTGGCTTACATCTGCTCTCAGCCAGGGCACTGGTGCTGGTCGTGGTGTATCCTCAAATCCTGCAGGAGCCCCTGAATGCTGTGCTGCTTTTCTGTAAGGAAACACAATGACAAGTAGCAGAAATGCAATTTACACCTGTGTTCTTTGTACTAAAACTGTGACTTTTGGGCCCATTTCCATTCTCAGAAAAACCATGATATATCTAGCTTTCCTAAAACACTGGGACCCCTAGATAACACCGAGTTCTGTTGTTTTCAACATAAGTCATTTGTCTTAAGTGTCCCTCTTCTTAATTAGGTGGATGGCTGGGCACTCTCTCTTGGAACTATAAGTTACAAAAAGACAGATTTCACCACTGATGAGTTAAAAAGCTTGCCTGCCTTTGGAAGGCTTGCTGCTAAATGAAGAAAAAAAAAGCAATTACAACTCCCTCTGTTAGAGAAGGCATGCATAGTTTATGGCTTGTTTCTTTATCTCTTTTTTGCCTTTACGTGTTGGACTGGTTCTCAGAATGCAATAAATTATTAGGACTTGTGTTATTCCAGTTTTTCATTCCTAGAACCATAGCAATACATAGCAATGCTTTTTTTCCATATTTTGTCCTGTTATAATTCCTGGCTAAAGTGCAGCCTTTGATGTGTGACTTGGCTTCGAGTAGTCTGAGCAGTTTCTCTGGGTTTCACCAAAGGACTTAGATGGAGGAGACAATAATTTTGAGGCCTTAGTGTGCATGCACGTGGCTCTACTCTGCAATCTTGGCTTGTGCAGGATAAAACACCAACAGTGTTGATCATTTCTGTAAAAACATCCTACTGGTTCCCCATTTCCTGAAGGTGCATTGATCCCTCTGGGAATAAGTGCTTGAAAATCTGCTGATCTAGGGTTATAAGCATCTTAAGAAATTCATAGGAGCTTGCAAATCAGCAGCATCACTGGAACTCGTTCCTAAATGATATATATTCACTGTTCTACATGGGGAAGGAAGAGAGGATTTGGGGGGAAAATCTGTCTCCCTGTTTAGAAAAAAATTCTTTAAAGTTTATTGGAAGTTTCTGTAGAGCAGAATGAAGTGAGGAAGATGTGATCTTATTCCATGTGTACTGTCTAAAAACAGAATATCGTGACCAGAACATTCCATGTAACTAGACCTTTCTTGTTTTTATGCTTGGCCCTATCCCTTCCCTTGTTTGAAACCCTCATGATTTTAGTTGATTCTTTATCTTAGGACAAGGGCTATTGTTTGGGGTAGATGTTAATAGCTCTAAATTTTGCCTGTCTCAGAGAAACAGGCATAACCTCAGCTCACGGCTCTGTTGCTTTTGTTTCTAATGGAAATGGGCACTTGTAAAAGGGCAAATGATCCCACCCAAGCTGAACACCTCCTGGAGGTGTCTGTCCCTGTTGGGAACCTTGTAGAAACCTGGCTCCTGTTGGAACCCAGACTAGCAGAGAGCCTGCCCAGCTGGGCAAAGGCCACCGGGCATTTCTGCAGGAGTGGCAGTGACAATGTTGCTGTAGTGCCCTGTGATAATGTTGTTATCGTGCACCCCCTCTTTTGTCCCCAAGAAATGGTGCCTCATCTGCAATCACAGGTGTGGGAAATGGATTTGTAAACATTTCTCAAACCCTGACAGAAAGCTCAGAGCCTGGTACATCTGTGTGCAAACTCTGAGATGAGGAGTGCTGGCTCAGGGAGGCCATGGAATAGAGATGGAATTGTTTCTATTTCAGTCTCTCTCTCTCAACAAGTTTCAGAATATGGCCTTGCAAAAAGACCAGATATTTTTGAGAATTAGAGCTGTGAAAGATGAGTTGTAGCAGGACCATGTAGGGTAAATTTATAGATGATTGGTGTTAGAAGTAATAACAGCATTGTGTGGCAAAAGCTAATGATGAAAATGAAAAACACTTAAAAGGTGTTATAACCTGGAAAAAGGAAGTGCTTGTATATTGGTTAATTCAGACAGCCTATTCATAAAACCTTTCATTGTAATTTGTTCCTTTCTCTGTGTTTTTGTGGTTTTTTTCCTCCCTGATAATATAGCTGAGTGTTTGTTGATCAAACAGCTTGCTTCCCCCCAGATGGTAGTGCTGGAGGTACCCTGAGCAGATGAGAAGTTGCACAAATGCAGGTCTAGTTCTTTTTAGGGAAAAAAAATTGCACAAAACATATGCTGACTATTTGTTGCCCTAAACCCTGCTTCATTCACTCAAGAGAATTACTGGCTGTGGCTTGAAAGCATGAATAATGAGCTCAGTTTATTTGGAGGAGGAAGGATATCTTCACTGTGGGCTATTGGATTCTGACAGTAGGTCTGGAAAGATTTATGAATGCCTAACTCTTAAGTTCTAAAAAATTAACCCAGAAATTTCTGCTTAGTTCTAAGGAAATAAAAAAACAAACCCTACAGTATATAAAAATTAAAAATAATGGGTCACCCAGTGAAAAATTTACATTTGAAATGATCTTGCTAGGCAAAGCACCTGGTTTGGTTTCTGCTAAATTCTGTCTATATTTTCCCCTGTCACAGAGAGACTTTTTTTGTTTCCTTGTGCATTCATGATGTCTATCTGCATGGTGAGTTTGCTGCTTTACATTAAATAAAATGAAGCTGACTGTCATAAACATGAGTGTTTCCAGATGGAGAGAGAATGGTGAAGAAGTTGGACAGAAAAGTGTGAATTTGATAACAGAAGGGTGTGAATTTGGTAGGTAAATGCAGCTGCAGTCCAAGTGAGTGGTAAATGCACCCAGAGAATTCTTTGGCAGAGGCAAGGGAAGGAAAACAGCAGGAGCAACAACTGCTGTGTCTGTATTGGAGTGTTCTGTCACACCTCAGAGCTACCAGAACTGGTGAAATATGTTTGTTGGTATTCAAAATTTTAATACATTGTGGGTATATAATATACATTTTATATAAACACGGTGTGTTTTATCTTGTCAGTAAATACTTATGTTATGATTATTTGTATATCTCATCACTGAATATGGAGCTCCATTTAAGCGTTCTACCACAATTCCATGTACTCCAGAGAAACAAAAGTGATTCTATAAACATGTAAAAAATTCCTAATGTTCATCAAACTGATGCCTTGGGAAGGCTGGCCTAGAGCAGAGGCTGGACAGAGCTAAAGAATAAAGCAGGGATTTATTAAAAGGATTTCCTCCATGCACACACCTTGGGCAGCACAAGAGCCCAGCCAGGGCTGCACCCAAGATGAACCAAAATGGTCCCAAAATGCAGCCCGGGCACGGGCTCTGTCACTGGGATCAGTTCTGCTCCATTTGCACCTTGGAGTTCATTGTCCAATTCCAGCTTTAGCTTCTGCACTCCCATCCTGCTTGTTTTTCTCTCTGCAGCCCACGTTGTTGGTGCTCTTGGGCTGAGATTTGGATCATTTGTCCTTGGTCCCCAGCTGGAGCAGGAATTGTTTTGTCTCCCTGCTCTGTGCAGAGCTCACCATGCCCTGATGTGAAGCCCAGACCCACACACTAAAGCAGCACAGAATGTGAAAAATAGAAAAGCTAAAATCTGAGGCATCAAAACAAATCAGAGTTTGCAAAGATTCTAAAACTCTATCTCAAGTTTATATCGTATTTGAACTCTATTTCATTTTATCATTGCATATTTTGTGTAAGTAGCAGCAGTGTAAAACCAATTTTTCTGGTTGTTTACTATTTCCTAACTTATTATGAATGAGAGAGGGGCTATTTCTGCACATGCAAACCAGTCTTCATCTTGGAGAGCCCTTTACCTTGGGGGCAGATGTGAGGCTCAGCATGCCAAGGACAATTTACACACCATCACTTGATGAGGTGCTGAGCAGCTCTGGGGATAGAGCAGGCAGCAAGGCCACTGGAGAAAGTCCTAGAGTGATTCAGACTGACCCAGGTTAATTCAATGTCTGTCCACAAAAAGAATTAGTGCAGAATGTTTCTATTATAGATTATATAAATTAAGCTATATAAAAATTATATATAACAATATACAATATCTTTTTATATAGATAATATTATCTAATATATTTTAAATTATATAAATTATCATTATATATTGTTATTATGATTGCCAGGGGAAAAGAGGTCCCAAGAAGGGCTTTGATTCCCAGAAATCCTGTAGGTCTGGAGTTGGGGACACCCTTGTCCTGCAGCCTGGTGGGGCCAGCTCTCTGCAGACAAGCCCCTGGTGCTCTGCCTGCTGCTGCCTTCCCAGGCTGCTTCTCAGAAGTGGAATTTGTCTGCCTGCCAAATCAGCAGCACCTGGAACATCTTGGCCAGAAGCAGATTTCAGAAAAGCTGTGAAACCTTCTAGACGTTCCAGATGGCAAAAAAAACCTCCTTCCTGCAGTAAATTTCTTATCTCTACAGTGTTTAGGTCTAGCTGAAGTTTAGATTTCATTAGCTAGAATGTTTATTTCACCTTACTGGCCAAATTTTCTTTAGCTTGTACTGTTTGCTTGCTCAGGTTACAGCTACTCTGGAGATCCAGAAGAAGTGTAGCCATTCTTGTAACTAATTTAAAAAAAAAACTGCATTATCAGATATTTTAATACTTTATTGAGAAAGAAAAAGCTTTGTTTAGCTTTACATATTATGAAAAGGAAAATTTCTACTAGGTCTCCATACCAGCAGAAGAAATGAGAAAATTAAGTTTGCTGAAAGTGGCTCTCATGTGTTCACAGTAATTCCTTTTTTATTTGAAATTAAAGCTGATACTGTTATCTGTGCTTTCCACAGAAAAAATTAGAAATGCACACCAAAGCATGAAGCCATAAGGTCAGGTTGTGATGTTCAGATGTTCAGATCAGAGCAGTAACAAACCTTAAAATTCACACTTTTGCACTGGGGAAGAACCACTAAGCCTTGATTTCAATTCCTCAAAATAAGAGCACTTGTGGTAGTGTTCCTTTCTTCCTCCTGTTTTTTTTTCTGATGGTTTCCACAGGAGCTGTTCTCAGAGGGTGACATCTTTGAGGTTCTTTTACAGGATAATTTAAGACCATTAACATAATTTTTCTTAGTCTGTAGCTCCAGCTGCTGCAATTTGTCTTTGAGATTCATGACTACTAAAATTCACCAAATTTAATTTAAAATGATGGAATATATTTCCATTTATTTAGCAATGAGAAACAAGTGCAATAAATACAGAGGAAAACTAAATGAAGAAATGGCTGGTGTAATCATGCATGTGCCATTGCCAGCCTGATCTCCTCAGGCTGCCTGTGTGCTTGTCTGCTGTTTCAGTCAATCAAATACTGCTCTATTGGAAGAGCTTCTTGGGATACGAAGCAATTCATTTTTAATGCTGTTTTTTATGGCTTTGACACACGCAGAGTGGGCCAATGCAGCTCTGCCAAGTTTTGTCAGCTTTGATAAGTGCACAGCCCTGCCCTAGCAGCCACAGCATGAAGGTTTGCAGAGTTCAGCCCCCAGCACCCAAGTGCAGGCTCCCTGGGGTCCTGCTCTCCCTGTGACCACCCCAGGCAGCACTGTCCCTCTGTCAGTGACTGTCTCAGGCTCTCAACCAGCTCCTGAACCCCACCGAAACAAAATAAGTGTGCAGAGCTGCTGGGGATTTGCAGTGGCCTCTGCAGATCGAATAGTCTCTCTGATTTCAAGCAGTGCAGGGCACTCCAGGCTGGCTTTTATCGTGGGGCTGCTGAAAGGTCGCATGTTGGATTGTGCACTTGGAAGCCGGGCTGGAAGGTGCTGCACTTCTGTGTGAATTCAGGCAGTGAATTCAGGTGTGGGATTCAGGTGGGACAACCTGACTGTGTAAAGGGATTGTACCAACATGGGTGAAGGATTTGAAGCCTGACCTGTATATCTGTCAAATGTGTCTGTCCAATTTCTCACCTACTCAACCTTGTCTAAAAAAGACATGAAAATTAAGCCCATTTACCTCTAGAGCAGGATCCAGCTTCCCACTTTGACCCTTCCCACCAGCAGCTGCAGTCTGCCCTGTCAGGAAGCAGCTCCAGCTGAGGAGCAAGCTGAGAAATTCCCTGCTGCTGTAGAGAGCTGGGAGGTTGTTGTGTCTCCCCGAGCAGCAGGAATCCTTGGCTGCTGGAGCACAGGGGCTGCTGCCTGCTCTGAGGTTTGATGTTATCTGTTCCCACACTGCCCACACCCTAGCAAACCCCTCGGAGGGTTTCTCCTCTGGCAGCCAGTGTCCGTGGGACAGCACAGGGGGTGCCTGTGGCTTTGCAGCAGGGTTTTTCATTTTGGGTTTGCTTAGCAGCCTGTGGATGCTGATTTCTCACTGATGCTGGGAGCAGTGGGGGTCACTTTGGTCTTTGCTGCATCTCTCAGTCTTTCTCTTGACTGTACACTGAAACTGGTGACTCTGTCACCTTTAGGTTTTGACAGTAACTTTTGTAATAAAAAACTTTAGTAAAAGTCAATCAGCAAGTTCCTTATCAGCTTTGTGAAGCTCAGTTAGTAAATAGTACACACAAACTGCCTGGCTCAGAGCATGGGTTGGTGTGAGTGTCAGGCTGTCAGGTTTGCTGCTGATTTCTGGAGTTCAGTTTGGATCAGATTTTGGTGCAATTCCACTTGGCAGGTGCTGGGGTTGGTTTGGGTTTTTGTACTGGTAGATGGTTTTGGTTTCTTTCACCACCCAAAGTCTGAGACCACTTCCAGTTCATACATAGAATATTCTTAGCAGTTGGCAGCTACCTGTTTTTCCCTAAAACCATTCTCAGAAAAGGTAGAACAGTTCTTCCTGAACTTTCATTTTAAATTTCCCCAAAAAGAGAGACCAAATCTGGGAGATGATAATGTGAAAATTCAACAACAGAAATCTGTTGAATGCACCCCAGCCACCCTCAGCAACTGATCTGTGGAAATGCACCCCTCAAATACAGGGATCGGCATCCTCGAGATGAGAGTTTCCCAGCTGGGTCATGTTAAGCACTTTAATATTTCATCTAAAAAGTGCAGAGACATTTGGGAGATTTTGAAGCCTGGCTACAAGCTGGCATCTCAAACTTGTACTCCAGATGAAGGAATGTGTTCCCTGTGTCATGTGCACTGTGTACTCTGCTCTTCAAAATAATCCCCATCTGCTAACTGAGTGAAATGAGGCATCTTTTCACTGCTTAAAAATACCTGTCTTTTACAGCAATGCACTCCTCAAATGTATCTAAGTGTTTGAGATCTAATCAATTTAAAATGTAAGTAGATAGCTCCTTTATCTTTGTAAAACACGCTTCTAGAAAAATAATCAAATTACTTTTAGAGTACCTTTCTGGAGTCTGTAGCTAAGGACAGAATTTATTTCATTTCTGAGCTGCACCCTTGGCAGTCAGTGAAGCAAAGACACAATGATAGATGCTTTCCTGAGTGAAGGGAGAATCTGCAGTGTGAGTGTAGACCTCTGGGCTAGGTAATGGTAGATGCAACTAAAACACCTTAAAGGAGATGAATTAATGTGGAAAAGACTGGGTAAGAGACAAACCTTACTGTTAGAAGAAAATAGCATGGAAGCAATCACAGCAGCATCAATAGAATAATAGAAGTTGTTCTTGATGCTGCAGTGAAATAATGCTAAATGAAATTTCTTTGGAAAATTGTGTTTTGTTCTCACACGACAACAAGAAATTTGACAGAGAGAATGATATGATCACTGTCTTAGGCTCTTCTCCCTGGTGTGAAAGGCTGAATTTCTGCCAGCATGTCAGTATACTGCACAGTGTATGTTTGATCAAAAGCAGGAAGGAGCAGTTTAGATTCCTCCAACCTCCATCAGGAGATTTTTTTCCCCACCTGACTCAGGCTTAGACCTTGCCTGCCTGCAAACCACGACTTTAAAGGCTGATTAATGGCTGATGCAGGAGCAGCCTTCTGCAGGGAGCTGCTGCTGGAGAAAGTGCCAGGATGCACAGACGAGAGGCTCGGACTGAGCAGACAGTTCCCTGCAGCTTCTCATCTTTCTGGGCACCATCAGAAGCTGCTGCTTCCTTTGGCTAGGTAGAAAAGTCATAAGTAGATGTTGAGGAAAAAATAGGAAAAAGAAGCTCCCAGCATACTCTTGCAAAATTGTGATAAAATACAATCAGGATTAAAATTTTACTGTTACTTGTCAATTGTGCACACATCAAAATTAGCATACAGCTGTAATGGAAACCTTATGTTCTTAAATATTTTCACAGAAGCAAAAGGAGAAAAATAATATTTCTTGGGCTTTTATTTTCTAACTCTCCTTTTTCTCTCTGTATTTGTGTGCCAGAGTTGAGTTTGTGTTGGAACACAGCTGGTTCCCTAATGGCCTCCACTGTTTTTTTCCCTGAGATATTATAAGAAGTGCTGTAAAGGTCAGACTGAGGAGCCTGAATTCTCCTTTCACTTGCTTTGTTTCTCTCTAGTATTATTCCACTGCCTCTTGCGTTTACTTTTGATATAAAATTCTGTATGAGGAAATTGAAACCACACAACAGAGTGCAAGAAGTGAAGCAGCACACTTTGGAGCTCAGACCTTCCCTGCAGATAGCTCCTGTTCCCAGATATTGCTGGTTTTTTCTTCTTGTGTGGGCACCAAATTTCAGGTAGCTACTGGTGTGGCCAGAATGCAAACACAGCAGTGTATGTTCATTTCCAGTTACAACAAATGTCCTATCAAACAGGCCTCTGATAATGATAATTACATGGCATTTAACAAGTGTGTCTGAAGCCAGGCATGGCAGTAACCCTGTTATTCTGAGTTTTCAGGTATGACAGCAAGTGTTGCATTGCAATGCAGCAGCACATAGAATTATCTGTGGTATCAGAATGATCTCAGCTCCTGCACACTGCAGCTGCCTGAGTGCAAGGTGCCTTGTGTAATTTAGCCAGCCGAGAAGTTAACCTGAGCTCTTCAAGTCTCTGCCTTTGCTCACCTTTGTTCTGTAGCAGCAGATGTCAGGAGCATCTCCTGCATTTCCATGAGCTCAGTGAAAAGCACCCCAACCCTTGGTCAGAGAAAACCAAGTTTGCTTGTGTCTCCTTTGCTGTACCCAAGGCACAGCCATTTTCTATAGTGATATTTAATATTCCCCTTTGCATCCTTTGACATTATCTAACAATTCAGTCTGAACACCAGAATCTAGGTGTTTCAAAGATCAAGTAATTAGCACTCCACTACTAAGATGCAGAAATATCCCCCTTCCACCATGGGGAAAAAAACCAAAACCCACCCCAACCCAAGCCCAAAAGCAATATGAAATGCAGACCTTAATGAAGAGATATTAAGGCATGAATTCAGAAGTCAGTGTTGGAGTTACAAAGAGACCTCAAGGCTGAATGGAATATGAACTCCATGTAATAATCTGGTGTGCATCCCCAGTCAGCAGTGGTGCAGTGGATGTTTTATGTCCACATCCCTGGACAGTAAAGTGATGCCTCAGGTTTTAGCTTTTCTATTTTTCACATTCTGGGCTGCTTCAGTGTGTGGGTCTGAGCTTCACATCAGGGCATGGTGAGCTCTGCACAGAGCAGGGAGACAAAACAATTCCTGCTCCAGCTGGGGACCAAGGACAAATGATCCAAATCTCAGCCCAAGAGCACCAACAACGTGGGCTGCAGAGAGAAAAACAAGCAGGATGGGAGTGCAGAAGCTAAAGCTGGAATTGGACAATGAACTCCAAGGTGCAAATGGAGCAGAACTGATCCCAGTGACAGAGCCCGTGCCCGGGCTGCATTTTGGGACCATTTTGGTTCATCTTGGGTGCAGCCCTGGCTGGGCTCTTGTGCTGCCCAAGGTGTGTCCATGGAGGAAATCCTTTTAATAAATCCCTGCTTTATTCTTTAGCTCTGTCCAGTCTCTTCTCTAGGCCAGCCTTCCCAGGCATCAAAGTTAAGCAGGTTCTTTAATTGTACCAGCCTCCATCCCAGTAACTGCACTCAGCACTTTGAAGGATTTGCAGAGAGAGAGGGCAGGCAAAGAATAATTCTGGTAATATCCATGCCCATGAAGTTAGAAAGTCATATTTGAGCAGTGTTTCTAAATGCATTCTACTTTGCAAAGGTTTTATAAGGAAAGGCAAGGTGGCTAATTTAATTGCTGTACACAGCTTTGTGGCAACAGGCATTTTGGCTGTTTCCTTTTTCATTTAACATTTATTCAATTTATTTCTTATTTCCGTTGGTGGCAGTAAATGAGTGTTACACTGTTTATGCATTTGGGAGACGGTTATTAATCATGCTTTGCCCATATGTTGTACTTGGTAAGTCTTTTCCAAGAACAAACCTTTATTCTTCCTGCTTCTAGAGTCTTTTTTAACAAAAGATTTCCCTACAGTCAACTTGTCTAGTTACCAATTGCACTCCAAAGTTTGTTTGGGTCTGTAGAAGTGCTGGAGGTGTCACACATATGCCAAAAATGAGCAAGACAGAACATCTGGAGTGACTTGGTTGAAAAAAAAAAGGGTTTATAAAATGAATTAGGAGAAGAACCTGAGAAAATTGGAAGAAGCCTGTGTGGCTGAAAGAACACACAGTATTCTTTTAGGAGAATTGCAGGAGAACTTGTTCACACAGATTTTCTGAGCTCAAGAATTCAGGCCCTGCTATCAGTAGTGTCAATGCCTGTTTGGGATGGAGTAAATCCATGTTCAAGGTCTCAGTTTCCATTCAGCAGAGCAATAACTGCTCTGGAATTGTCTGCCTTCAGATGATGTTCTAAGCTCTGCTGGCACAATTCCCGTATCTGGCAACATTATTGTTTTATTTTAGTACCAAAAAGTGTCAAACACTCGTTTTCTTTATCTTTTCATCTCATTTTGTAGAACAGATCCAGGCTTCTCCTGAAAGGTTGTGTTAGCAGCTCAAGCATGCTCCATGCTGATAAATATCAGAGCAACCTGATGGTTTAAGTACAAATAAATTACCTGCTTAGTCTGGCAGTAAGTTTGATGGCAAGGCTTGAATAACTCTGGACCCCTCAGTAAGCACTTGCTCCCAAACAAGGCTCTTCTGTAACTGGGTTAAAACATAAATAATCTGCTGTCTTTGCCTGTCTTGGCTGGGAATAAGCTGACCAGTAATCTGTTTATAGAAAAATGCACATAAATCAAAGGAGATGCACGAGCATAAATCTGGAGCAATGTATACCTGAATTGAGGTTTTATTCTATTTTTGAAGCAAATAGAGGGGTTTGTCCCCTGAAGTTGTTGTGATCACAGCACACACATATTTTCTCTAAAAAAGGCAATACTTTCCATAATATTCAGAAAATATTTCTTGCTTCCCAGGAACAGTCTCTCCCCTCCTCTTCCTTGTTTCCCCTGCTGTTTATAGCTTAAAATAGATGAGAATATTGCCCAGGAGATCTGCAGGCTTTTCTGGGTTATTTCCCTGTCTGAAACCCTTTCCTTTCAGTCTCATGGCTGCTGGTGCCCAGGCAGGTCAGGTGTTTCTGCTCCTTGCTCTGGGACTGCAGAGTGTGTCCTGGGGAAAATGGAATTCCAGCAATTACCTGGACTCTGTGCTGAATAGAAGAGGTGGCTTTTCCCTTAGTGCTGATGCCAGGAGTGATTTTAGCCATGGTGATACTCTCCATAGTGAATATTATTAATGGAATATTCAATATTGAATATTACTGAATATTACAATAGCACCTTATCCAAATGAGTGTTGAATTATCCTTATGGATATAGAACACTAAACTAGCTGAGGTCAATAAAATGGTGCTCAGTGTCCCATTGAAGTTCATTACATCTTTCCAATTGGAGTTTATTGCAGGAGAACAAAACCCCTTAAGCAGACTCTGTTTTTTCCTTGCTTTTGTATCAGTGCCTCATTATTTTTACTGCTGGTTTTAATTTTTTTTCAATGTCTTGCCTGAATTTTGCCATCTTGCAGTGCACTGAAGTATTCTGCTCTCTCAGAGCACAGAGAGCAGGCTATCCTAAAATAGCAAGAATGGGAAGCAGTAAGCTCAGGCTTTGAGAAGGGGAACACATGGGACTAAGCAAGATAAATTAGTGAGTAGCAGATGACACCTGGGGTGAGATTTTGAGAGGAGAAGCTGACAAAATGTACTAGCCTGTAGGGAAATAGGTTACCCACCTGCCTTGTTGTAACTGGAATATCTCTTCTGCTTGTTTGCCAGCCTTACGAATCCCTGAGATTATTTTCACTGTTTGCAGTAAGAAATTGCTTAATGGAGGCCTAATTCTAGGGGGCAAAAAAAAAATAAAGCTGATGGTTGTATTTTTCATGGCTAAGGAAAGAGAAATGACAGGTTGCTGGCAGTCCTGCAATATGGAACCAGCTACAACATAAACAGAAACAGAATTGCCTTTCGGGCTGCAAATTTTTTCTGCGTCCTTGAGAATCTCCACAGGAGTGCAAGCATTGCTCTTCATTTGCAAATTTTTGAAGCAGTTATCATTCTGGTGTTACCTTATCTTATCCTAGTTTCCTTAGCTCGTAATGGCTGTGCCCTATTTCCCTCTGAGCTCTCAATCCTCCTGGTTTAGCAGAAGCATGCTTACCTGGGGCAGTCTCTGTTCCCTCCAGAGGCTTTCCTGGCTGGGATGTTTATCAGCCCCCAGCTCATGGCTGGGAGGACAAGCAGCACTCCCCTCCAGATGCCCAGTGGGGGGCTGCTGACACGATTCTTCTTTAGTTGTTTGTTTTTTTTTTTTAACAACTGTTTATTTCTTATTTCCACAAAATACATTTCTTACTACAAGTGAATTTGCTGTGATTTTAACTTTTACCAAGCTGTTCCCTGCTTTATTTACTATGCCTGCATCTTAGGATGACTTTTAAAGACATTGCAGTATATCTCATTTTCTTCTGAAATACAGAGCCGGGTAAACTGTGAAACCTTAATGCCACTGACTTTTGAAAGCTATAAGAACCATGCCAGGCTATTTGGAAATCAAAGTAATTATCAAAATCAAAATGACCCAAAATCAAAAAATTCCAAAATAAAAAATCAAAATTATCCAAAATCACCTTATATTTTGTCTGCTTATCATGGTTAGGCACCATCATGACCATCATGTTTAGACAAACCTCCTTTCTCTTATGGAATTCTGTCATTTTAAAGGATGGTGTAGTTAAAAACTAGAGACTTGAACTTTTGAAGAGGTTGGTATTTTTTCTTCAGTTCACCCCCTTAATTTTAACATTTCCTTTGAATCTCACCTTAGTTGCAGCCCACTTGCAGCACAGAGGTTTTGAAAGCCAGTCTCACTCCTTGCTGGCATAAGAGCTCTGTTTTAAGAGATATTTTCTGGGCAGTCCTAGTCAGTAGTTTTGTCTGCAGTTGATACAGAATAGATCTCAGAGTGGTCCCAGCCAAGCTTAAGGCTCTTCGTTTTTTCATTCTTCATTTTTTTCATTTTTTCATTTTTCATTTCTTTCACTTTTTTTTTTTTTTCATTTTTCACTTCTCTTCTTATTCAGGGCAGTCTTGATTACCCAAGTTTTTCTCTTCTTTGTTAAATTCTGATTTGGGCAATGTGGTCTTGGAATGTTTAAAACTTTTCACTGCTTTCTGAATGCGATGTTACAGAATGGATTTGTCCTTTGCTAAAAGAATTAAAGTTCACCTAAATTGTTTTGAGGAAAGGGTCCCAGGGCACAGCTCACAGAAGTCACCTGCTAAATGCTTTGGGGTGAAAAAACCCCATCAATTTACTGTAAGCTTCTCTCTTTTACCACCTGCTTCAATTAAATGACGTTATACATCAGAAATGAGGCAATATTTTCAGTGAAAACATTTGTACTGTTTTTGTGAGGACCATGCAGTGTTTCACACCAGACTGTTTGTCATTTGATACTCAGAGGTTGTTCATGACTGTGGTGTTCACATTCCTTACACAGCTTCAGTAACAAAATCTGTTAGATAAGGAAGATATTTAGGGAGTGGCAAAGAGATTAAATCCATGAACTTAGTTCTAACTGTGCTCCAAACAGAAGGTGAATCAGACATAACCTTTTTGAAATAATTATTTCTCTTTTTTTGTGTGTATATGTGTGTGAGATGCCATTTTTCCTGGCACAAGAATAAAGAAAAATTAAATATAGTGGAAATGTACCTGGATTAGGTGGCCTGAGTTCTTCATATGCTTACAGAGAAGGAAAGCAGGAGGTCTGAAAGCCTGTCCTGGCAGCACAGTAACTTTGCACTGTCAGGAGACCCAGCATGCTCCTCCCAGGCATCCAGTCCCAGCCAATGCCACCAAAAGCTACTGGCCCAGATGGAGATATCCCCATTTTGAGATATTTCTGTGTTTCTCTGTGCAGAGCCATGCATTACAGATTAATTGAGCAGGCACGTTGATGTTTATGAGCTTTAGGCTCAGCATGGAGTGCTGAGATGAGAAGGGACAGATGTACTTGTGTAAGCAGTGCAAGGTCAGCTTGCTTTATTTTGGTGCTTGGGGACAGCATCTCTTCTTCTACAATCAGGACAGAGGTGCTGAGGCTGCTCACAGAAACAGCTACAAACATAAGCAAGTGAAATGCAATGTTGGCAAGTTTTGCTTGGAGAGGGAAGGGAAAAAGAAAGTAAAATTTTAAATATTTTCATATTCTTCCAACTGTATCTGTGGACAAAATACTATTAAGTGTCTTGTCTGCCTGTATAGCAAGCAGCATTAACAACAGGATTTTTGGTGAAATTCAATTTTAGTGGTTGGCACGCTTCTATCTGGTTGAATTCAATGCATTCCAGGTGTGGGTTTCCATGACCAGTTGTGTTTGTATCCAAGGTTTTATTTCTGGCATTTTTCCCAGTGAATATTCTGGCATAGAAAGGTGTATGAGTGCAGCTGGCTTTTGTTTTGTTTTCTTCTGTGGAGCCTGATTCCACAGATAAACTCTGTTGTGAAGAGCCTCACAGGGGAGACAGGAAAATGAAAGCTTGTTTTTTGTATGCCAAAGTCAGTTTTCACAGGGGAAAGTGTCCATGTCCTCTGGTCCAAGCTGGGTGCACAGGTAATGCTGCACAACAAAAAAAATACAGATGCCTAGGGAGTTCTGATGTTTCTAGCTGGAGTTTGGTCCAAATCAAGTATTCAAATATTTGAAAACTTGCTTGAAATGCAAGTGTTAGCTTGGCATGGAGATCTGAATGGAGGCTTTAGCGTTCACAGTGTGACCCTGGAATGCCTTACATGATCAAGGTGTTTGAAACCCCAGCTCTCCTGGAGTGCAGTCTGGCAGTGATCCTGTTTCCTGGCTGTGGGCATGTCTTGGCCTTACTGCCCAAAGCCATGTCGTGCTGGCAGCTGGCAATTCACCCTGTGCCTGGTGAGCTGGGCTCTTGAGGAGATGTGCTGACACAAACACAAACAGCTCAGATTCTGCACAACTCCCGGCCACTGCAAATCTTTCAATTATTATGTTTTGCCAGTCTTCACCTCCCGTTATGATCCAAAATTATGTTTTCCTTTTCAGAAGGGTATTAAGTTAATCTGACAAGAATTTAGCCACCCTGACTGAATTCTTAGTGCTCTGGGCTCTTGGGAAGACCGGAGCATTTGGGGCCAGTTCCCAGGTCTGAACTCACAAAAAAACACTGATGAAGGTTGGTAAGAAAGTTCTTCTGCTGCTGATTCTGCTTTTCTGAGTGTCTCAGTTTGGAGTTCTTATGATCTGATGGGAGTGAGTAGCTCTGTCTTCTCATGTGATTATTTTCCCCCCGGGGATTTGAGAACAATATTCATTTTTACCAACGTTTTGGTAAAGCATAATACTCCTTGGGAGGATTATGCTGCCAGGTGCTGGATGATCCTGCACCTCCAGAAGTGAGGCTGAAAACATCTGTAGCTCTCCCATGCTTCATATTCCAACTTTGGTTCCTGGTGACATTCTAAGACATCAGCACTGGGTATCTAAAAATGTACTTTCACCTGCTCAAAATAAGCTGCAGGCATTTTCCTGTGGGATTTGGTTCTCTCTTCCAAATTTTGGAAGAAGTATAAAAGAACCTGCAGATAGCCTATGCTTTCAAAAGAGACTGTAATCCTTCAGACAGAAACTGAGCTCCTTGCTGCCTTGGTGAGGTTTGGGTGGGGAACATAAGTGCCAGGATATATTCCATTTCTGCTCACTTTTCCCCAGAGGCCTCCTGTGTCTGACACCTGTGTCTGACACCCACAGGACAGGGCTCCTGGATCCCCTGAGACACAAACTCCTCTGGGGCTGGGTCTTATTTCCAGTGCTATGGCATGAGTGACTTTTCCACATTGTAGAGAATTCCTTTAAGGTGCCTTGCAAGAGGTGATTTTTTTTTTTTTAGAATCTCAGTGACACCTAAATGGTGGATTTAAGGAACCTTTGGAAAAATATGAATTAATTCAGTAAGGAGCTTGGCTTTCACCATGAAGCCAGGTGAGATGGCAAGGGAAAGTGAATGGTTTGCAGCTCTCCAGAGCATTTTATAAACTATTCCTGCATGGCTGTGCAAGAACAGAGCAGCTCCTGGAGGCCAGCACGAGCTGTCAGCTCTGCTTGCCACTGCCCTGTGCCAGTGAGTCTCTGGCTGCAGACAGGACCTGTGCACTGCAGAGCAATGTCCTACCCTGCTCTCACAGGAAGGTAGAATCTGTAAGAGCAAGGTTATTTATTTGCATATTTTTTAGTGTTTGAGTGCACACCTACCAGAAATTTGCACTTAAAAGGATGCCTGCATTTTTTATTGTGCCACATACATTGTCATTTACTTGTGCAGTTCTTCCAGCTAAATTTAGAAAGACAGTTTTAGGTCATGAAGTCTAGAGAAACATTTCAAATACAGAAAAAGAATATGTACTGTTAACATGCCATGTGTGAGTTTATGTGGATAACATTTGAAATGGAGATTGTTCATCATGCTCCATGCTAGCAGATTTTGTTCTAATGGATTCTGACTGGAATGTTGCACGCACAAATGCGCACACAGAGCACTTAACCTTCAAAAAGGCTGGGCACTCTGTTCAGGATGGATTTAGTTAATTGAGCATTGATTTAAAGAGCTTGGAATACAGCTGTCCCAAATTGTTGGTTGGGACACGTCTGTGGCCTCCGTGCTGTACAAGCACCAGTGAATGTCAGCCCTCAGTCCCTGACTGGAGCAGGACAGGACAGACTGCAGGAGAATGACCTGAACTGGGAGTGGCATCAGAGCTGGAATCCACACCGAGCTCACACTGGAGTGAGAAATGATCACTTTGTTTTTTATTGAGCAAAATATTCTGCCCAGTAAGATCTGCAAGCAGCAAACCATATAAACCATATAACCACATGGTTTATAAACCATATAAATTAGCTGAGAAAATCTGAGACCTATATAATCCTCACTGGAGGTAAAGTTTCCTTTTCATTTACAGGAGGGATTCCATGATTTCACAAACCTGGCAGTACTAATTACCACATTTATGTCTAGTTCAGAACAGTTATTTAGAAACAATTTCTCTTTTTCTTTCACACCAATGTGTTATTATCATTTTATTTAGGCTTGCCAGCACCCTCTCTTTATTGTGGAGAATATGCATTATCTTTTACAAGTGTATAAATAAATAATCTTGTAGTGTAAATATATAATCTTCTATGCCCATGGGCACACACATATAAATGTATGTATGTAAAAGTATACCCAGATACACTTAAGAGCTTCATATTTTTCAGGAGAGGATTTTTCCTTGCCTTGTTACATCACACTAAGACCTGAAGAGCCCTTTATGTCAGTTGTAAAGATGTCAAGTTCTATTAATGAAAGACTTGGACGTGAGCATGGCTTGGAAAACACATTTGTCTTTAGGAATAAAAATGGCATTCATCTTCTATGGTGCAAAAACAAAAACAAAAAAACCCAAGGCATTTCCTAAAAACTTTTTGGAAAAATGAAATTACGAAGCAATTAAATTACAATTATGTAATCTGTAAATTTTATCAAATAAGCAAATTAAAATCACTAGAAAATAGTAGTGGGAAAAGGTGCTTTTCAGGTTTCAAGTTCCAAAATTACTCTTTTTCTCCCAGAAAGCTCCAGTACAGAATACCCCTTGCCCTGCTGTGTGTTTTCAGCTGACTCTCACAGATGTGGCCATAAGATGGGTAGTGCTGCCTTGTGACAGGTGTTTAGGGGAAAACTGGAGTAAAAATAACCTTCAGCTAACTTGCTCTGGCAAAATTTTAGGGAAAATTTTCTGTGTTTTGTCTACTTTCAGAGCTTAAGTGAACCACGTGGCTTTGAAATTTGTTTTTAAAAGTGTATGAGCTCCGGAAAGCCGAGTACTGCAGAAACAACTTTTTCCACACCTTCACTGTCTCATAGTGCAAGGAAATCTCTTACATTCACATGCTTAGAACAGTGATGTTGAGTCATGGGGAAGAGTCAGGCAAAGGGAAAGCTGGAACCTAGTGTTTCTTTATTCTAATAAATGACAATTCCCATGTGCATGACTCCCTTTCTGCCTGTCAGTCTGTTTGCTGAGCCTTTCAGCTGTTTATAGTCTAAATATGACGAGTTTGGGCTTAGCAGCCCACAGGACCCCCCAAATCTCCTTGTCAGTACCAGTTCCTGGTGCTCACTCTACCCTGAGCCCTGTGTCTCTGTGTCCCTCTGCTGTTCTGCTCAGACATTGCTGCTTTTCCAGCCTAAGCCCAGCCTAAGCTCGGACTGGAAGCCACACTCAGCTCGCTTTAAAGCCAAACTGTGCCACTTGCCTGCCTAGAAACACCTGCAGAAGGTCTCCAGAAGTGTTAGAACACCTGGTTCGTGGTGCCTGTCACACACAGCAGTGCTGGGATGCAGATGTACAAAGCCTGTAGCACACAAAGCCAGCTTTGGGGTGCTGCAGTGACAGTGACAGAGGTGCCACGTCCCACCTGCTGGGTGGAAACTTCTTTGGAGGTGAGATGAGCTGAAAGGAAAGCCCCGGGAGGGAAAGGAGATTTCCACCTGCTGCTTTTCCACCAGTGGGTCTGTGAAACCGTGCGAGGAAAAGACAGGCTGGGGATGGAAGGTGCAACAGAAGAGGGAAATTTCCACATCCTTCCCTAGATCTGTTCCTGTGGAGGGAAACTTTCAGGTTTTGATTCAGTGGAAAGCAAATTTGTATCTGAGCAGAATAAAAATATCTAAAAATAACTTTTGGATTTATTTTCCTTTATGAAACATCTTTAGGGAAGACAGAAGCATTTAAAGTTACTTTTAATATGTTTTTTTGGCAAGCATACAGCTTAGTTTGGGCTGGTTACTGGGGTTTGCCTTAACTCATGTCTTGGCTCTTCCTCGCATTGAAATATTTCTTTGTCATGTGTTTTGCTGGTACTTTGGGAGGTTTTAGGGAAGTTTTGCCACTTTGCTGTACCTCAGCACCCCTTAGAGCCCCAGTCAATGAGGGGCTGCAGAGGCTGATGTGGGGTCAGAGCAGTGGGGAGCTGAGGCCAGGGACTTTAACCCTAAGTCATGCACTGCTGGGATTTAAAGTGCAGGGAAGCCTCAGAGCTTTGGGTCTGTAAGCCAAAGCTGAGAATTAAACCCAGGATTTGATCTGAGACCTTGGGAAAGGCTTCCAAACTCAAGTGCTAGAAGTGAGAATGTGGATTTATAGTTTAAAGCAGAGACATGTTAAGCTAAGCAGAGGAAAGTTTGGAGTTTTAGAGTACAGGGCTGTGGGTTTGTGTGTCATACCATGATTGGCTAAGAAAGCTCTCACTGTAGCGTGAGTCTATAAGATGAAATATTTAAATATTGGGTTAAAAGCATAAATATCCGTGTTAGCCATGTTTTACTGGTTAATAAATCTTTGAAATATCTTGTAGCTAAAGGTCTTGTGACCTTCTGAGCCATGCAGTGAAGATGTGAGCCAAACTCACCCTTCCTGCCTATGCAGGGGAAAGAAAAATGAATTGCATCATCTGAAGCAACTCAGAGGTCCCATCTCTAATTCTTTCAGAATTGCTCCCAGCCCCTCTGCCTGGAAGGGATCTGGTGTTAGCAGGGTGCTCTCGTGGGGTGAGGGTGGGCTTTTGGCTGTGCCTTGTGCTTCAGACTGAGCCAGTCTTCAGCACTGGCCAGCTGAGAGTGTGGGGACACCTCCAAACGTCAGTGCACGCTCTCAGGGTGCTCTAGCAGCTGCTGCAGTGCCTGTGCCCGTGGCTGGGCAGTGAAATCCAGCTCTCTGTGAGAGCCAGGGCTGCCTGCAGGGCTGCCAGGAGCCACGTGCAGGCTCTTGGTGGCCTCACCTGACCCCTGGGTGCCAGGCTGGCTCCATCTGCTCGCTCCATCCTTGCTGGGAAAGCAGGAGCTGCATGCAGGGAACCCCTGCACAGCCAGGCTCTGCAGGCAGCAGCAAACTCGAGTGAGTTTTAGGCATTTCCCACATCCATGGGGGCTCTGCACCAGCTCACAGCACTCCTCAGTGCTCAGCTCTGAGCATTCCAGTGCTGCAGCAGTTCTAGTTTAGAGTGCTGGTGATGAACAAATATGTGTTGCACACTTCAGCACACTACTGACAGCTCTAAAAGCTGGCACATTAATTAAAATAATTGCCTAGCTATGTATTTAAATAATTAAATCGTTATTAATTCAGCGAATGCCATAATAGGCTTTTAGGAATTACAGAAGTATCCTTTTCCATGACATACACTGATATTTTTATCTTTTGGCAGGCTTTTTATCTGTTGAACTCAGAAATCTGCTCCTACTTTGTTTGCATTCAAGGCCCTCCAAATTTTCCCCCCTAATTTAAAAGACACTTAAATTTAAAGACTTGGGTGGAAGTTCTCGTGCTGTGGCATTTCCACACGGTCTTTGGAAATGTTCTATGAGCAGAAGTACATGATTTTAATGTTAACTGAAACATTTCATAACACTGTGTTATATGATACCTAATACTGAGCTTCAATATAAACTTCAAATCAACTCAGACATGAAAGGGATGTAATCTTAACTGGTGTAGACTGTGGTAAAAATGCATTCAGATGTTTTACCTTTGACAAGTCAGAAACTCACAGTTCTCTGAAACACAAAGAGCTGCTTCTCCCACCTTTGACCAGCCTTTGCTAACTGCATTTTAAATTACAAATGGCAAATGTCTGGTTGCACAGACTCCAAAATGTAGTTTTGTTTGCTGAGTGGACACCCTTACAGGGCACAGTGTGTAACACACCTGCTCATATAGAGATTGTGAAGCCACTGATTAGGAACCAAAAAGCCTCTGTGAGAACCAACATTTAACATATGTGTGCATATTTGCAAGACAGAAATCTATTTTAACATTTGTAAGAGCAATAAAATTAGGAGCAGTCTGGTTCTGCAGACTCCAGGTTTAAGTTTAACATTTTAAGCTGTTTGAAGGTGAGCTCTGTGTTATTTCAAAATCTCAGTTCTTCCAAATAAATAGCAGCAAATGTTGGGTATTTTGAACAGGAAGAACTGGCAACTGAGAAACAGGGAACAAAAGGCTTGTTAAAGTAGATCTGCTGTTCTTTAGGAATATATGAATTTGAAAATGTGTATCTTTTGAGCATTATAAAGGAAAAAAGTAAGAGTATGTATGTATACACAGACACACACGTTTGTGTTTGTAGAAGTACAAATGCAGAGCAGAAAGAAGTAATGCAGAAGCACCTGTTTTATTGAAAAATTGATTTGATTTTATTTTATTTGATGACATCACAGCTATTCTGGGAAGCAAGAGATGCATGCGTTGTTTCAAAGCTGTATGGACATAAATGAAGCAAAGCAAAAAGCACTCTTAGGTTGCCTCAGGTATTTGCCACGAGCACAGGCAAATATAAATACAGGTGTTCAGTTTGGCAGGGGCACTCGGGGCTGCCTCTCTGCAGCCAGCTTCTTCCACTTGCTGAACACTAGCAATTAAATTTGAGTATGAGATACAACCTAAGGTGATCAACCTTGCTGAGATGTAGTTAATGCTGGAACCCTGGGTGCTGAGAATTTCAGACTTTCTGTGCTGCCAGGCACTGAACCCCAGGAGAACACTGCATTGACCTGAGGCCGTGGAGAAGCTTCCAAAATGGAATGACAGAACTGGGATTGTGGAGTTTGGATAGAAGTGTGTGATATCACAGGGTGGGAAACTTGGAGTTGTAAAATATAGTAATATATATAAAACCAAATAGAAGTTTTAGGGCAGAAGCTAGTTTTTCTTCTTTACTTCTTTAAGGGTTTGGATGGTATTGTATAATTAGATAAAGAAGTTTACATTGTGAAAAACAGGTAGTAAGTTACTGAGTTAAAAATAAAAATAATTTAGGTGTCATTTCTTATTTAGACAGTTTATCCTTAAAAAGCTTTCTAGAGAGAGAGATACAGCTCCATTTTTAGTTTGTTGGAGTGAAGTGCTTTAGAACTTATAGTTTATAACACTGTAATATAGATAAAAACTAATAAACATCCAAGTCCAAACAAGAAATACCCTCTCAGACATTTAACCCCAACCCTAACAAAAAGAAGCTAAAACTCCACAAGTTAGCTCTGAACAAAGAAAGAAGTGTGTTGTTAGCTGCTCTAAATAACACAAATGGCAGAAATGGGCGTGCCTGCAGCTTTATCCCTCGTTAGAAGCAAGGTGTAAAATCAATGTTAGCCCATAAACTCTGTCCATAACCTGCTCGTGGCACTCATTGCAGATGTGACTTTGGCCTTCCTCTCTCTGGGAGCCTTGGTGTTTTCCCTCTTGCACAAGAGCCCAGGCTTTAGAGAGCATGTAGATATTGGCTGTGATGGCTTTATGTCTTCAGTGCTTAAACAGAAAGCATTTAACCTCATGAATTTTTAAATCTTATTAATAGATGCAAACATTGGTGCACCACACATTTATAAATTAATAAGCTACTGCAAAAGGAAGCAATAAATAGTGAAAAGGAATTAAAGTGAAATCTAATGCATGTCCTGAGATAGTTTTGACAGATTCAGTGCCCATTTTCTTTCTGAATTGTTTTATGGAACTGTAGCTCTTCTAAATTCCATCTGTGCTGAGCCAGGTGTTCTTCAAATCTTGTAAGGAATGAGATTTCTTTCAGCTTTCCACCCTCCCTGCCATGCATCCACTATTGTGTATTTTCTGTTTTGAACTTAGCTATGTATTTTTCAGAAAACATGTTGCATCTGAAGTACATTAGTGTAAAATCCTAGCACAGCAACAGGACCACTTGTGGTAAATTCCTTACAAATACTCAAAGAGGCAAGATTCTGACTTCAATTCCTTACAATTATCTTAAAGAGAAGATAAAATGAGCAAGTGGGGCAATCAATAGCTGGGAGCAAGTGGTAATTTTAAAACCCAAACAAAGAAAGTTATTTTGCTAGAACAAACAGGATAAAAGCAAAGACTAATCAAGCTTCCTTCAGGAGTGTTTTTGTGCCTCTCTCTAAAGATACCCAGCCTCACTGCATATATTCTTGTCAGCTGTCTGCTCAATTCCCCTGGCTTTCCTCAGGGCCTTAGAGCTGCTGGTTTTACACTGTGGCTAATGTGGAAGGAGAAAAGCCTGCTCTTAAAATATCCTTGTGGTTCCCTGGCTGTGTCTGCCCGAGCATCCCTAGGGATGAAAGCAGAGAGAAGTGCTTCCCCTGGAGGCTGTCCTGGGGCATCTTCTTTTCCAGACCTTTGAATGCCCTGAACACCTGAGCAGTGCATGTTAAATAAACAGAAAAACGAGTGATGGAGGCTACCAGAGCTGTTTGATTCCTGTGCCACCAGCAGCTGTGACATACATACAGAAACGTGTCCCCAGGAGTGCAAATTGTCAGTCAGTGGGATGAAGTAACCATCAGCAAGGCAGATCTCTGCTGAATTACATGTGCTGTTTTACAGTGGCTGCTACACAGAGACTGGGAGAGACTCCACTGGGGTGAATGAATGAATGGCAATTTCATGGCAATCCATGCAGGGTTATCTAAGGATGAAACTATAAAAAGAAAGTACTTAAGTGAGCTTTAATAGATTTGCAGGTCTGCACAGTATCCCCTTGTTTACAACTGCTTTCATGCATGAAATAGATAAAAATAAATGTGGTCGTTGTTGCATTTAGTTGATGAATTTAGAGACAATTATATTACACAGTAAAAAGTTAAAGGACTGCTGGCTTGTGATACTAATTCATTTATTGTACAATAATGTGCTTGAAGGAGTGAGCTGATGTTTTAACTGTATCAAAATGCAAAGGAAATTCTCCCTGTTACTGAAGTCCATATGCAGTTTTGATAGCTGTCAGATTTCTCAGTGTGAATGCTCCCAAGAAAACTTCTCTGCAGCACTGATGTTTTATTGGTCTGTATGGCAGACTTTGGGCACTGAAAATCACAAATTGCACAGGACTGTCAATTCACAGTCAGACTGGCACAGATGCAGGACTGTGCATCATTGGAGATCCAATAATTTAAACTTGGTATTTTCGCCGAGGAGCAATTGCAAGGAAAATAAAAATCCCAGGTTCCTTTGCATGTTTGGTATCTCATAGTAGCTTTAATCAAAAATTTCTTCCCCCTTTCTTTCTGCAAACATTTATATGGTGGCAAAATCAACCCTGCTGACTCCTAACTCCTTTGCATGAGATCAGACAATAATAAAATGTCAGAATAGCTGTTGTGCTAAGGGAGAATTTGTTTTGCCTGCTGGTTACTAAAAGTAGCATGTGACTATTATCTTTGTGAGTGACAAACACTTGAGAACTTAGAGGTGTTCAAGGACATCCTAATCAGCAAAAAACACTCTTAAACACTGGCAATAGGGCAAATCTTGTGGGAAAAATGTAATGCAATTGAGTTTTGGTGGAACACTGGCCTGCTGAACTTCTTAGAACTGTCCAGGAGATCTTTGCTGTCAATGAATGAAGAAAAAATGAAGCAGGGGAGACATTCCAGAGACTGTGTTAGAGCTGTCAAAAGGTGTGCTGTATGTTTGATTAGATTATTTAAGCTCCACAACAACAAACTTCCACTGTGCTGAGTTCAGAGCAGAAATTATGATAAAAAATCTTTTGATTTTAGTTTTTTTTTTTCTTTCAGGAGATGAGCAAGTCTGGGGGATTTTGATACCTCCACAGAGAAAGACAAGAAACTATGTTATGTTAAATATGAATCTTAGCAAGATCTACAGCAGTGTCATTTAAACTAAACCTTGTGTATGAAACATTCATGACTGACAGAAAAACTGCTGCTAGGGTGGACTAAATAAACATTGCTGTCGTGTCTTGACAGTTTTCCCCCATGAGAAATGCCATAGTGAGAGGCAGAAGGCACAGTATGAATGTCTAAAGGTGCCTGCCAGGACCAGAAAAGCTTCACACTTGCTGCCTGGCACCTGGCAGGGGATGGCAGCAGTGACTGGTGATGCCACTTTGCTCAGATCTCACTCCCAAACTGCACTCAGGCTGCCTGGACCAGTCTGTGGCTTTGGGAACCTCAGTCTGTGGTTTGGGAATCTCAGTCTGTGGCTTTGGGAACCTCAGTCTGTGGTTTGGGAATCTCAGTCTGTGGCTTTGGGAACCTCAGTCTGTGGCTTTGGGAACCTCAGTGTGGTTTTGGGAACCTCAGTGTGTGGCTTTGGGAACCTCAGTGTGTGGCTTTGGGAACCTCAGGCTGTGGCTTTGGGAACCTCAGGCTGTGGTTTGGGAACCCCAATTTATGATTTTGGGAACCTCAGTGTGGCTTTGGGAACCCCAATTTATGGTTTTGGAAACCCCAATTTATGGTTTTGGAAACCCAGTCTGTGGTTTGGGAACCCCAATTTATGATTTTGGGAACCTCAGTGTGGCTTTGGGAACCCCAATTTATGGTTTTGGGAACTCCAATTTATGGTTTTGGGAACTCCAATTTATGGTTTTGGGAACCCCAATTTATGGCTTTGGGAACCCCAATTTATGGTTTTGGGAACCCCAATTTATGGTTTTGGGAACTCCAATTTATGGTTTTGGGAACCCCAATTTATGGCTTTGGGAACCCCAATTTATGGTTTTGGGAACCCCAATTTATGGCTTTGGGAGCACTGAGACAAGCAGTCAGTTAAAGGCAGCCTGCCTTTGGGCAATAAAGCGAACCAGAGGTGGTTCACGAGAGCAGTTCCGTGTTCCTGCAGCAGCAGCAGCCGCACTGCAGGGCTCGCGCTGCGGAGGAGAGGAGCTGAGGTGCTAAGGAGATGTTAGTGGATGATTACAGATGGCCAGCAGCTCACACCTGAGCTGATACAGAAGGTCACCTGCAGAAATGGCCGAGTTCAGTGTGTGTTCTGGGACAGTAGCAGTAATTTTGCAGGGGAGTGGGGGAGATGAAAACTCCAGGTGATGAAGGTGAGCCGAGATGCCCACTTGCATCAGGCATTGTACACAAGGATTAAAATGATAAATGCCAAGGCCTGAATTTTGCAGGCTATTTCTTACCTCTGTTTTATACTCTGCTGCCCTATCAGGCAGTTTTAATACCTCAGAAGCAGCTTGTGCACAGCTCTGACATTTATCTTCCTGCACATCACGGGAGTGTCAGTAGAAAACCGGCTGGAATTTATTAACTGACTAATGACTCTACTGCACACACACAAAATACTTGTTTTTCTTTACTTTTTTTTGAATAGGAGAGGCAGTTTTATCTCTTTCTGAATCTTTTATTTTCAGTTATCACAGAGCATTGGACAACACGATGGTCTTCATTTCTCTGTGGCTCAGCTCAGACTTCTGCCATAATTATTTGAATTTCCCCTCTCTCCTTCTCTCTTCATTGATGTATTTTATTAATCAGGTATTCCCTCAGGTTTCCATCCTGAGCCTCGTGGCAAACTGGCCCAACAAGCTGATTTATTCCAACATTTTACCTGCGTGTTGCTGATCTTGCACCCTCCTTATCCTGTGAACTCTTTCACAAGGGCCACTCAGACCTTTGGCTCTTCTGTCTGTTACTACTTCCAGTATTTTTTTCCTTTAATTTGGGATAACCCTGCCATAACATTTGTGATACTTTTGAAAGCACCTATAATACAAAATCTGGTTAAAATGGGACTGCAAGGTTGCTGAAATGAACCAGTAGCTGACTGTTTAGGGTGCTTTTGCTGCTTTTTAGGGCTTTTTGCTCTGGTTTCTGTTCTGGCAGCTTTGCAGCTGGCCCAGTCAGAGGTTACAGAGCTGTCTGCAGGCTGTCTGTCCATCCCAGTAAATGCA